>VZRQ01007673.1:0-17278 GCA_013397975.1 Machaerirhynchus nigripectus | reverse complement strand
TTCTAGGTGGGGGGGGGTGGAAAATAAGAATGCACTAGTCCACAAGCCCGATATAGTTGGTTTGTACATAACACATAAAATAACTTTGATTTGAAAACATGACAAGTTCTCTATAACCATTACTTCATCATGAGGTCATTTACTTCATCAAGCAGCAATCTTTGTTAAAAACTATCATAATGTCTGACATACATTAATTCCTGTGTAATTTAATTCCTTATGTTTAGAATAGAAAATAAAAATAATATTTGCCTTTATATCTGCTATTTGCACAATTCAGCATGATAGATATGCAAGTATACCTTTGTTGCTGTATCATAGTAACCTCTTTGCAATATTTTCATAAACACAACACAAATCCAAACCTTCATGAGGATGAGAATAATAGCTATTAGTAAAGACCTTCAAGTTAAACTTATGTCAATCTTTGTACAAGGAAATTACTAATATAAACTGTTTATTTTGTTACCTCAGGTAATAAAAAAGCCTGGCAAATTCTAACCCACATCATCATTTCAACTGCCACACTTGCACTGTTCTTGTTGATATGCTGAAGAGCCATGGATCACAGCAATAGATTCTGGCTCTTAATTATTAGTTGCAAGTAATTTGAGATTAGTCTAACAGATCTGTGTTTGTTCTGGGCAGAGGCAACACCCAACACCTCATTAACTCTTCACCGACAACCTGATAATGAGTCACAAACAGAGGGCAGTAGGTCAAAATAATTCTGATCTAACAAAAAAGACATGCAATACCGGGTAGTGTCATCTGTCATTTGTCCATATCTGCCCCACTGACTATTTTTCTTCTTCTTTTTTTTCTTCTTAAAAATCATTTGCTGATAGATGCTTCAGTTCCTGAAGTAATATGAAAAAGAAAGATTTAGCCAGGATATATACACTTTTCTGATCAACACGAAGACGTCATAAGCAGCACTTCTTCTGTTTGCATGGCAGATACTATCGGCAAGATCAGCAAAACCAGAGTGTTTTAGAAGTTTAGTCCTAGCCACAGGAGTTACCAAATTCTTAAAAATGCAGCACTGTGGTCTATCTACAAGACAGAATGATGACACAGGAAAAGAAAATATGACAAGAATGGCAGAGAAACAGAGTGGGCGACTTTTTTCAGCTGTTGCAGAAGACACTGAGAAACTGGATATGGTGAACTGTCCCCACACCTGTGGCCCCGGGCATGTAATTTAATCCCTCCTCCTACTGCACATTTGGATACTTCATCCAGAAGGCACCCAGGAAATAGTGTGGGTCTGCACAGCAGCTATCACAAATGGCCTTGATTTCATTTTATGATCCTAAAATACATCTAAATTATGGTTCCATATGAAGAGCCCTATTGCATATGTGCAAGCCCAGAGCATGTTGCAGCTTTTCCTACCAATATATACCCAAAATGAATTTGAGATATGTTTTATAAATTATAAAATTAGCATAATGCTCACATTTCTACTCAAAATCACAGTACATAATATTTTCTGACATTTTTTCTCTTCTGTTTCAAATTTTTCACTCTAAATTTCTGTATATACTTCCTAGACCTTTACAAACCCAAAAAATTCAGTCTTTACAGAAAGGTCAGAAAATGAGCATTGTTACTTTTTGAAGCCATTTATTACAAATATCTCCTCCTCTTTATAAACCTCGTTTATCTGTAAAATTCAAAGTTTATTAGGAGAGTGCTGAAGTGGATTTGTCTGTGATTATCATAATCTATGAATATCTTCTGTGTAGCACACCAGGTAAATACTAGGTGAAAAGGATTTACATGTGTAGCTTCAGGCTTGTGCAAAATTGCTACTCCTTTAAGAAACTGGAATCCAAAAATCATGAGATTTGCATAAAGAATATGAGGTTTAAAGAAAGCAATACCTCTCGGTGCTCTTTCACATTTTGTTTCTTCTAGGAAGTGCTCAGGTAACGTTTTTAATCTTCTCTCTGAAACTCTAAGGACTAGAAAGCGACACTCAAAGGCATGAAATATGATCTTCTTGCCTCTTAAAACATCTCTGGGATTTGGATTTTAAGAAACACAGCAGTACAGCACAAGACTTAGGACAAAACCATGAGAGTTTTCCAGATTGTCTGTATTCAGCCTATTTTTTTTTTCTTTTGGTAGAAGTCATCTGGCAGAGCAAACATGGCTGAACAAGCTAAATAAAAAAGTGAGAACACTGAAGGCGTAAGGATGGAAACATGGGAATGTTGGGGGTGGGGTGTTTCTGAGTTAAGCACTTGCTAGGAGAGACTAATGGGAAGTAATGAGAAGGAAAGTGGGGGACTGGAGCAAAAGTTGTGGAATGAGTGAACTGATTCTTGTTAAGTTTATGGCCAATTAATGTTTGCCATACTTGGGAATCAAAAGTTTAGCAAGGGTTTCTCTATATTAAAGGCAGTTCTTTAAACAATGGAGCCCTTTTTCTGCAATTCACAGCTGTCAGAGATCATTTCACTCCCTGTATAATTCAAAAAAGTGATGCCTTTAATTGGCAGCATAAACACTGTTGGGCTAGTGTGTACTGAGCTTGATTTAGATGCTCAGTGTATGGCACAGTTTGCATCTGTCAGGATTTGTAAAGAAAAGCTGCATACATAATTTTCAACTCACATTTTAAAACTGGGGGTAAAAAAAGGATTCCAAAATGTCACATACACAGGCTTGAGACAGGAAAGCAGGAGTTAATGGTGAAAATCTCTCTGGAAGATCCTTTCACAGTGGTAACTTCCCAGGTGAAGTGCCACTATACAGAGCAGCACTACCATAAGAAGCTATGGCACATTAGCTCTGCATTTTTTGTCCTTTTTTACATTTATCTTACCCTTAATATTTTAACACAGTCTTAGTTTAATTTACTTACTGGGTTGATGGTTTGCCTGTTTGTCTGATTACTGCTTCTCATAAAAACATTTAACAGATAGAAGCACAGACCTACGTGTTACTGCTCCCATACTGTTTTGCATTTGTATTTTTTCAGCATCTCAATTAAATCCAGAGGTGTATCTGGACCATTCACTCCATGAGGATTTCACAGCACAGACACAAAAAACAGTTAGGAAAAGACATGGAGTGGCTGAACACACTGCATCTGCAAATAGCCTATACCCCACTGAGGTTCAGGTACAATGATGTTCAGGTACAATCTGGAAATATCCAAACTTCAAAACACCAAGATTGCCATTAAATCCCTGAAAGAGAAAACTAAGATATACACAGACTGAGGTTTTTTCATAAAACAAGCTCTATTTCAAATAGAAGGAAATGTTCAAAATTAGCAATGGCATGTAAGGAACAAGTGTTTGTTGTTTATTCTTCCTTTTGGGTTGCTGTGGGATCCTGTTATAAGCACCGGTCCTTCCTCTGGCACCGATCAATATGGCAAGGTAAAAATCCATCTAACAGAGACAGTTTGCCTCACAGGAGAAAGTCATTCACTAATCCAACACACTGCAGCTCTTTATGTAAACTATAAGTATAATCTATCAAAATCAAAATACACAACAATTCAACAGATTTCAGCATCACTAAACCTCAAGTTTGCTCTTGAAACTGAGTCTCTCAGCTGCTGGAATCACCTCAGCCTGCTTTGTCTTACTTCTGCAAGGCATGATACACTGAAGGATATAGGAGGAAGTAATTTTTAGCAGAATATCCTCATGGGTGTGGGGAGGGAGGGAATGGTGAGAAAATATAGTAAGAATCCAATAAAAAATGAGAAGTGGGAAATGTATGTCTCCTGAAATCGAGTTTCATCCATGGAAATTGATCAGTGTTGACTTTGTTACCACAAACTCGCAGTTAGGGCTTAAACATTCTGTTGGGGCTGGTTTTTTGTTTGTTTTGTTTTGTTTTGTTTGTTTGGGTTTTTTTTGTTTGTTTTGTTTTTTTTTCTTTTTTTCCTTTGTGATTCAAGCTGTTATACTCTTCACTGAAGGAAATTTAGCTCCCACCTCAGGAAGACACAGTTCAGTTATAGTCAGAGGTCGTAAGTGAGCAGTAAAGGAATGGTCTGTACAAATCAATGAAGTTTTCAACAAGCATCAAAGAGCTTTAAGAGACATCAAAAAATGAATGAGTGGCAACAATGTCTTAGAAAGGACAAGAACTGGCAAGGTTGTTTGATGCAGAAGAGCCACACAAAAGAAAGCATGGAGATGTTTCTTGAGCAACAAGAAACAATGTGGCCTGTGCAACATGGGGATGGTTGGATGAAGGCAAAGGAGACAAAAAGGTTTTTTACAGAGAACTGAAGAATATGTTATGGTAAAGGATACTGTGACAGGAGGCTGGAAGACAGAAGGACTCCACTTGCATTGCTAGACAAATATAAACTTGTTGTGGACTTTGGAAGAGGGAGGGGAAAGTCAGACAAGTGATATGGTTAACTTAGAAAATGGAAAGGGTATCAGGAAAATCATAGGGAAAGCCCTCTGTACAGAGGACAGAATGGCTCAAAATACTTCATATTTCTACCTCATAATTCTCGCGTCTCTTGTGCCTTGAGTGCACTTAAGCAGGATCCTACATAACAGGTACACTGTCCACCAAAGCACTGCTGTATCCCAATCTGCCTTAATATATAGGCTCTCTTGGCCTAGAAAACCCAATTTTCACCTTGAGAAAAAGCCCAAATTATTTTAGGCAACAATTTTCTTCTGAAACAGCACCAAATAAAGTCAAACATCAATTTGTTTAATGAAACAAAATGTTTGGGGGAAAAAATCGTTGCTCAGAAACCTCATCCAGGAAAGACCTGCTCAATATGGAAAACTTGGAACCATATAAACATATATATAAAAAAATAATTTCAGTATTTAATTTGAATTGTCAGTGTAAATAACAACATTTGCTGTTATTTCGCATTGTAATTTTAAGAACATTTTCAGCTGACACAGTGATCCAAACATAATCTGAAATGGGGACATGAGTTACAAAACATTGTTCCCTTCTTTAGTTCCATGCGTTTCATACTCATCTGTAGAGGCTACCAAATATTTGTGATCTACATTGGCATGAAAGGCCAGTCAGCAAACCGTTGAAGTAAGCCTGGAAATATCAGTTTGTGTGCATTTTTCATGCCCTTTTCAAACAGAACCTGTATGGCAAGAGGAAAAGTAGTGAGATATTAGTTGTTTACAGGAACATTCTTCACATTAGGCCATCAGGCTTTTTGCAGGGAGGAGTCAGGAATGTGCCCTGTAACAAATCCCTTATGATTATGGATCTCCTCTTTCAACAACAAAAAAAAACCCCTGTAAGTGAAACATGCTGAAATTTCTGCAGGTCCACATGCATCTTGAGCCATTTACTAACTGGAGAGAATTGTACCCTTTAAATCAGCTGCTATTTCTAAAGAGTTGGTCCCCTAGACAAAGTGCACCAAACCCTGCAACCTTCATCCACCCAGAGGCATGGGGTACAGTTACCTGAACCAGCAGCTTATTGACAGGAGTAAGAGATGCACACCGGCCCAGTCTCCCCAAAGTGCTAAATACCTTCTGTCAGATGTTCAATAACATTTGCACAATTCAAAAAAGGTGTTTAACATCTCACAGGAGCAAGCAACAGGAATCCAGTCTTGACCCCCAGAAAGTAAAATGAAAAGCTCCCTCTGCTCTGGATAGGATCCGAAATTGGTGTACAAAATAAGGAATTACTGGTACTAACTTTTCCAAAGAAAGCCAGTTAATTTAGCCCTACAAATATGAACTGAAGCCAAGCTAGCTGCACCTGCATAGTCCTCACAAGAGGGAATTCAGTATAATGCTGCCCTTGCAGGTTATCAACTTTCCTGCATCTCTATCCTGATGTGAAATATGGAGGAAATTTATTATGCCCTACAGACCCTGCTCTCAGTTAAGCTAATGTCAGTTTGTAACAGTCCCATTGTTATCAATGATCTCAGTCTGAATTTGCAAGGTGAGACTGTGAGCAGAGTGGGACCCACACCTGAGGAAGTTTTACGATCTTACTGTTTTTTACTTTCTAGTGTCAAGAGTGACAGAAGAAGATACCTGGAATGATTGCAACAGGTGGTGTTAAATAGCCATTAGCAGACTACGGGTATGGTTTTAAGTGGTTTGAAACCACTCCTTTGTTCAAAGGAGTGGTTTCAAAATAAATAACTGTCAAGGAAGTATTACACCTTGTTTGAAAAAGAGGAATGTGATAGGAAAAAAATTGCAGCCTCAGTATGTATCTCATTATAGTATGCATAAAGAGAATCAGCTATACCATCACAGCACACTTTTGCATCTACAAGTATCCTTAATTTTGCAACCCTAGTTCTCTTTCCCTGATTGATTGCCAACAATAAAAATAAAATGTTAAGCTACATTTTTTAAACTTTCTATCAGATAGATCAATTAACTCTCTGGCTCCTGTGCTAAAGGACTACAGAAGAAGTCTTATTTTTGCATGGTACTGAAACTCAAGCATATGCTAAGTATCACAATGCGATCATGAAGGAAAAAACCTTATGAAAATGCCTGACCCCATAATACACCACAGTCTCCCACTCAGCAGCTCCTACTCTCACATCCACTGTATCAAACACGTGGAATCACTCTGAAGAGCAGTTTTACTCTGATGGGCCTAAAGAAACCTTTCTCACAACAATGAAGGTTTCCTAAACAAAAGAGGAAAGGAAATTAAGTCTTATGCTGCTGCTCATCATTTCTGTCAGTGGAAAAGAAGAGTTGGCTTACTGAAGTAAGCTTCTTGTTACATATAATTTTCTTAAATCTGATTAGGATCATCTAGGTTTTTTTAATTTCAACAATTTCTGAAAGCCGTGTTCACTACCTGTTTACCTTCTTTCTTTACCTTAGAAGCTTTCTTCTCTCCTTTCTTCTCCACACACAGTAAAAAATGAAGTACTTGTATGGCTGAAAAATATAGAGACATACCTTAAATCCATAACAAATGTCAGTATAAGTTTGATTACAGAATTGTGAGGGCGATATGCTGACAGTTTTCAGACCAGAACTGTACCCTCAGAGAAGGCAGGCCACTCATTAACCCCAAGTCTCAGTCTCAGTGTGACCAAATGACAGTGATGCTGTCAGAGCTAACTGTCTTAGGCTACAATGTAAGGTGTAACCAAAAGTATGTGTTCTATCACTATCAGTTAAAACCAGCAGGGGCAGTATTCCTTATCTCTTCCATGACACATTCCTGATAACCTCCTCCAGAGAGATATTTTTTCTGTTAATGGGCTATCAAGCCTCACTGCATGACTCATAAAATTACATCATCCCATTGTGAGATGCTCCGCCCAGGGGGAGAAACCAAGCATTCCTACCTGAATATAATCTGAGGTTTGGAACACCACACTCAGCCCTTACCTACTGGATTCCCAGAGGAGAAGAGCTACATAAGCACCACTGGACCTTCCAAGGAAGACCAGACCCTTCTACAGGATCACTGCTTCAACAGAACCACATCTATCACTTCAAGAGGACTGCAGCCACCATTTAATTGGACTGCTACCACCACCCCAGCCGACAGGGCATCGGGTTGTATTCTGACTCTGTTAATGTTTCTGTACTACTACATTTATTTTAATTTTCCTGTTAAATTGTAGTTCTTCTTTCGAGTCTCTCACTGGTTTGCTTTCAAACTAGTACACTAACCCAGGGCCTTTTGAATCCCAGAGTATCTCAGGCTTTGCTCAGAATTTGCATGGGGTAGCTTTATATGTTTTTTGTCACTGGATAAGATGATTCTTTTTCCATTACTTTGTTTTGATAATGTATTTCTCAATCAGCAGTTTCCAAATGTAGCTTCATTTCACCTATACTCTCTGGCTTCAGAAGATCATTCTGTTCTGTTGTCAGGAGCTGGGCATGATAAAAACATAAAGCTACCAAAATGTTTTCCTTCTTTAGGCTTACAAGTGTTAAACATATCGTTAAACAATATGCAGCTTGGCACAGGAAGTAGATACATAACTCTGGTAGAGATTTCACTGAGAAACAATGAAATCCCATGTGAGGACAAAGAAGATAGTGTACACCTTTGCTCTTGAATCTGGTTTTAATTACAGGATGGCTTAGCCTTTCAGAAAAAGGATTGATTCTGTGTCCTTTTTTTCTTCTGGCACCTGGGCTGGGGAATTGAATGAGAAAGTCACTATTTAAGCATATGAAATTTTTTTTTCAGAACTGTAATATGTTGTCTTATGGATCAGAAATAGAATGTGGTTTGAGAGCATGATGCAACATTCATCCCTCTCAATCAACACTGAACTGGTATGCCAGCATGGTATTATTTCTGTGAAGAAGAATGGCACAGCCGGGAGCATTTCTAAGCAACTGTTTAGGTCTAGGCTATTCACTGCAGTTAAATGCTACTAAAATACAATCACCGACTGTTAAATTTCATGCTTGATAAAAACCCTAAAGAATGATGTCTGTTAAATACTAAAACGCATGGGGGTTTTTGGTTTGGTTTGGGGTTTTGGGGTGGGGTTTTTTGGTTGGTCAGTTGGTTGGGTTTTACAGCGGAAAAAATAGAAAACACCTGGAAACTTAATAGCTATTTTGTACACAATATGACATCCATCAGAGGCATAGACTCTGCCACACTTTATTGAACTGAGGTATCTGACCTAGGGCAATCAGCTGACTGAAGTGACTAATACTGGTGATAGCAATAAGTTTGGTGATGCAGGTGATTTGGTCTAATTACTCACACACCAAGTCACAGGGAGCAGCTGGGCATAATCACCACGATCAGTCACATGTATGCAGTAAGGTGTGAAGAAATTCAAGGACCAGGATGAGTTTCGTCTGTGTTGCTTTTTAAGACACCATGGAGTGAAAGATGTAACAGGATGAAGTCCAAGCATTGTAAAAGCTCCACTAGAGGTATCTGAGAGCCTGAACAGGGCAGGAGAGTGATGAAGCTCAGGTGTTTCTGCACCACTGGGGCCAGTCAGAGGAGACAGATTTGGGTATGCCAGGACCAGTCATACTATTTCTTCTTCTATGTACCAGGCAGGAGGTTGTTTTCTCAATAGAAAGTTCAGCTTATATTCCTTTTTGCTTTGATAAATTTGTGGCCCAGATTTCCAAGAGGTTTGGCACCAGAAGTGTTTTTCTGAATTACTGTCTGTAACTGGCAGCCTCTGTGTGGCCAAGGGTTAGTGGCATAACTTAGGTAATACATCTTTCTTCTCTGTTTTTACCATTCATCTCCAGAAATTGCTGGAAAGCCTCTTTCCAGCAATATCAGGTATTTCTTGAGGTTTTTTTTTATTATTATCATTATGGGGTACAGCCATTCTTACTGAGTATCCTTTTTGACATTCAAATTTCAAGATTTATTCAGGGGTCCTTCAGTCCCATCATCACCCTCACTGCAAGTTCTTGCTTTCTGAGTTTAATTTACTTAAAAAGTTAAGTTAAAGCATTTATTCTGTAATGAGTCATTTTACTTTCCATGCTGCTTTCTGAAATTCAGAGGTCAGTAAGGACAAGGAATCTGTAAATACAAGTAACACCAGTATGAGAATGAGTCAGATATTCCCTTTGTTAAAATAATCTAATGATAACAATATGTTTCTTTCTTACTACAAGGCAGAAAACTCTGGCTTTATAATGAACTCCTTGGTGGCTATCTGACTTCTTGCAGTGGATGTGGTCCTCAGCAAAGAATCAGATCTTTGCAGGAGGGCATGAGAATGTGTTCCCAAGGACAAAAGACTTCACAAGATAAGCTGTCATCCTTTCACCTAGATAAGTAACAGAATTTAGGCATGCCTTTTATGTTGCATCTTTGGCTTCATCCCTTTTACCACTTCTGAAGATAATGTGGCTTCCTCTAGATTGCATTGGACAAAGGTTTTGGACCTAATATCTGGACACCAAACTTTTATTTAATCTGGAAGATATTAGACACCACTCTTTATGCAGCACTAAAAGAAAACTGTGTCCAAGAAAACTTTCCTGTACAGTTCTTAGTAACAGCCAATCCGTACAGGGAGTTCTGAGAGGATTCCAGGACTTGTGTACAGATTCAAACTACTTTTCTGTAGGATCTCTCAAAGGTTCATCTTTCCTCAAAAATACCTATCTACAGTTAGGCATACTGACTTAATTCACCTTGTTGATGTTTATTCAGCAGCACACTTATCTTAGAACTATTATGAATCCTAGACCTTCTTTCCCTAGCAGAGTGAGAGACTGCAATCAACACATTTAAGATGTTGTATTTTCTGTTAGAAAGTTCTGGACTTGGTGGAAGCCTTTGTAAGATTTACACTGCTTTTTGGTCCTTGTTAAAACTGAAGTTTGGATCATACAGAGACAGGTATGATCACACCCAGCTGAAATGTATTTTCAGCAGAATTTCAGTAAAATTGATAGGAATTTCCATGACACAAAAGCTGTAAAGAAAATAATTTTAAAAATTGTCTATTCTCAGCTTTTGGACATTTATAGTTATTTCCTTATAAAGTATTTCAAAGCTATCCATTTGCTCAAGCAAAATCATGATTTGGGAAACAGTTACAATTTGTGTATTTGTGGCTGGTTCAACAGAATAACTTCCAGTAATTTCTGTAGCATTGTACTGATGTGCTCCACTTGAAATACCAACAGAGACTTTGGAGAGCTCACTGATAAAACTACATATTAAATAGAAATAAATCCAAACCATAACGTTTGATGTCTCCTATTGTTGCAGCCTCCTTAAAATATAATGTGTTTGTACTTTGAAACTTGGCCAAAGCCATGATATAACTGTGCTCCAGCAGCCAACTTCACATCTGTACTTCTGCTGCATTCACAAGTTGTAGCTCTAGAATTTGGCTCCATCTTTCAATTTCAATGTTTCTGTGCGCTCAGGTTGCATGGCAAGCAGCAGTCATATAAAAAAAATCTGTGAAAATCCTGATCCATTTGACTGCAACCCCAATGTATTTAAAAGCATTTTGGGAATTATTTTTTCTCTCTTTCATTCTGGTTTTACATTGATGCTGTTCTCTTTAATCCTGTGTAATTCTTTTGGGGTTGCGTTAGTGTAAGTGATAGGAGAATAAGGCTTTACTGAGCTACATACCTTCACAAAGGGACAGTTTTAACTTTTAGCATATATCCTTATTTGCCTTTTTTTCCTTTTAATCCTTACCAAAGCTCAAGACATCTGAGAAGGATGAACAGAGAAAATTTGTGTAATGAGTAATCTTTCATAAGATAACTTATCACCAAGACAGTGGGAGTTTTTTATTCCTTCCACCCTGTCAGTAGAAATTGGCTCCAAGATAACAGATTAGTTGAGCCTTAATGACAAAGAACACAAACCAAAACTAATTAAAAGAAAACAAGAGCAGAAAACAGGAGTCTTTATCCAGATGACGTTGATGGTAATTTTCTAGTTTCTTCAATTTCGTTACAAACAAATCTTTTGAAAGCCCATATTAAAGAGGCTCTTAAGTGAATATAACCTGTTGTACAGCTTTGTAATCACTTTGCAATATTTGCTACCTTCCCATTAGCTTCTCAAAAGCTATTTAAAAACTACCCGGGTTCTTCATAGCTAAAACAAGATGTCAGAGACATGTTGCTGTTTTCCCACTCCATTTTTTCCAGGATAATCTATGAGGCAGCAACTGAGGACTGCAGCTAGTTCGTTATAGGTTATTTTGTAAAGACACTGTGTGAGTTAGAATCTCCAATTATTGCTCAGTTAATCAGGCCATTGCTTTAGTACTGTAGTGAGGTAGTGTTTCTGACTAATGCATGATTTAAGTAAGTGGAACACCTTAAAACAAAGCATCTGGAAATGCATCAGAGCAGCTACGGGGCTGCCTCATTAAACAGCCATTTGACAGAAAGAAGTTGGAAGGATCCTAACACTCATCCTGGCAGGCAATGACAGCTCTGCATAGCCATAGGATTTAAGCTCAAAACCCTTCCAGAAACATTATCTCAAATTAAGAATAATAATTCATCCTAGATTTGCAATGAGTGCCTTGTTCTTTGATTGTTTCAGTTATGTTACTGAGTTGTTTTGAGGGAATTCTGGTGATGCCAACAATTTCTCTGTGGAAATTAGGAAATGCGTGTGGACTCTGATACTTGAGCTGGTAAACACAACTGACTCCATCAATTTAAATACCATTGTCCAACCATGAAACAGAGACATATTGTACTACATGATCTCTTTCCAAAAAAAACCCCAAAAACGCTGACAAACATAGCTTAGATTTTAAACATTGAAGAATCATTAGCAGCAGCTTGTAAATCACAAGGAGACAAAGAATTATCCACATGAGTTATTGGGCAAGTATTATGAAATAATAAATAATTTTAAACACTGAAAATGCATATAATTGGTTTAAGAGTTCATTAGTCTATTTCATATTTGATGACTGTTGCTTACACCATTCTTCCTGACGAAAAAAAATTCCTTCCCAGTCATCACCCAGTTCAGAAAGGGCTTAGAGGCCATATCCCTATAGAGGAACTCACAGCTGAGGACGACCCTCGAACACCCTTTCTAGACCAAATAGTAGCTTTCCCACACTCCTCAAAGAGTCAGGCTTTCCACAGCACAAATCTAGCACACAGAGTTTTGGGAGCATTTGCACAGCCCCAAGGCAAGCTTGCATTCATACAAGTCATGATGAAAACATCCTTTTGTTATTAATATAACTGATTCCCTTTTGTGCCTGGCAAAACACAGATTTGCCTGCATAATCCATTTTAAGGGTGACTAATGGGGAAGGTTAACTGCTAAAGCTTCTTTGAATAGGCAGCTTCAGTAACACAGAGCAAAAAGGCTTAGTGCCTGTCCTGCTTTCACCAGTGCATACCTGTGCCACTGCACCAATTATCCTTTGAGGTCACATTCTCTCTGCTAGCCATCTCAAGAGACTGGAAGAATACCCATGGAGAGGCAAGGGTCTGAGCATGGTCACTGGTGAAACCCCAAGGCCATAAACTCAACACAGCTAAACTGCCACCCCAAGAGATGTAGAAACCAGCCCTGTGAATTGGCTGGATTAATGGGGTCCCCTGACAGTGCAGCTCATGGTCTTTTCCAAGGGCACTGTCCCACTGAAGCTTTGTTGTGACATTTGAAGGACAGGGGTCTTTGACCTGAGCATGGCCAAGAGTCTGGCTTGTAACTGAGGTCACCAACTCTGGCAAGGAATGTTATGATCAAACTTCTGAACCCAGGGAATGGCTACTCTGGAGCTGAGAGCCAAAATTTTCTTTACAGATGCTGTGGCAGAGAAGACCCAAAATTTACTGCTGTTTTTCTGGGTCTTTTGTATTAGGCAAGGGATGCCAGACACAAAACAATGTAAAAGTATCTTCTGGACCATCTTGGTACATACCTGAAACCACAACAGCTTTGCTGCTAAAGCCAAGAACTGCCTCCTTGTGATGGTGTGAGAGCATTGGCAGCCAGTAGCAGGAAGGGGACCAGCATGGGAGCCTAGTGTCTCACAGGGACAGCCTCGTTATCACTGCTTACAGGAGCCAACTAGCCCCTCTGAGCTGAGTTCCAGGAAGTCACAGGCAGGAAAACACTGAGGCAGCCTTGAAGAACACAGCATTTTGCCTCACAAGCTCCTTTAAGATTTTTCTTCCCCCATGCCTGCTAATGGGTCTCCTAGCCATCAAGGAAGCTTGCAAGTTAATTTTGAGTGCAAGGAAGTACTATAATTAGATGCAAAGATCCAAATACTCAATGGATAAAAAACACTGTTCATTCCAGGAACATTTTAGCAACTGTTGACTGGTAGAAAGTAAACAGATTTCAAAAAGTGTCAGCCTGCCATACCACTACATGCCATTCCAAGATGACCATTGTTTCTAAATATATTTCCTGTGAGTGAAAGAGGAAAACAAATCTAATTTTAAAGAAATAAAACCAAACCAGATGTGCATAAGAGTATGGTTTAGGTTTTTTTTTTTCTTCTTAATAAAGGTTTTTCCTTACTTTAAAGGTACCAGATCAATAAATGTAACCTGAGAGCTGGTATGGCATTCGTTACTACCCTATTTAGCACCCCTGCTATCCTTTAAAGCTGCATCCATTTGCCAGTTTCTCAGAACATGTAAATGAGTGTGGGAATGCAGCAAATACTTAAAACTGATGAAAGCATTTTAGACTTATCAAAACCACTTGTGCTTTTCTGTTTGTGAAAGGTGTGATGTCGAGCTTTGGAACATTATGAAAAATAGCTGATGGTACATGAAACTCATTAGACTATTGCCAAGAAACATACCCTAAATGATCTTTGCATTGAAGTCCTTCTATTAGTTCTGTTCACTGCTAGTAGACACTGCTGGAGTGTTTTTACCTGCAATTAAAACTACTGATTTTCAGATCATCCATTTATGAATGGTCAATGTCATTTTACAGAGTAATCTATCATATCCAGTATAGAGCTATGAGTGACCCTAAGCCAGAAAGTAGTATTGCTGGTGGCTAAGTGAAACACAAAGACTTCTTTTAAATGGGAAAGGGCTTTAGGTAAGTGTGAATGTTTGCTTAAATTCCTTTTTTTTTCCACAGGTGTGAACAAGCATCTCAGTTCTTGAAGGTTGTCTTCTTTCTCGCTACTCACTTCCTTGAGACTGAAACTTTGGGGGTAGAGTACCGTGATGCTGAAGGTTCTCATCCCAGAGGAGATTTTAATTGACTTTCAAATGCCAACATTTGGCATGTGGTCAAATCAAACCACATGACACACAGAGCGAATTTCCATACAATAGCATGGAAACAGGTATGTCAAGGAATGAAAGGCCACCAAAGGAAAAAAAGAAGAAATCCAGAGTTATTCCCTTTATGATTCCCTCATAAGAGATACACAATACTTTTCTGTGATTTTTTCTTCCTTCTCACAAGACAGGTCATGGAAACTGAGACATACATATCTCAATGTAGATATGTGCACAAATGCACGCACACACACACACGCACACACACACTCTGTCACTGTTACCATGACCATACACCCCATCTTTGCAATTGCCCATTAAAATGACTGTTGGTACTAAAAAGCCAGCTGTGAATTTTAATTTTGCACACAAGTATGTAATTACCTGCAAATTTTGGAAATGCATGTTTTTGAAGTTTTGGCTCTCTTTTACATCTATTCAGCTAAGAGATCAGACTCTGAGAGTGGAATATGGAATTTTTTTTTTAAGTACTACTGTCTCTAGTAATAACCAGCAGATAAAGAAGAAATATTTCAGATGATATTTATAATTGTGTTTTGATTAATGTTACACTGGAAGGAAAGACAGAGACTTTTTTTCCATGATGGCACTGAAGACAACTGAGATGGGAATGCTAGAATAATGAACTCTGTTAGCACAAGTCTGTAATTTCTTTAAAGTGAGGAAAGCACTCCCTAATAAAACACATGGCAACCATAAAGCTGCTGATACCATAGCCATTAGACAAAAGGTCGAGAATCCATTAGCAGCTGCCACTGCTTAAGAAAGCTGTAAAACCAGTAGCTGAGTGACACAGCAGACCTAGAGAGCCCTGCAGGTGACAAGGACATCTGATAAGAATCAGGCTTTGCAAATTCTAATCCCATATCTCATGATAGGAACACAACCTTGCTATTGATTAATGTTTCCCAGGGCTTGACTCATGTCAGGTGGCAATGGATCAATAGCTTTCTAGCTTTTAATAAGGCAGCCAAGCTCTTCATTGAGATTTGCACATACAGCCACTAGAAATAAGTTCCTGTTCCTGCGCTCTTATATTACTCCTTTTGATGGATATGTTACCAAGTCCTGACCTTCACTGTGTCTTCAATTAGAAATGGCAAGATACAATTCCTTGTTTTTAGACAGGCAGCATACTGTAGCTTTTTAATGATCACTTTGCCCTGCCCAAGCTTTTCTTTCTAGCATACAATAAGTACCTACACTGAGCTAGAAGCTCATTTCTCTTTTCCTACCCTTTTCCTTTCGTTCTTCCTCCCACCAGATTGTGCAGTTCAAAATGAGGAAGCAAGCTGGTATCTCTGTAAGAACAAACAAATAAATCTTAATACCAAACTACAGATGATGGGAGGTGCTGGATCCTGGCAATTTACTCCACCAGCCTAGCAAACAAGCAAGTGGAGAAACAACAATACCTTTCTTGAGAGGAAAACTATACAAAGTGTAAAAAATAGTTAAGCAAATTTGTGTTACTGCACTCATGTGCAAGCCTAGTGTGACTGCAGGCTGCCCCCAAGTTGTGCTTGGGTGGTCCTCTACAAATTCGTATGCAGCAATTTATCAGTGGTATCTAGCAGTGATTTATGCAGCTGTCAAGCTGCCCTCATCAGTACAAGTGAATTGTGGGCACCATCAGCTAATGTGGACTCCTTCATAGTGTCTAAAGTAAATGAGGGCCAAATTAAAAGAAAAACAGCCCAAGGTACCGCCCACTCATCTTCTCAGTTCTTTAATGACAAGTTCCCTCTACAGAAAAAACATACAGCTGCTCATATGAGACCACACTTACAGAGACCCCACTGTCTAATCACAGACAGCCTGTGAAAGTCAGCTTTCAGGGCCTTGGTTAGAGCAAGGAGAACAGGAAAAGTTGGCAGGGTTCCACCAAAAACTAAAACAGTATTGATGGCAAATAAAATTGACACAGAACCAAATCAGTTAGTTTTCATAATAAATAATGATGCATTATTTTTTCAGGGAATAATATGAACCATCCAATGATGACGTAATGCATCCATGTAGCATGTGCCTGTGTCTTTGTTTTAAATAGAACCAGTGCTGTAGTGTATGTTGGTCCAGCCACACATGGTGGTCTTAGCTGGTGGCTGATCCAGCCCAACAACCTCGGGTGCACAAACACACTGGTGCTTTGCAAAGGGGCAGAACAGCATCCCTGAGTCATGTGTGAGTGACATGCCAGTTATTTTTGACTAATTTATACGAAAATGGAGTGAGAAATATTTCTTGATTAACTATCAATCAACAAATGGATCAGAAAAGCAGGCATACACACACATGCACTCTCACACTTTTTTGGAAAAGATGCTTATATTTCCCTCCAATCTGAGAAGCTCTTTCTGGCAAGGCCAGAAACGTGACCACTCTGGGCATAATTATTCATCACTGATTTTGACATAACAGAAAATAAGTTTTTTTGCATAATATTACAGTTTGTCTTCATAATTATACATGAACTTTTCAAGAGTTACTTGCACTTTCCTGAGCCAGTGGAAAAAGGGAGCTTGTGAAAATAGGGTCCACAGAATCACACAGAATCACAT
>VZRQ01007672.1:156571-172700 GCA_013397975.1 Machaerirhynchus nigripectus | reverse complement strand
GTCGGGCTCTGCTCCCAGGGAACAGGGACAGGAGGAGAGGGAACGGCCTCAGGCTGGGCCAGGGGAGGGGCAGGGTGGACACCAGCAGGAATTTCCCCATGGAAAGGGTGCTCAGGCCTTGGCACTGCCCAGGGAGGTTTGGAGTGCCCATCCCTGGAGGTGTCCGAGGAAGGCCTGGACGTGGCACTCAGTGACAGCTTGGGCACAGCTTGGACTCAATGGGCTGGGTTTTTGGAGGGCTTTTCCAAACTTAATTTTGTGATTCCATGAATCCCAGCCATGGCCGGGCTGGAATTTGCTGTTGTCCAAAGCAGGAGGCTCCTGGAATTCAGGAATTCTCACACCTCCAGCACTGACCGAAGCAGGAGAGGTGATTCTGACTCTGACACCAACAGCTGCCTCCAGCCTTGGTGTTTTCCACCCTCTT
Source organism: Machaerirhynchus nigripectus (assembly GCA_013397975.1). NCBI lineage: Eukaryota > Metazoa > Chordata > Aves > Passeriformes > Dicruridae > Machaerirhynchus > Machaerirhynchus nigripectus. Next base: position 172,273 of record VZRQ01007672.1, on the reverse strand, counting down.
TTGTTTTCCTGGTCCTGAATTCAGTTGGATAAAACCCTCAAGGTTCTTAAGCAGGTTTATCATCCCCTCTGTTGGCTGATCCCCTGCAACACCCAAAGCTCTGTGACCCCAAACCCGGTCCCAGAACAAACTGAATTATGCAGCAGCTCAGGAAACCTCTCCCTGCTGGGGCCAGGACCAGTGCCAGGTCTCAAGGACACGGTTTAGGGCCACTGCTGGCTCTCCAGGGGGTTTTATTACATCCCAGGAAAGAGCAAAAAGTGATGTAATTGGAAAGAAGGTGACTTCCCCAAGCGCCAGGGCTGGGAATGAACTCAGATTCCCTCATCCCTGAACCCCCTGCTCTGGTCAGAGTTCCCCATCCTCAGGTTCATTTATCTGCACGCCCAAATTAGCAAAAACCACCTTTGAACCCAAGGACTGACAGATCTCCCAACAACAACTGCATTTTACAAGCAGGATTTCCAGAGATACCCGTGCGTGACGGATGGAGGGAGTCTGTCCTACCACAAAGTAAAACCAGGCTTAAAATCTACTCAGGACTCTTCCCACGTCCCTTCCTTTTGGCAGCCTCATCCAGGAGAGGATTACATCACCCGTCTGGATCCTGCAGCCAGCAGGACGGCAGCAGCATCCCCGAGCCTGCAGTGCCTCCCCAAAGCGCCTGGATCCGGCTGCTGCTCCCCGGGAAGAGATGAATCAGCCCTCACTGGCAGGATGACTCAGGGAGCCGGAGCTGGGCTCGTCTCGACTGCCTGCATTGGCAATGAGATTCCCCTGATTTATTTTATCTGCAGTAATTAAGGCGGCTTCTCCCTCGCTGCCGCCACACCGGCAGGGTTTAAAAATAACGCGAGGAGCAGCGGCGGGGATCAGCAAGAAAACTGCTCTGCGAGGGTCAGGTTTCACTTGGGTGTGCGTGGAGAGATTTCTGCTGCTCGGGGGCCCGGCGAGAGCCAGAGAAACCTGCTCTTGTTTTGGGGTTTCGCCCTCAGCGTCCCCTCAGACCGTGCCAGCAACGCCAAAGCCCGACCCCGGCGCAACAATTGCAGAATCAACAAGGAACTCCAAGGTGTCTCCTCAAGGGAGGCTGGAATTTCTGCAGCTTTGCAGGAGCGTTGTCCTTGCACTCCCGAGTCACTCCCCGGGGCAGCCGCGGGTGCTGCAGTCACTGATCCGCCCTGGGCTTTGGGGAAAATCCCTCCGGGAGCCCCCAGCCCTGCTGGGAATGGGGAACCGGGCTGGCTGCAGCATCCCTGGGGATGAGGGGCTCAGGAACAGCCCCGAGCCCGGCTGGGGATGGGGAACCGGGCTGGCTGCAGCATCCCTGGGGATGAGGGGCTCAGGAACAGCCCCGAGCCCTGCTGGGGATGGGGAACCGGGTTGGATGCAGCATCCCTGGGGATGAGGGGCTCAGGAACAGCCCCGAGCCCTGCTGGGGATGGGGAACCGGGCTGGCTGCAGCATCCCTGGGGATGAGGGGCTCAGAAACAGCCCCGAGCCCCTCAGGACCTGCAGGATCCTCCTTCTCCAGGGCCTCTTCCAGCCTGGCCCAGCCCAGGGGCAAAAGGGAGATTCAGTTTCCCCCTCCCAGACTTCCCAGAAGGAGGGAGGCAAAGCCAGATCCCCAGGCTCAGGGTATCGAAGTTTAGCTGAACTTTGCACTTCCAGCAGGAGTTTGAACCCTCCCTGTGCTTCCCGGCCCACAGGGATGGGCTCAGTGCCCCAAGGATGAGGCTGCAGAGGTACCACAGGATTTTCCTCCAAAATCCCCTCTAAATCCACCCCGCTTCAGCTCCAGCAGGCCCTGGATACCCAGAGATTGTAAACAACCTGATTTATAACTCAACTAAAACCAATCACTGGCTCCGGGACCAATTCTTTCTGCTGCATCCATTGCCATAATCACCAAATTAATTTCATTTTGTCTTTAATGCCTCATCCGAGGGCACAAAGGGCAGGGGAGGAGCTGCAGCCTGGGTGATCCCGCCCGTGTTCCAGAGCTGTGGCATCGCTCCAGCGGCACCTCTGAGCTGCAGGGAGCACAAACCCCCTCTGCCACCCTGAGCCACAACCCTCCGGGGCTCGGTCTGATGGAATCATTTATGGTACACGTCAAGGTGATTCTGTCAATTGAAACTGGTTTTTCACTGGATGATTCTGGGGTTTTGTTAAAGGTGTTTCCCTTCTGTTTGCCCCTCCTCACCCCTCAGCGTGGAGCCTTGGAAAAGCTCCGTCCCACCGGTTCTGCCCATCTTGCCCCGGAGATCCGGGCTGGTTCCTCTCATCCTGCTCCCCTTCCATCCCTGCTTTCCGCTCCTTTCTCCCCTCCAACCCATCTCAGGCACTTAACAAACCCGGCTAATTAAGGGAAAGCTCCACCCTGCAGCCTCTGGAGCTAACGAAGCGCTGGGTAATTTTCTGGAGCTCCGCCGTGGATGTCGCAGCAGGGGGAAGAAATTCCCGTTTTCCTGGAGCCCGGCCTCGCTCGCCAAGGTCAGGGCAGGCCGGAGTGGAAACACCAGCGGCAGGAACTGAGCGACGAGCCCAAACAGCGCTCACAAATGACATTTTCTCTGCCGTTTTGTGTCCCAGAGCAAACCACGGCCGCTCCCCCCAGGGCAAACACAGAGCTCTCGCTTCAGTCCCCCCCCCCGGGCTTTATTCTCCAGGAATAAAGTGATTGATAAGGTTAATTACGAGCTCCTCCAGGCTGTGGGGCCGATCCTTTACACCGCGGGGATGTGCCATCAGCTCAGCCCCGTCCCCAGACAATTTTTCCAGCATCCATCCGAGGCTCCCCCTTCCCTCAGGGCTCTTCCCCCTCTCCCAGGCTCCGCAGGGGTTTGAGTTTCTACCCTACAAACCCACAGCTGCTTCCCACGAAGGTTCTAATGGGGACGGACATTCCGAGGTCAGGAATGGTGAAGGGAGGCCTCGGACTGCCGGGAGCAGCTGCCTCCAGCCTTCACTCCAGATTCCCACCCCAAACCTTCCGTTCGTTTCCTGGAGTTGTTTTCTCCCTCCCAGGAGGAGCAGGAGTTATCCCACTTCCAGAAAAACCTGTCCCTGCTGCTTGTGCAGCTCGGAAACCTCCGGTGGCAGCACCAGCTCTGCGCGCAGGGATCTGAGGAGAAACGGATCCACTGGGAAATGAGAGGCACCCCTTAAATCAACGGAATTGTGGGGCCAGACCTCGGGATCCTCTTGAAACCCCCTTGATCCCAAAGGCATCTGAAGGAATTCTGCATTTTTGGGGTGGTTTGTGAAAGGCTGAAGGGCGCTAAGCAAACAAACACAACCTTCCTCCCGGTGGTGTGGAGTTCCCAGAGCCAAACCCTCTTTAAGCCAGAACGAAGCAGAAGTTAACGATGATAAGTAGAGCTCCGAGCACGCCCGATCACTTTATCCCAACGAAATGGAAGTGTTAATTGGCACTTTAATTGCACAATGCCAATTAACGCCAGCTGCTGCGCCGCACCCACATCTGGGATCCAACACGTGGGAGAAGTGAGAATTCGAGAATTCGGGCTGTCTGAGCTCTGCTGCGCCTTCGGGACGTGCGAAATGCAGGTTCCTGGGACACAGTGACGCCGAAGTTGTTAAAAGGCGAAATTTGTGCCTCCAGTTTTCCTGCATTTGGGAAAAAAATTGGCTTTGTTCGTTCGTGGCACTCAAACAAACCAAGGGATAAAGAATCCCTGGCGTTTGGCTGTGTTTCTTTTCCCAGCCAAAATGAAATGACACCGAAATTCCTATTTATTTCCAGGATGCGCTTTGTCTACAGCAGCTATTTATTATCCTAATTACAGCCGGGCTCGCAGAGCAACAAATCCAGTGCATTATTAAAGCCGGGAGGTTTGCAATTTCCGTGGGTAAACAGCATCCCGAGGAGCTGCGGGGGCATCCTTTGGGACGTCGCCGCGCTCGGGAAGCAGAAATAACCCGGAGGATCCGCAGCCTGCAAAACCCGAGGAGAGGAGAAGTTAAAATAGAAATGATGCTAAGATGCAAACTCGTGGTTTCCAGTAGGAAATATCTGCTTTTTTGGGGGGGTTTATTTGGCCGGAAATGCCCCCTGTGGGGATGGGGTGGGGTAGGAGTGACCCCAGGGCGTTCAGCCCCTGCTCTGCGTCCGTCTGGGGATGCTGCTGAGGGGTTTTGGAGAGGTGAGGGTCGGGGCACCCCGGAGAGGCTCCTAAAAGCTGCTGAAGATGGATGGGAAGCGTGAAAACCTCCCCCAAACCCCTCAGCCGGGGAATAAAATCCCGCTTTGAGCAGGGATGGAGGTTCAGAGGGAGAGGGGAAGGGCTGAGCTCGGGATCTGGTGTCCAGCAACAGCCAGGTGGAGGAGGAGGGGTTGTAATGCCCTGAAAACAGAGGGGAAATGGAGCACAAGGCAGATAAAAACAGGATTTAAACTCTAAAAGTCCCATCAATTCCCTTCAGATTCCTTTGAATAATTCCAGGCTAATGCAGACTTAGATCTGCACCAATATCCAACATTTTCCCGCGTTTTCCATAGGAGAACTCAACATGTTCCTGGATTATAAATAAACCAAACAAAATCACAAATGGCTGATCACGAAAGTTAATGTCTTTTTAGCCATTATTATTATATTTACCATATAGTATTTATATTTATATTTATATTTGTATTTGTATTTATATTTGTAATTTGTATTTGTATTTGTATTTATATTTATATTATTATTATTACCAAATATTAAAGTATATTTTCCCCCTTTAAACAAAGCTGTGTTACACAGCCCTGACAAGCAGCTCCCCCCACATTTCGGGTCTCCTCTGGGGGCTCTGAGTGCCGGAGCTGATCTCCCGACACCCCCAAAGAGAACCAGGCCGTGCTTGGAACATTAAACCTCGATTTTTTTTCCCCTTTAAATTCCAATTTGAGCCAAAGGCCTCCAGTTTGCTGCGAATTCCAGCTACACCTGAGCCACGCCGGGCGAGTTTTGGCATCCTCCAATTTCGTGCCCGTCTCGGACCGAAACTAAAGATTTCATCAACAAAACTACAGACCCTCAGTGGAAAAACCAGATTTATTCTTATTGCTGAGTGGAAATATCACTGAAGGATCAAATACCGGCCCTTGGAGCAGATCTCCAAAGCCGTGCTCAGCACCCTGAAAACCAAATCACAAAGACATGAGTTAATTTATGGCAGCATCCACAACTTTCCCTTCCTAACGCTAATTGGATCGATGCAGGAACATTGGAGGGGTTTTTTTTCCTTTCCCAATGATCAGATCATCAGCAAAACGTTCATCAATAGCTGGCATTTGCTCGAGCAGAAGGAAATGGCTCCAGGAGATAATTAAACATCGCTGGTCTCTGATTGGGGGGAGCCTTTCCCCGCTGAGGAGCCGTCTCCACCACCGATCCGATGAATAAATTCCATTGGCTGGAATTTCCTGCTGGCGAACGAGCAGTGATGGGATCGATCAGAGAAACCCCAGCTCCGGCACCGCGGGGCCAGCGGGCCCAGCCCCAGGTCACCTCCTTTTGTGCAGAGCCCCCCATTTCCCAACCCCCGCGCTCCTGCAGTGACTTTGTCCCCGAGTTTCAGCCCGGGGACACCTGAACCCGCTCCTTTTCTCCTTCAATATTGCAAATATTGTCCCTGGCACAGCCACAGCCGCGCGGGGCGATCGGGTGTCACACTCCAGAGGGACAGGGACGGCTTTGGGTGGGAACAGAGCTCAAAACCCCGCAGTCCCAGGGCAGGGACACCTTCCACGTCCCACACTGCTCCAAGCCTGGCCACCGAGGACGCCACCCGTGCCGTGATCTCTGTCACACATCCCCCAGCCACCAACAAAAGCCGTTTTACTCCACAGAGTGCGAGAGCAGCTCCCTGCCGTGCCCTGCGGCAGAAACGTGTCCCAGAGGAGCTGACGGGACAGATTTACCCCACGCAACCCGCACGGAGCACGGGAACCCAGAGCCCCCGAGGGCTGGGAAAGGGCTGCATCAACCCCGGGGGGTGTGGGAGCAGCACCTGGGCCATCAATAACCCAGCCCCGAGCCTCCTCAGGTGTCCCTGTGGACCCTCCCCACGCGGGCTGGCTGCGGGGAGCAGGCCAGCGCTGCGTTTTCTACCTGAGCAGCTTCACTCCACCCCACGCCGGCGCTGGCTGCTGCCGGGGAACATGAATATTTTAGGGCTTCAGAGGGTGGGAGCTGCAGGGAGAGGCAGTCACGCAATGTGTCAGAGCCTCTTAGTGCAGGGCAGCTGCCTCCACTCACCCGAGCAGACCCCGCTGGTGCCACCGCGGCCGCGGTTGGGGTTGGGGTGGGTTTCCACCTTCCCTCCCGTCGGGCGGGTGTGAAACGAGCTCTGAAGCGAGGCAGCCCCGCCGGGATGGGGCTGTGAGCACGCACACCGCACAGGCTGTGAGGGACCCGTGGGATTGGGGGTTTAGGGAAAGCTGCTGGGCCTAAGGGAAGCTGGAGAGGGGCTTTTTGAGACGGCAGATTCCCAATATTTCATCTAAATTTTCTCTCTTTTGGGTCAAAGCCGTTCTCCGGTGACAGAACGAGAGGGAAGGGCTTTGAACTGTAAGAAGGGAGGTTTAGACGGGATATTTGGGAGAAATTCCTCCCTGGGAGGGTGTTAGGATGGAATTCCCAGGGAATTTCAGGATCCCTGGAAGTGCCCAAGGCCAGGTTGGAGCACCCTGGGACAGTGGGAGGTGTCCCTGCCATGGCAGGGGTGGCACTGGATGGGCTTTAAGGTCCCTCCCAACCCAACCCAACCCAACCCAACCCAACCCAACCCAACCCAACCCAACCCAACCCATCCCATGTTTCCACGGTTCCGAGTTTAGGGAAGAGCTGCTGGCGTTCCCCAGGGAAGGAACTGGCACAGGAAGATGACGGAGGGAAAACCAAAGCCCAGAACAGGCCAAAGTCATCAGCAAATCAGCGCCGGAGCCAAGAACGCGGAGCTGGCACCAGCAGCCGGCTCCGTCCGAGGAGGAGCCCTTCCAAGTGCCCTTTCCATTTGTGTTATTAATAAAAACCCTCTCAGCCAACAACCACGAGAAAAATTGATCCCATCCTCAGCAGAGTAAAATCCAATCAAGCTCCACAAGGTGACATCTCCAACGGCCAAGGCTTTGATTAAGAGGGTGGTGTTTAATTAAAGGCCTGAGGAAGAAGCTCCTGATTAGGACAAAATGATGTCACTTTTGGGGACGTTTTTTGGGCACGTTTCTCCCAGGAGAAGCACAAACTGTTCCTCACGGAAACCACGGGAAGGACAGCGGGTTCAGGAAACCTCTGGCTTTGTTTCCAGCTGGAAAACCTTGGAAATCTCTGCTCAGAGACCAAGTGAGAGGAGCTGGGGGTGTTTGATTCGTGACAGCACGGACTGTCCTGCACCTGCAGCTACAACTCCCGGGTGTGCGGGATGTGGGATGGGGCAGGGATCTTCTTCCAGTGCTCCTTCCCAAAACACCCCCAGTGCCAGAGGACAACACGATGGAGGGCGGCAAATATTCTCATGTATTTGTTATTCACCTAAAAAGCAGCAAGGAATGAATTTATCAGAAAAAGCCCCACAGGTTCAGTGCTGTGATTTCTCACACTCCACACCCAAGGAACGAGTGCTGTGGGTTTGGGAGATCGGGAATCATCGTGGCAGAGGCATTCTGCTGTTCCCAGCTCAGGAGGAGGAAGAGGAGGAGGAGGATCAGCCCTGGATTATCTCCCACCCCCAGGGAGTTCCTTGTCCGAGCAGGGAAAGGGAAAATCTCCCCAGCACTGGGTTTGTCCCCACGATGCACCTGGAAAAAACCTTTGCCACGGCCCTTCTGGAAGGAAAAAAGAGGATAAAGCAAAGCTGGGAAGCATTTCCCAACAGCAGCAGCAGGACCGGGATTGCTCAGCCCCGAACGGGTACCGGATCCCTCGGGATGGGAAATCAAAGGCAGCCGAAAGCCGCCCCAGCCACGTCCCTGCCAGCTATAAAAAGTCCTGTGCTTTCATCAGCCTTCCCCAAAGATCACTGTTCCATTGGAGAGCTCCAAACCTTTTGATCAAAACCAAAAATCCCCAACCAGAGGGTGAAGGGAAGAGCTCGGGGCTGCCTCGGCTCTGCCTCAGCTGTGACATCTTGACCCAAATAATCCCTTCCCTGTGGAGTTCACCAGGATTTAATTTTATCCTGGGTGGAGGCACCAGGGTGAGGCCTGGGGAGAGCCAGAAACGCCCGGACCCGGGCTGGTGCTGGTGCAGGGACGGCCCCAGGGACCGGGGTTTTATGGATAACACTGAGTTTCTCCAAGGATTCCCCCAAAATGGCCAGACTGAAAGCAGCATTTCCTCTGGAATTGGGGCAGCAGAGCAGGTTGGGATTGGAAATGAGGATTTATAGGATCGTGGAGTGGTTTGGGTTGGAAAGGAGTGGAAAATCCTCCTTTTCCACCCCTGCCATGGGCAGGGACAACTCCCACTGTCCCAGGCTGCTCCACGGTGTCCTTGGACACTTCCAGGGATGGGGCAGCCACAGCTTCCCTGGAAAGCCTCATTAATCCGGGTGTTAATTACGACAGCAGAATGTTCCTTCACCCTTATCCAGCTGAACCTGCAGGGATGGACAAACCCAGTACTTTTGGCTGCCCCCAAAGCTCGTTTTTAGGGTTCCAAAGCAACCCTGACCCCGAGCTGTCCTCAGGACACTCCCAACACTCCCAACTTTACCACTCCTGTGACCCCAAGCAAGCCCCATCCCAATGAAATGGAAAAATAATCCATCCGGGATAGGAATCGGATCTTTCTGATCTCCGAGTGCCTCACACCCACTTTGTTCTCGTGCTTTTATTTCCGATAACCAAGCAAACCCTTCCTTCCACCAAAAAACCCCGACTTCCTTCTTGTGTTTTCCTTTCAAATACCGAGGAAAACACTTCCTTCAAAGCCTCCCCTCTCCCAAACATCCCGTTCCCCCCCACAACACTGCCCTTGGGTGTTTTAAAAGTCAGATTTCAATGAGCGACCCGTTTGGAGCCACAGGTGATGGAAAGTGAATTCTGGTAAAACCCGCGTTGAGATGAAATTTCTGTTCAAGCCCACCCGAAGCTTTCTGAATTCCAAACTCACTGAGGCCACAGACCCCAAAATAACAGCTGGAAAATAGGGGAAGCAAATCCCAGGACTGGAGGAGCTGGAATAATTTACTCAGGGTATTTCCCATCAATATTTCACGGGATTAAACGCTGAGATTAATGAGGCTTTGCCTAGGAAAAGGGAAATTGCAGCGCTCACCGAAACAGGCAGTAACAGCATTTCTGCAACCCCACAAAGTCCGACGGAATTGGAAATTAATTGGGTGTAAGTCAGAATTAATAATTGCTGGGATGAGCACGTGGGGAACACGACGTGGTGCGAGGACGTTTCTGAGCACGGAGCAACGACAGAAACGCCTTTTCCAGCACTAATCTCTCGCAGCCCGACCCAGCTGGGGAGCTGATCTTCCTAAATTCCGTTTCTCAGTACAACGAGGCGTTGGGAAATGTGTGTTCGGGTTGCTGTCTCCATGAAAATAAGGTGGAATTGCTGAGGACTCGTCGTTTGCGTTTTGCCGAGCGGAAATTGGACAAATTCTGGAAACAACCCCTCGGCAAACAACATTTTCTGCCAACAGAGCTCCGGATCACATCGGTCCGAGTGAAAACAACAGAGAGACATTCAAGGAAAAGTAATTGAGGAAGGGTTTGTCCTTGTTCTGTTTCTCCCTTTTCCAGACGTCGTTTAAAGCACCGCCGGATTTTTCCTGAGCTGGGGCTTTGGGGCTCCTTCGTTCCATGGGAACCAAGCCCAGAGCACAGCACCGAGTCCTGAACGAGCCACCTCTGCTGAAAACCTGAAGAACTGATCCCTTCCACCCCTGAGGCACCTTCCCGCTTTAGGATGGACGGCAGGATCCCTCGGGAAGGAATTCCCTCCGTCAGGAGGAGCGCGGGGCTGCCTCACCGCTTGTCACGGGCACAGAAAGGTGAACACGGAGCAAAAACCTGGTGATGAGCCCCCCACGTCCCTCCCCGTGGATTCCGAACTTCCAGAGCCACATTCCCGCCCGACCCTCGGCCCCAGATCCCCCTCTGGAGGTGCTGCTGTGACTCCTGGAGCTCCTTTATCCAAAGGTCAGCAAAGCCGCCCGAGAATTCCTCCCGCACCGAGGCACTGCTGACTCCCATTATCATTTGGAGAGGCCGATATTCTCATTTTTCAGATGATGCGAGCGAATAAATCAGTCTGGAGCCTCTCCGGGGGGAAAAAACACCATAATTGAGCTGCCTATGCAAATCCTGCTTTAATTGTCTCGCCCTGACCGGGAGCATCTGTGGATCTCATCTCCCAAACCGCCCTGGTCCTTCTGGAAAGGCCCAGACAGGAAGGGTTTTGTCCAAACCCACTCCTGCACTTGTGTGACCGCAGGATTTTGCTGCTGCTGAGATGCTCAGCACCCCACGCTCCCCAAAGCAGGGGGTGGGAGGAATCAGGGTCTGTCCCTCCCCTCCCCACGCCTTGAACTTCCCAACACAAACCCTCCCTGGTGCCCAGGAGCAGGAAAATTCTGTTTTAACCCCCTGATTACCCTGGATGGGGGAACCACCCAACTGGTTGAAGGGAGAGGGCAAAGCAGATTTACCCAGCTGCTGTGGGGCTCCTAAAATTCTCCCAAAAACCCCTCCCCGTGCCCTGCACACACAGTTCCTGCTGGGGGGAGATTTTCCACTGAATTTTGCCTCGATTTGCTGCAGCACTGCCTCATACGGGACCGCAAGACCTGATTTTATTCACTTTTTAAAGCTGGTGCCTCGATCCCAGCAGAGCTCTGGTGCCACAAGAAGAATCCCATTTGTGGATGAGCACCACCCAGCTAAAAACGAGATTTTTCTGTCTCCACTGGGGAGATCACTTCTTAAATCAGGGCCTGACTGGATAAACAGAGGCTCTGTGCTGGGTCCCCCCAGGCTGGGAACAAAACCCCGTCCCCTGCGCATCCCTGTGCACCCTCAGCACAGAGCTGTACCCCAGCGCCCACCCGGCGTCACACGGGCACCAGCAGCGCCCAGAAGCAGGACTAATTAGAGGAGCTTAACGAGGGCCGATGCATGATTAATGAGCTGGAGGAGCAATCTGGGGATCGCGTAACAAACCCGCTGGAAGGACGCGGCCGCGGCTCAGCGGACACCGACGGGCGGCTCCGCTTTCCCTCCCCGTCAGCAGAATCTGCTCCCGCACCTCGGGCTCCTCGTGCATTTTTAAAAGCTTCCGCCCCTCTCCCCTCTGTGCTCGGCAGCCAAGAGCGCTCTCCGAACGCCGTTAACGCGCGCGTTAATTGAGTTATTCTTGCGGTTTCCAGCGCCGGCTCCAAAACCAGCAGGGTTTTTGTGCTCCCCAAACCAGCACCTCCGCGCCCTGCTCTGCTCCCAGCTCCCCGCACGGAGCAGAAACTCCCAGCTCTTTTTTTCCCCCCAAGCTTAAAGACTTTGTTTTCTCTCTCTCCGAGGTCATTCACAGCCCTAAAGAACTTTAATTTCTCTTTCTAATTTACGGCAGAAATGCACGAAAGGGTTGTTCCAATTCTACAGCAGCCACGCTGACTTTAAGGAATTCAGTTTTCCTGCCACACCCGTGGCAATCTCCTCTGGGGATAAGAGGGATCGTTTCCAGCAGGTCGGAAATCTTTTGGTTAAGACAACCCAGGTGCTGAAGTGCAGCAGCTCTGAGCTTCAGATGCTAAAAAATGTCGATTTTTTGGACATAGCTGTGTTTTCTCACCTCAGTTTAGGGCTTTTCCCACTGTTTGAGCAACTGAATGTACCACAAAGGAAAATCCAGCTTAACCCGGGCCTTCAGTGGGACCTAAAGTTAAGCTCAGGTTATGGGACTGAGCCAGGTCGCAAAGCTGCAGCATTTCCCTCTTCTGGGAGAGTGCCTCACGCAGGAAAAGAACTCCTTCCCCCAAGCCCTCTCTTCTTTTGGGCTGCCATGAAAGATTTCTCTGTTTAAACTGAAGAAAAAAGAGCAGCTCACAGCAAGATCACCCGGGTCTCACGTCCTCAGCTTTGGTTTTTCCCTCTGCTCCTTGCCAGCCAGGAGAATACGCAGGACTGAGTTCCATCCCTTGCTGCTGACACCTGCTCCAGGCTTGCAAGCACAAAATCAGTCCCCAGCCCTGCCTAACCCTTCCTGAGGGCTTGGCAGAGCCTTGGACAGGTGATAATGAATTCTGCTCCATGGCAGTCTTGGGTTGCCCAGGGAAGAGGGGAGAAAATTTAAAACAAATATAAAAATCACAGGTTATTGAGAGCGCGATGCATTTAACAACGAGTGCTCGCAGTTTATAGGAGTTTATCAGGGATTATTTATAGGAGTTTCTCAAGGAACGTTCCCCCCTGGAAGCAGAAGAAGTCAGGCAGAGAGAGCAAAAAGGAATTCAGTTCTGAGAGGGAGGGCAGAGCACCAAAGGTCACCTGAGCAGAGCGGCCTCGAGAAACCCCTCTGTGCCCCCAGGGGAGGGGACCTGGAAGGGAAAGGACTCCTGGAGCTCCTCTCACAACTGGTGTGAAGCCTGAGTGGCTGAAGGGATCAGAGCCGGGGAGGGAAGGGGCTCCTCCCCCTGCAGCCTGCAGGATCTGGCCGTGGGAGAGAGCCCAGACACAGCCTGGGATGCTGGAAAGTCCCATCAGAGCCCAGAAAAGGGCTCGGCTCAAAGCAGATATCCCATAATTTAAGGGAATTCCGTTGCATCGAGTTGCATTCGGCAGTGTAAATGTTAAATATTAGCGACAGGATGAGGGGGAATGGCTTCAATGGGAAAGAACTCAGGGCTAGATGGGATTTTGGGAAGGAATTCCCTATATGAGGGTGGGGAGGGATGGAATTCCCAGAGCAGCTGTGGCTGCCCCTGGATCCCTGGAAGTGTCCAAGGCCAGGTTGGAGCACCCTGGGACAGTGGGAGGTGTCCCTGCCCCTGGCAGGGGGTGGGAAAAGCTGATNCATCCCATCCCATCCCACCCCACGATGAAACCCTCGAGGAAAGGTTTCCATTCCATTTCTGGGCACGGAATTCTCCACCACACAGCCCCCTGCCGTATCCATGGCTGTTTTTCCATGATTTTTACGGAGCCCACTCTGTTTCCCAGCAAACCCGCCCGTTTTTGATGGCTACCAGGAGTTGTTTTGGCAGCTCTCAGACGGGGCTGAGATTTCAGCCGGGCAGAACTCCAAGTGCTGAAGCTCCCAGGCGCTCATCAGAGCGAGGAAGGACTCCCCAAATCCCGAACTTCGCTCTCTTTTTTTGTGCTAAACTCTCGCATTTAAGGCTTTTCCTGCCAGATAATCTCTGAAATCCGTGTTTTTCCCCAAAAATCCGTGACAAAAACCCGAGCTCTGCTTGCTCTGTGCAGGGCTGGAGTGGCAGGCGGGGGAGCAGGGGGCTGGAGCTGCCCCTGGAAGCTGGAAAGTCACATTTATTTCCAGCTGACTCCGACCTTTCCGCAACGAAACCTCCCTTTTTTTGCTGGTTTTGATGTTTTATTGTTATCAATAATGCAAAAGGTGTGAGCAAAGCAGGAGCTGGCCGAGAGCTGAGGGAAGAAATCCGGAGATTTGCTGCACCCCTGGCGCTCCCTCAGCGCCTTTTACAAACATTTCGTGGTCTTAGGTCAAAGAAAGAGAGACAAAAAGTTGTTCCCGAGTATTTTTCAGGGGGAGGGGGATGGAAGCTGGAAAAAGCAAGCCCCGAATTGGGGATGATTGGAACAACAGAATTGTTCTTGTTCAAAAAAGGGATTTAAAATCATCATTTCAGCCAAGTAGTGGCACAAAATCATTATTTGTTCATTTTATTGATTGTTATTTTATTTCAATAAAAGCACAAAAATGAAGGAAAGTGGAGAGGACTGGGATTTCACTCAGTGTCATTCCCAAAGCCATCCCATAAAATGCTGGGAACAACTCCTTGCCCAGATCCCTCCTGGGATGGCTCTGCTGCTCCATTCCAACCCCACCTCGCTCCGGGATAACTCCACAACCGCACGGATTTTCCATTCCTGCACAAACGCAGCACCCCGGTTCTTGCTGGGTGAAAAGAATTTAGGAGAAGAATTTAAACCCACAGAATCACCCCCGAACTCAGCACCCCGACCCCCAGTTCCCTCCCGTGGGGATGGGAATTCCATCCAGCTCCACCCCAGCTGTTCCCAGAGTGTTCCAGGAGCCTCCTGGAGGTGCTGGGCAGGGAAAGCAGCGTGGGAAGTGCCGATAAAACCCTTGGAATGCCACTGTCCCCTGTCCCTGAAGGTCGCTGTGGCTCGGGGACGAAGCTGCTGTTCCCATTAAATAAATTCCCTTCCCGGGCCAGCTGATTGCGGATCATCTCCTTCCAAAGTGCAGGGTTTGGCTTCATTTCCACTTCCTTCAGCTTTTTCATCTCCCACAGCGAGTTTTTTTCACGGCTCCCCCTTGAAAGTGTGCAAATAAACCCCGAAACGAGTGACAAAAAGGCCCATGAAATTCTGCTCCCTCCCGGTAAGGAATGTTTCACTGGGGCCCGTTTGCCTCAGCAAATCCCCGATCCCGGATTTCCTACTGAAAGAAAACAGAAAGCTACAAAGAAAACAGAATAATATTTGGAATTTTTGCTTTTTAGCTTGAAATCTCCTGGAATTCAGCCAGGGAAGGAGAGTTCTCCCATTTGCAGCAGTTCCACGAGGAAACGACAAATGGGGACGAACTCAGGGCTGGAAAGGACGATTTGGAATTCCCTCGAGAGCTCCTTTTCTGTAAGAACAAATAAAAACTCGGTCTAAGGACACGACTGGAAACCTCTGGGAGGGTTTTAAAGGATGGAACAAGAATTCCAGTTTAACCAATCACCCCTCTGACCGTCAGCTCTTCCTCTCCCAGGAACAGCGGTGCTGAGCTGCTGGTTTTGGAGAGGATGAACCCCTCACAGCTCCGAGTTCCCCACCGAGCTCTCCAGCTCCGCATCCCCACGGCTGGGAATAAATTCGGGCTCAGCAAAGGAAGAGGTTGGGACGTCAAACGCACTCCAAGGGGGTTGTAGCAGATGTAAAAGTGCAGTTTGGGGCTTGATGTGGAAAAGCAACAAAGGGAAGTCGTTAATGATGGGCTGAAGGGCACAGGGGAGGGAGCTGGAATGTATTTCTGGGATAAAGGAAAGAGGGGGTTTATTTAGGCTTTATTTAGTTATTCCAAGGGATGCAAAGCAACAGAACGGGACGAAGGGCAAGAGTCTCCTTGGAACAGCACAACGCAGCTCTCCAGGATGAGATCCTGCTGCGATTCCAGCTCTCCCAGGGCAGCTGTGGGGGAAGGAGAGAGTGGAAGCGCTGCAGGAACCACAGCCCCTGACCAGAGCTGGGGTTGAACTCCCTGGCAGAGCCCAGAGGGGCAAAGCCACTTTGAGGAGATCAGGCCTGGGACAAAAGGCCCTCGTGGGGCTGAGGAGATCGGGCCTGGGCTGGTGCCCTGCCAAGCAGCCCCTGTTTGTCAGCCGGGTGAGCTCAGGCACAGCAGAGCCTTGGGCAGCCCCTCAGAGCCCACCTGCACCCCTTTTACACCCCCTGCACCCCTTTTACACCCCCTGCACCCCTTTTCCACCCCCTGCACCCCTTTCCCATCCCCTGCACCCCTTTTTCACCCC
>VZRQ01007672.1:137792-152792 GCA_013397975.1 Machaerirhynchus nigripectus | reverse complement strand
CATTGGGTTTTCTGGGCTTAAAAACCTTACAAATAATTGAGTTTCCTGGGCTTAAAAATCTTAAATTCCTTGAGCTTTCTGGGCTTAAAAATCTTTAAAACCATTGGGTTTTCTGGGCTCCAAAACCTTAAAAACCGTTGGGTTTTCCAAGCTTAAAAACCTTACAAACCAATGAGTTTTCTGGGCTTAAAAACCTTAAATTCCTTGAGCTTTCTGGGCTTCAAAATCTTAAAAACCATGGGGTTTTCCGGGCTGAAAAATCGTACAAATAATTGAGTTTCCTGGGCTTCAAAAATCTTACAAAGAATTGTTTTCCGGCCTTAAAAAAAAAAAAAATCCTAAAAAATCCTTCTCCACTCGAGCGGAGTCTCCTCAGAGCCGCTGTAATTCGAATTTACCTCGGCACAGGGGAGTGCTTTGGCCGGAGGAGCTCATCCTTCCCTTTTCCCGGAGCAGCAATCCAAGGGTTACAGGGAATGCAGCACCTGGCTGGCGAGGCCGCGTCTCCGCACAGGCCACCGGAATTGTGCCAAATAAGAATAAAAAAAAAAAACCAAAAAAAGAGGCTGCACAAACTCCTGATGCATTGCAGATAAAATGTAGATCAGGAGAGCACGAGCTGGAGCAGAGTCCTGGCTCCGCGGTGGGACTTTGGACAAGAGCCTGGTGCAGGGAAAAGCCTTTTTTTTTTCCCTTCCCTAAAAACGTGCTTTAAAAAGAGCCTATCTGTGGTTATCCCGTTATAATTCACAAATCTCAGGGGGGTTTTTGGCCGTTCCAGCCAGTTTTCCTTTCTCATTAATGTAAATAACCCGTGTTCAGAAGCGATAGAATCATTTAATTAAGGCAGCACTGCTGTATCATGACATGGATTTTTCGCTTTGCCATCGACACAGCAGCTGATTGTGCGCCGTAATTTCACTGTGCACTGGTGGTAAAAAATCATTTTACTGGTGGTGAAAACTACTGGTGGTAAATCCATGGATTTACCTCAGGAAAAGGCAGAAAATCACTGTGCACACAAGGGAAAGGCCAAGAGGCAGCGGAGTCCCCTCCAGGCCCCGGTCAGGCACGGCCTGGCCCTGCTCTCGCTCGATCCAGAGGCAAAATCCATGGATATTGATAGGGATGAGGTGCCAGGAACAGGTGGGAGGACAGGTAAAACCCCACAGCAGCTTTCCCCATAAAAACTCCGGATCACACCCCCCGCCCGGCCGGGCTGCGGCCTCTCAGGGAGGGAAACGCAGCTCCGGCTTTTCCCGGGACCTGGGCCTGAGGTGGGGACAAATCCCAGCATTTCCCCACTCCCTGATATCTCTGGGATATCCCTGGGGAGCTCTCCCGCCTCCACTTCTGCTCCCAAGGATCCACCCCAGCCGTTTATTCACAATTCCCTGCCTCGGGGTCACTCCGGCCCTGGCTTCCCTCACTGAGGGCCTGAGCAGGCCTCGGAAATTCAATTCCTGGGGCTCCTCTGCGTCGTTTCCACCCTAATTTTGCAGTTCCCAATATTCCAAACACTTTGGAAGGACGCTGAAGTCCATCAGGGAATCCACACCTGGAGCAGGGGGAGGATTTTAAAGCTGCTGAAATGTTTCACTTTAGTATTTTACCCTTTTCTCTCTGTTTTTAGTCACCTGCTTCACATGTCATTTCTCCTACTTTTCTTGATCAGAAGTCATCCTACGAGACTTCAAGCTCAAGAAAACTAATTTCTCCCTGGAAAAGGTGAATGTCACTGTTTTTTTTCCCATGAATTCAGTGAAATTCCCAAACCAGAGGTCAGCTCTGCATTTCACACCAGCACGGCTGTGCTGAAACAGAACTGAGGGTCTGAAAAGAGAAATATATCTCATTTACAGCCAGCAATGTTTTCTCAGAGAAAAAGAAGAAAAGAAATCCTCCTTTCCTCGCTTTCTACTTGGATTTTTTGGCCTCACGCTTTTTTAATTTGTTCAAAATCTGAGCTCTGTTCTGCATGCAGAGGATTTAGCGATTGCTATCACTGCAAAGAAAAGACTGGAATAAATGAAAATCATATTAATAACGAAATAACAGCAAAAATAAAATTCTTCCTCCTGCTTTTACACTTCCAGGAGCTCAGAGGCAGCCTGGGCTCATGAAAGCCTCAGGATGCAGCTCCTCCCCGTGCTCCCGTGGACGCTTTGCTCCGTGCATCTGATTCTCTTTGTGTGAGGTTCTCACGCGAGTTCGCTTTGAAAACACAAAATTTGCAGCGTCAACCCTTCTGCCTCTTGTTTTTCCCCCAGCAGTTCTTTGTGCCAGATCTCCTCACCCACCGTCAGAGAGAAAACTTTAAATGTTATTTATGTGCTTTCCTTGATGCCTCCGACTCCAGCCGAAGGTTTCTTGCAGCAGACAGAACTCAGATTTAAGGTGAAAAAACCCCAGGGCTCAGCAAGATGAGCTTTCCTTGAATCACTTTGGCCTGGCCGAGCCTCAGTTTGCTGCACCAGCAATCAATAAATCCCCATCTCCCAGCTCTGGCATCCACAGGGTGAGAAAATGTTGGGATCAGCAGAGGGACGGAGCAGAAGTGTGGAGTCACTGCTGCTGCAGTGCATTCATTACACCAGAGCCCAGCTCACACAGCTCCAAAAAACTCCTTTTCACACAAAAATTCTGCTTTTCCAGGGAGAAAAAATGCCCTCCCAACTGCGGGGATCTGACAGAAATCCCACACAGGGATAATTCAGCTGCCACGCCTTGGGATGCTGCTGAGGAGCAGCACTGGGTGACCCTGGAGAAGAAATTCTTCTCACAATAAAGGAATTTTCACTCCCAAACTGCTGGAAAAGCCCCCTGATCCATGGGAGTAATTGTTCTCCTGAAGGAAAACCAGGCTGAACAGATCAGGGAGTTACAGGTGGGGTGGGTGGGAGGGTGGAACTTCCAGGGGATGATTTTACAGATAAATGAAGTACAGACAGGACTAAATATAGGACTGACTAAATATAGGACTGACTAAATATAGCACTAAACCTCGCAGCCCCAAGAATCCTCTGGCTCTGAAGTGCCCCTGATCTCAGGTTGAAAACAAGGGTTCACCCCCAAAATTTAAATCTCCCCAGGCACCACAAGCCCAGTGAAGGTCAGAAACCTCCCTGCTCTGTTGTTCAGAAATCTGGATTGAAGTTGCCCGGGATCCCAAAGGAAGTTTCCAGCAGAGCTTAATTCCACTGCTGCCTCTTGTGAGGATTTGAAGGACTCCAAACATTTGCTCTGCAGCCAAAAAAAACCCCAATTCCTGACGATGTCTGGATGAAGAAAGGAGCTCAGCCATCATTAATGGACTTCAGGCCTGTGCAAAGACAGAGCCGCTTGCTGTGCAGGGAATTTGGCATTGATCCCTGGGATGTGACATGGATCCTGCTAGAAAATGGATATTTATGAGGGCTTAGAGCAACCAGGGTGGGATGGGAGGAGTTAAATCAATTTTTGGAGGTTTTTTTAGTTCCCCCGTGTCCCCATCCCCCTCTCCACCTCTCCAGGGGTGTTTTCCCTCCTCCGGAGCTGCCTCTCAGCCCGTTTGTGGCACAAGGACACGGCCAAGGAGCATCTCAGAGGGGGAGATGCTGAACCAGGGCTGGGGTACCCCGGGAACACCCCCCACACCCCAAAACCCTTCATCCCTGCACGCCGGCAACACGGGGAGAGGCCTGGCTGGGAACAGCACTGGAATATTTCCAGAGCCACGTCCACGAGCCTGTTTTTATTCTCCTGGCGGCCCAAATTAACCTCCCGAAGAACATCGCGGCCTCCCCCTGAACTTGTGCGCTGAGGGGCCGCCTGTGACAAGGAAAGGGCACAAAAGGGACCAGGGGTTGACACCTCCTGTGTCTCATCCAGCCTTTGCTGGCCAGGGGAGGAATTCAGCCCAGACAAAAGAGCTGCAGCCTGTTCCTGGCATTTCCATCGCTGGAATTAATCAGGATTAAATTCCTGCTCTCAGTACAGGGAGAGAGCCAAGGGGACAGGACAAGTGGGAAGGACTTTAAATGGAATGAGTTTAGGTGGGATATGGGGAAGGAATTCCTCCCTGTGAGGGTGGGGAGGGGCTGGGATGGAATTCCCAGAGAAGCTGTGGCTGCACCTGGATCCCTGGAAGAATCCAAGGCCAGGTTGGGATAATCTGGGATAGTGGAAGGTGTCCGTGCCCTGGCAGGGGTGGAACTGGGCGGGATTCCTTTCCAACCAAACCATTCTGGGGTTTTATGGCACTGATTACCCCGTTTTTGATGGGCCAGGAGCAGGTTCCCATTGCAATCCAGCCCAGCTCCCCTGAGGAGATGTTCCTCGTCTTGCACCAGCTGAGGATTTTCCCCAAAGAGCCACGAGGGATGGGAGCAGCTGGCGAATTCCTGCACCTATTAACTCTGCTGGAAATCAGGGTTTAAAATACTCCCGATCGATAACAACGAGTTTGCTTTGACTCAGCCTCTTCCTCATCAGAGGTTCAGCACAAACAGCGAATGAACCCCGGAGTTTTGTGTCGGTACAAACCCCTTCCAGCACTGGCACAGAGAACAGCTTCCCTCCCAAGGCTCCCTCCCTCCCCACTCCTGAGAACAGTGGCTGCTTTGGTCGCTTCCCCGAACCTCTCCGTTTCTCTAACCCTGTTTTATTCTCCTCCCCAGCGTTTCTGGCTGCTCACAGCGCTTCAGCGGGGCTCACGTGCAGCTGAGCAGCCGAATTTGGGCTGACACGTCCCCGCCGGTCCCATCCAGCCTCCCCTCCCAGCGCTAGCTCGTTCCGGCCACATCCTCCCAAAGGAATTAGGGAACCAAATCCGTTCGGGAGAGTCCTTCCAGCGCCTTCAGGGAAAAGTTCAGTGAGGCACAGCGAGGGCTGGGCCGTGCGAAACCCGGCTCTGAGGAGAAGGACAACGCGATTTCTCTGCTTTTTCCTTCCCCCTGTGCTGTTCCGCCCCCGGCCACACACCTGCCCGGGGGTTCTGCACCTGCAGGGTCGGCTCATTCCCTGTTTTACAGCCTGAGATGTCCCTCCAGGGCCACAACCTCCTCACAGGGCATGTCCCAGACCCCCTCCAGGGCCACAACCTCCTCAAAGGGCATGTCCCAGACCCCCTCCAGGGCCACAACCTCCTCACAGGGGATGTCTCAAACCCCCTCCAGGGCCACAACCTCCTCACAGGGCATGTCCCAAACCCGCTCCAGGGCCACAACCTCCTCACAGGGCATGTCTCAAACCCCACCCAGGGCCACAGCCTCCTCACAAGGGATGTCCCAAACCCGCTCCAGGGCCACAACCTCCTCACAGGGGATATCTCAAACTCCCTCCCGGGCTGAGCTGGAGCAGTGGCAGTAAATAAACTCCCCAGACTCAGCAAATACCAATTTCGCAGCTCTGACAGCCAGGAAGGAGCGGGCACTGCACATTCCAGCTGCAGGCAGGCACTGCAAACTGGATTTTTTTCCCCCATTTCACCTCTTGTAGCCTCTCTGCTCACCAGCCAGGACTTTCCATGTGCAGGGGTAGCAGCGGCTCTGAAAAGCCCAGGGAACAAAAGGAAACCAGGGAGGCTGCAGGGCCCTTGAGTTCATTTTTCAGCCTCCAGGCAACCAGGGATGCAATCAAAGTAATGGCAGCAAAGGCGGGGGCTGCCCTCCATCTCTGAGCCTTCCACACAAAGGGAAGGAAATGAGGAAAATCCAGGGAAAAATCGGTTTTTTCAAAGCTCACCCAGGTTAGGACTGAAAGGGGACGGGTCAGGGCAATTAGGGCAGGAGCCACCCTCTTTGGGAATTAAGGGGCAATTAAAGCACCCAAACCTCTCCGAACAGATCCGGCAGCTGTGCTGCAACCTGTCCTGCGGATTCCAGACCCATTTTCCCTGCAGGATGAGATGAATCCAGGCGGATCCATCAGCAGAGCGCTCTCTGTCCATCCACTCACACCCCCTGACGGAGTTTATCCGGCTGAATAAATTAGCAGGGCAATGTTTGCCTTTAATTAAAGGTAGCTGCGTGTTCCGGAAGCTCCTCAGAGCTGGGTTCGGCAGCTCCAGGCGGGAATTCCTGCCGGAGGGAGGCAGGGATTGCTGGGGGGAGCAGAGCAGCCTGGCCAGGGTGGGCGATGCTGAGGGAAAAAGCGGGGGAAAACCCCTTGGGAATAGCGAGGGGAGAGGTGGGAGCGCTCCAAAATCTCACCTGTGACCCTTCAGATCCCGGAAAAGGGCAGGGAAGGTGTGGGGAGGGGCTCTCAGGAATGGCCGGGACCCCCTTTCCCTGATTCCTGCAGCCCTTGGGCGGGGACAGGGGTGGGAAATGAAGAACCAAGGAGGGAAGGGAAGGTGTTTCAGTGTTCCCTCCGCTCCCCACCACCCAAAGCCCTAAAATCCATCCATTTTCCCCAGGCTGAGCCCACGGCACTGCTGGCTCAAGGATCTTCCAGCCTCCATCCATCCCCAAGGTTTTTCCCATCCTGTTGTTCCCTTCTCCCCCCGCTGCTGCCCTTTCATCCCACCCCTTCCCCAGGTCCTGCCTGGCTCCAGTTCCCACCTCTAGAAAAATCTGCCTGGTGATTATTTGGGTTCAAACCCCTCTGGGCAAGAACATCCCGGCCGAGCTGATCCATTTAACATCCGAACCACCTTCCGGGCACATTTAAAAGCAAATTAATCCCCTCGTACACGGAATTTTTTGCAAGCTGCCAACTCCACCACCTTGTTTATACGAGGCCTTTGCTAATTTATCCCCGGTGTAAACAAACCCATCGAGTTTCGGAGGAGGTGGAACACACATCAATCTGCTCTGCCTCTGTTCCGAACGCACAGAGCCCCACCAGGCAGGAATTGGATGAATTATCTCTTTATTCCCTGATATTTTTAGAAGCAACACGGAGCATACAAATGGAGGATGCTTTAGGATATTTATTTCTGACTAGGGTTTTATTTCATGGCCCTGAGAACAATTTCGAAGGCCAAGTGCAGCAGCAGCAGCAGCAGCAGGATTTTTGGATGGCTGATCCCATCTCACCCCCTGATCCCAGGCACTCCAAACCCTACCACGAGTCTGGGATCCTCAATTAAATATTGAAATAACCCCTGGAATATGAGTTTTACCATTCATTTTTCAAATGTCTCTAGAGCAGTCTGGATATTCCTTTGACTTTCCTGAGTGCAGCACATGAATCTGGATATTGATTTTATTTCCCTGAGTGCAGCACATCCCTTGCTGGGATCTCTGTGATCCCAGTCCCCTCTCCAGGTCCCATCCAGACTTTTGAGAGCAAATAATTTGCTTTTGGAAGGCACAGCCACGTGCAGCTTGCGAGCATTTGTTCCAGGCGGATCCTGGAGTCCGAACAGGGATTTTCATCTCCTCCTGTCACTTCTGGGAGTGTTGAACTGGAATTTTAAAAGGCTCTTTGAGAAATTAAATCCGTTTTTGGTGTCCGATAGGGCTCAAATCTTTAGAGAGGTTTGAACCCAGCCCGTGGTGGATCCACAGATCCCATGTGGATTTGTCCCATAAAATCGAGGTGTTCTCCTCTTCGTGGTGGTTTTTTTTACTGTATTTTTCCTGGGTTTTATATTTAGTCTCCGTGCTTCATGCCTGGCTTGCTCTGATATTTATAGATGCTCTTACACTGATAATTCGGGAGAGAAAAAACCAAATGGAGACACTGAAAAGAAAAAAGCTTTTATTTAACAGTGCTCTTCAAATCCTGGAATCCCACCCAGGAAAAAAAAAAAAAAGCAGGGAGAAACAAAAAGAACAGGTTTTGTTTAACAGTGCTCCCCAAATCCTTGGATTCTGCACAGAATAAGAATAAAAGGAGGTGCAGTAAGAGAAATGCATGGCCGGGGAGAAATATCACCCAGGAATAAAAATAGAATAAAATATAAAAATAGAATAAAATATCAAAATAGAATACAATATAAAAATAGAACAAAATATAAAAATGTAGAGGAAGAAGTTTGGGGGTGATGGCTCAGATGAGAAAGGTTTGTTTTAATTGGTTTTTTATGAAAGATATAAAAATTGTAAGAATCTTTGCATCAAATTGCACACAGGAAGGAAAGAAGTCATTTAATGAGTGGGGATAGATGGGATATTGGGAATGAATTGTTCCCTGGGAGGGTGGGGAGGGGCTGGGATGGAATTCCCAGAGCAGCTGTGGCTGCCCCTGGATCCCTGGAAGTGCCCAAGGCCAGGCTGGAGCAGCCTGGGATGGGAAGAATTTAAGGGAAAACAGCAGAAAATTTGAAATTCTGGAATTTTCCAGACCAATCCGAGTGCAGCACAAACCAGGCTTTCAAGTGTTAAATAATTCTGGTTTTTCAATCTGACTTCTCTGGTTCTGCAGTCACTGCAAGGAAAAGGAGCCAAAATGCACATTTTTGCCTCAGAAGGACATTGAAAGCTTCTCATTTTCAATCATTTCAGCAGCAATTCTGTGTCCAGCCCCAGTAAAAATTACTTGGCAGGAATTTGGCATCTGAACACCACCAAACATTTCACGTTTGCACCCCAGACCTCAGTTAAAAAGAGAGGAGAGCGATGGGATTTGCAGCGCTGAATCTTCCAGATTCCCAGAGCTCGGAGTCTTCAGGACGGACCCTACAAAGCAAAAGAAAACAAAAAGAATTTCTGTCGCAAAGCAGCACGATTTCAGGTTCTGTGTCCTTCAGAATTAAGGTTCAGCAGAGTTGCTGCTGCGAGGATTAAGCTGATTTTTTTTTAAGCTGAGGATCGCCACAGCAAAACCGAGTTTTATGCTGATGTTTTTATTCTCCCAACAAAGATTTGGTCTCTTGCGTGCGCTTAGAAGTTACATCGTTTGTGGAAAAAGTAAATAAATAAATAGATAAAGCAAGATTTGTTCCTCTCAGGCTCTTTCAGACGTCTCCAAATCAAATTCTGCTGTCCCAGCCACGGCCGTTTTTAGCGGCAGACTCAGGTTTTTTAGTTCACCTCAAGGTTCCAAAGGTTTCTTTTTCCTTCCCGGGAATTTCTCCCGGAGATTTCTCAGGGCTGAGCCCCCCCTGGTCACACCCCTGTGCTCAGGGGGACACCGCTCCAGCCCATGCTCAGCTTTGGGGAGAAACCCTCCAAAAACCAGAATATTGCGGAAGGGAAGGGAAGGGAAGGGAAGGGAAGGGAAGGGAAAGGGAAGGGAAAGGGAAGGGAAAGGGAAGGAAAGGGAAAGGGAAGGAAAGGGAAGGAAAGGACTAATCCAGCCGGGAGCCAAACGCATCCAGATTGCAGCCTGGCAGCGATTCCATCAAATCCCGAGTTCCGTGCCTACACTCCGGCCCACGCGGGGCCCGAGCCCTGCTGGGCCTCCTGGCCGGCCTGGGGAGGGTTCTGATGGACAAGAGGAATATTTTGGCTGGGGATTTGGGGTTGGCGATGTGCAGGGAAGCGAGGGGCAGGGGGTTTTTGGGGTAGGATTTGAGGGGGTTCATTTTTACCTCAGCGCAGATGAAGGGTTTTAGCCGGGCTTTAGCTGCACTTTGGGATCAGGAATCCACTCCAATATTGCAGCTCCTGGGGTGGGCTGTGCCCCATTCCGTGTCCTGGGAATGGGTGGCAGCAACTTTTCCCGGAAGGGCTTCCTGCAGGGATGAAGGACTGTGACCTCCCAGAGTTATTCCTGAGGAAATCACATCCCCTGCGGCCCCAGAACACCCAGCACAGCGAGCACTCCCTACTTCGACACGGAAAAGAGCTGCAGGTGCCCAAACAACCTTTGGAAAGTGTCCCAGTGATGGCTCGGCCTGGATTTGCCCCCACGCGGTGACCTCGGTTTGTTGCTGCAGGACAGGAGATAACCAAATCCCTTATCAGTGTCCAGATACTTGAGATAAACATCACAGCACAACGCTTCCTGCCTGCCTCGACCTAATTAATTAATTCCTTACTTAGGAACCGGCCCTGTCTCCTGCCTCATCCTCGGAGTGCTGACTGGAGGCTTTCTGCAGCTCCACATGTCATTAACCTGAGTGTATAAAGCCCTTTCCTGGGGGAAGGAGCATTTGTTTGCCGAGGAGCAGCAGAAAGAGGCAGGAAAATCAATTTTAACACTGCAAGATTTAGAATTGAATTCAAGAAATCCTTCCTGAAGGCCGTGTCAAATAAAGACATCAGCTGTGAGGCAGCCGAGGGAAGTCATGGAGCAGAAATATTCTGCTTTAGGGCTTGGTGTTATCATCCGAGCACTCGAGTGGCACCACAGGTGCCCAGCATGGCACGCACTTCCCTGGGGGGAAAAAAATGCCAGTCAAGGCTGCAGGTCCCCCCACTGCTCAGAGCAGCGTCTGTTTGATGTATTTTATATCGATTTTATTGGCTAATGAAAGAAAAATATTATCAGTGCTTGTATTTTGGACAGTCTGTGGCCAAGCCAGGTTCCAGATTTTACCTCCAAGCTGAGGCAGATCCCAGTTCAGACCTGCAGAACATCCACCCCTGACCTCAGGTAAGTCCCTCTGCACACCCACGAGGGTGTCCAAATGTCGATAATTTACTAATATTGATTTACTGCCATCTTTAAGGCTCGTTTGAGACCCAAGAGCAGCATCCACACGTTGATATTTTGTGCATAACGAGTCAAATAAACTGGGAAAAAACCGCCTCATCCATCCTGCACGTCCGTGTGATCAGGAAAACAAACTGATGGATGAGCCACAAATAAAAACTTTCATTCATCAGCTTGTCTCAAGCCTGAATTTTTTATTTTTTCCCCCTCCAAGCTACAAATCTTTGCTCAAGAGAAGCTTTTGATCGTCTGCCTCGGAGCAGAGAGGCCCAGCTGGCAGCGCCAGCAGCGGAACTGCTCCGGAGGGGCAGCGCTTCCAGCCCCTCCTGGCTGAAATCCCGGCTGGCACAGGGAGGAGGGAAGGGCTGGGATGTGGAATCCCCTGGCTTTCCTTGGGAAAGGGCCCCATCCATGGGCTGGGATCACCCCGGGGCTGCTTACTGGGAGCCAGAGGGTTAAAAGCGTGTCAAGGTTGAAGCTGTTGGCATCCAGAACCAAAACCACATCTCACCCCTCCATAAGAGGACTTGGAATACGAAAAAACTCCGGGAGATCGTGGAAATTTCGGAAACAGAATGAATTCCTGGGCAGGCAGGTTGCCTGTGTGTGTGCCAAGCACCTGTCTGGGGATCATTTATCCCTGGGTAAGAGCTCATTTCGGGCAGGCTCGGCTTTGGATCGCGCTGTGAACGCTCCCCTGAGCTCCCCCAGCTGCTCTTCCCTCTCTCCCCGGGGTGCTGAGCAGGAAGCTGCTGCCAGAAGTCGCTGTGAGAGACTCAGAGCGGGTAAAAAGAAAGCGTTTGTGTAAATCAAAGCAGTTTTATTGGGCCCCCAGGTGAGCAGGAGGGGCTGAGAGCGATCCCTGCACAGAGATCAGGTCTGGGGCCGCTCTGTCGGGGCCCTATCAAGGCCAAGCTTTGGGTTAAGTTCGGCTTCAGGCTCAACCCCAGTGACTTTGCTCTTGCTCAGCCCTTGTTTAATTAATTGCCTGCCACTCACCGAAGCTTGAGTTAAAGCCAAGCCCTTTGTCTGCCCCGTGCACACGTGGAAATCACCAGCTCTCGGCCAAAAGCTCATTAAAAATCTGCCAAAAACCATCTTTTTCTTTCACCTTTCATCTAGGAAAGAAGCTGCTTCTGTTTTCTCAGCTTCCCTTGGAGTCACTCGCCCCAGCCTGGGAAAGTCTTTGATTGATTATTGCATCTCTCTTCCACCTTCTTTTAATTTGTTAATGTTCGAGTTCTGTGTGGGTAAAGGGAGAAGAAGCCGAGTGAAAGCCGGCAGCGGGAGCTCCCCGGAGAGCTGCGAAGGGAACCCGCACTCACCCCTGGGAAGCCCTCCCACCTCTCAGGAAAGCCCAGGCTGCTCAAACAGGGGCTGAGAGTCAGAGCTGGACTCAGAATCCGTGCCTGTAACGATCCCAGCACCCCCCGTGCCCAGGCTGGGGGATTTTTGGGGTCGCATGGACGGGAACAGAAGTGTTGGGCCAGCGGTGTAGGACAGAGAAGCCTCTGGGTGGGAACTGGTGAATTTCTGGTGAATTTCTGGTGAATTTCTGGTGAATTTCTGGTGAATTTCTGGTGTCCGAGAAGCCGGCGTTGGGCAGGGTGAGTTATTCCCGGGGATGGTGAGTACAGAACTCACTCACCCTCTGTTCTCCTGCCCCGGAAACCAGGGATGAGCCTCAGCCCCGCCCTGGGCGCCGCTGGAGCGGGGCCTGGCCTTGTCCCCAAGGCTCCCCCTCTGTGACCACCCGCGAGGTTCTGGGGTCACCACGCTGGAGATCAGGCTTAACACTTTAGCCAGGCTCTCGCTGGTAATTACACTTAGTGCACTTTTTACAATTGTTAAAATCGTTTTTAAAAATGTGTTACTTTGTTACACTTACTGCATTGACACTTGGTAATCCACGGACCCTCAAAACACCCCAGACCCTCAGGGATGCTTCCCTGCCCCCCAAACCGCACAGCACTGCCCAAAATCCCGGCTGATTTGAGGGGCTGTAGCTGTTCCCAGGCAACGAACAGTGAAAATCACCTTGGAAAAGCCCAGCCACACTTCAGGGCGGTGCAGCATTCCCAAAAACCCCGGGGCTCCCAGGATCAGCGGAATAAAGGAGCTCCCACCCATGCAGAGGGATTAAATACCCTGGAGCAAGGAGGGGCAGGGATGAACGCAGGTGGGAAGGTTGGATGGGTCAGAATTCCCGGGAACGGGTTGGAGATAAAAACGGTGAGGTTTGGCTGGAGGTGGGGTGGCAGGGAAGAGATTTGGGAGAATAAACCCCGAGGAATATCCGACTCTCTGTAAGGACACCTCCGAACTGCTGTGGAACACCAGCGTCCTTGGAACGCCTCGCGCTCAGGAGTCACATTTCAATCCCGGAGCAGCTTTTTTTTCCCAAGGTCAGGAGTCCATGGACGCTCTGAGCCTCCTTTGTTCTCTTCCCCATCTCTAAATCACCTTCCTTTAAGCTTTCACTTGGGTGTTAAGCCAGCCCAGACAAGGGAGGGGATAAAAAAAAGCCGCACTGAAGTGACATTCACACAACCAACCAACCAACCAGGGCAGGCTGCAGCTGCCTCTCTGCTTTAGTTCCTCCAGAGGGGTTCAGGAATCCAAATGAACCCGGGCTGGGCGCAGCGAAACGGGCTCGGTCTCCTTTCATCCCACCCAGGCGTGTCACATCTCCCTTTGTTGTGCTGCTCCCTCGTGGATTTGAGCTTGGCCGCGATAAACAAATCCGCCCAGAGCTGCAGGCTGGGTCTTGGCAGATCAATTTGATGGCGAAACGAAGGGGTTTGGCTCTCTGCACGGAGAGCAGGGCAGGCAGAGCTGGGGGGAAAACGTGGTTTTCAGGCTGATTTGCTTTTCCACAGCCCTGAGATGAAATGTTGTCAGAGGTGCGTTTTCCTGGTGGTGAATAGAGCTGTGTGGAGCTCGCTCCTGGTGGGGTTTCTGGGGCTTTTCTGTAGAATTTGGAAGGGTTTGGGAGTTTAAAGCCACTGAAATTAACCTGAAAGTCACCTGGAATAACAAATTAAGCGCAAGGAACACTCGAGGCTTCCTGGCAAACCCCACATTATGCTCGTGGGGTGACTGGTCTGGTTTTACCCCGACCCAAAGCAATTAAATCCCGCTGGGGATGAGATTTGGGCCTTTTCCTTTTCGAGCAGCCCAAGTGCTCTGCACACACAGCCCCCACCTCTCTCCTCTCCCCTGCTTTTCACCCCTGTTCACTTCTCCTTTACCACCCCCAGGAAAAGGCTCTGAGCCTCACCCCCCTCGCCAGGGATGATTTTTCCTACGCTCACACATTCTCAGGGGTGGATGCACCTCGCAGAGAATCCCTGGGCTCCCATTCCAGCTGGCTTCGGAGCCAGGCTCCTCAGGTGCTCCCAATTCCTCATCTTCCTCCGTGTGTGACGGCAGATTTGTCCCTCTGAAGTGGCAGTGAGGCGGTGAGGGGTATTAATAGAAGCAAATGATTTTACAAGCTGCAAAAAGAGCCATAAATCAACCCCTTGGAGCTGAATGTTCCCAGCAGCTGGGGACAGCTCCGCCTGGAAATGAACCTTTTTCCTCAGAGGATTTGCTCACGGAGGGTGAAATGACAATTCCAGAGCAGGGGCTCTCCAGAGGGAGCTTC
Source organism: Machaerirhynchus nigripectus (assembly GCA_013397975.1). Classification (NCBI taxonomy): domain Eukaryota; kingdom Metazoa; phylum Chordata; class Aves; order Passeriformes; family Dicruridae; genus Machaerirhynchus; species Machaerirhynchus nigripectus. The sequence goes on along the minus strand of VZRQ01007672.1, from coordinate 138,616 downwards.
AGTGAGGTTTTCTGGCCCTTCAAGTGCAGTTTGGCTCCTGTTTGGAGGCTCCTGTTCTTCCTGGGCTCTGGCTGGCCAAGCTCTGGCCAAATCTGTCACCTGCCAGCGCACGGACAAGCTCCTGATGGTGACACCTCATGAGGGGTTTCTCCCCCATTTCCTTCTTTTTTTCCGGCGTAACTCCCAAATTCCCGCCGGGAAAAGGGCGTTTGAAGCCCCTGAACGTGATCTGGTTCAGGGGAAGGGCCGCACGGAAGGGGAGGGACAGCACAGGGGAGCCTGGGGATCACCCCAGCGCAGCCCCGAGGCGATCCTGCGGGAAGCACCCGCTGGAATTTGCGCCTCCTGAGCAGGAACGAGCATTGAAACCTCGGTGCTCTCACAACTCAATCCTTAAACGCCCCGTGTGTGCCCAAACCCTTCACGTCTCGTTTGTCTCCTGGGCCCGGCCCCGCTGGGGGATGGACGGCTGGGACACCCTGGCAGCCGTGGAGTTCCTCCCTCCAGCTCCACTTCCCGAGGACCACGAGCTGTGCCCGCGCCCGTCAGGGCCCTGCTGATGCCCCGTCCATCCCCAGAGGGGTGGGCAGGCGCCAGGAAAGCCGATATTCCTGTCCCTGCTTGCGGGAGTTTGGACTCCACACAAGTCCTTTATCTTTTTTAGCCTCTGTGCAGCTTTACCTTCGAGCCCCAACAGATGAGAAACGCCTGCAGATGTTGTTTCAGGTTGTTTATTCCTCCTTATCTCCAGCCAGCTCTCAGCTCCGGCCGCAGTCTGATGCCAGCCGTGTCCGAGCGGGAACTGCCCAGTCCTGGGCTGTCCC
>VZRQ01007672.1:122637-137685 GCA_013397975.1 Machaerirhynchus nigripectus | reverse complement strand
CTTGGCTTCTGGCCAGGGGCTGGGACCCCCTCGCTGGGGCTCCGGGGCTCCCTGAGCTGCCAGGGCTGCCAGAGGCACGCCTTGGACTCCAACACCTGCTGCAGCCACGGCGGCACCAGGGGACAGGTGGCCAGCTGGGAGCCCTTTCCCGAATATTAGGATGCAGGCCGTGTCTGGCTGGCAATTAGAGCTCGAATTCCATCTGAAGGGTAACGAAGCTGAGGCTGAGCAGCAAAGGAGTTGTGCAAATTAAGAAGTGGCAGTTCAGGCTGGCAGGGGGAGGAGGATGGGTCAGAATCCCAATTTCCACGGCCGGGCTGTGGCTCCCAGCGGTTGAAATCCGCTCATGGCGGGGTCCCATTATTCCCATCATTCCCATCATTCCCATCATTCCCATCATTCCCATTATTCCTCTTCTACTTCAGCAGCCCGAAACACAAAGCTGGAGACGAACAAGTTTCCTCCAATCTCTAATTTTCTGTGGGGAAAAAAAAAAAAAACAACCCCAAAAACCCCCAAACAGACGCAGGTTTCAAAGCTCAGACCCCGTTTTTCACCCCGGGAGTGAACTCACAGCAGCCCCTGCTCTTTCCACCAGCAGAGCCCAAATTAGCTCGGGTATTTTGCAAACACATTTATTTTTCCATGCTCCCTGTGCTCCCCACGCTAAGGATTGAACCTCGAATTAATATTTATGAAAAAGCTCTTGTTGATGTCACAAGCGCCTGGACCAAGCACAGAATTTCTTGACAAAAGAGGGTTTTTTTTTCCTCCCCCCTGCATTATGCTTTGCAAATATGTGGCATAAATAACAGGGAGCGGATTAAAGGTGTTTCCAGCCCCTCAGATAAATTCAGGTTCCTGTGCGCAGGAGCCTGGGTAATGAGAAGGAACATTAAAATACGAGCAGCAATTCTGGTGATTAACATTTAGCTCCAAATGAAGATTGAGCTCGCTGAAGGACGCGGAGCCTAACGGGCAGAGCTGGCAGTAAATTCAACCTGCAGGAGAACTGCAAATAAGCTTTTACCTCAAATTCATATATATATTTTTTTTTTTTTTTACATTTTTACCAGGCGTGAGTCCAAGGAGCAAAAATTTAAAGCAGAAAAGCAGCTTCGATGCCTTGTTTTAAACAGGTTTTTATGGTAATATAAAAGAAAACACATTTTGAACAGCAAATCCGGAATGTTTCACCCCGGAATGCTTTACAGTTATTAATTTATTTTGGTCTTCGTGAGCTCTCAGAGAGGTTTCTGGGCCTGAGAATAACTGGGAAATACGGAGGTGAGGCCTCAGAAGAAAACATCCCATAAAAATCCCTGTGGGTTCTTTTTTAAACACGTTTTAAGCAGGAAACAGGAGATTTAAGGCAAAGCAGAGCATTTTGAAGGGATGAAAGCGGACACAGGGAACGGGTCTGGCTGTGCTGCTGCATCCACGGGGCTGGGAGCAGCAGGAAAACCTTCCCCAAGGAAATTTCCTTTGGAAGGGAGGGCAGGAAGGGCCTGATCAATATTCTTAGTCATCGCCGGGTTATTTAATTACGTGGGGATGAGCTCGGGTTTAACCTGATTTTTCCCAACTCAGGCTATTAAAAAGCTTTTCCTATAAATATCCCCGAGCCCCGGGGGAGGCACCCTGCGCTCCCAACCTCTGCTTTCACCCAAATCCATCCCAGCAGGAAGCTCTGGAAGCCGCCCTGAGCCAATCCTGCAGCCCCCGGCATCACAGGGATCCTTTTCCTGCCGGGAATGGGCCTGGAACGCTGTCAGGAGCCACTTTGGGTGATGGAAACCCTGCCCTAAAAGCATCCAGGGTGCGGAGCAGGAGCCGGATGCAGGGCCAGGGGTTAATGTGGGGCTGCGGGGGGACATTTCTTCTGCACGGAGGGACGGGGCCGCCGCTGATTTATTTGTTCGTTTGTTTGCTCGGTTTGGCCCCTTAGAAGGGGTAAAAAAAGCAGGACTGAGGACTGAGCAGGGCCACCAGACCCTGTAGGACTGAGCAGGGCCACCTCTAGGATGGGCAGGGCCACCAGACCGTGTAGGATTGAGCAAGGTCACCAGACCCTGTAGGGTGGGCAGGGCCTCCAGATCCTATAGGAATGAGCAGTACCACCAGATCCTGGAGGACGGAGCAGGGCCACCAGATCCTCTGGGATGGGCAATGCCACCTCTAGGATGGGCAGGGCCACCAGACCGTGTAGGATTGAGCAAGGTCACCAGACCCTGTAGGGTGGGCAGGGCCTCCAGATCCTATAGGAATGAGCAGTACCACCAGATCCTAGAGGATGGAGCAGGGCCACCAGATCCTGTAGGATTGAGCAGGGCCACCAGACCCTGCAGGATGAGCAGGGACTGACACCAAGCCAGAGGGGCCTCAGGATGCCACACAACATCCCCAATTCCCATTTCCTGACTGGCGTAACCACACCCGAGCTGCCTCCAGGCAGGGCAGCGGCACCGAGTGCCTCCGAGCCCTCCTGCCCTGCACTAATGTCACTAATTAATGTCATTAATGCCATTTATTAACGTCACCGGTGCCATTTCACACCTTCCCTGTGTCTGACCTCTGCGAGGATCCTGCCACAAACGAGACAAACCCCGTCGGTGCTGCCGGAGCGGCCACCCCCGCTCCTGACGGGAGCATTCCCCGCTGAGAGCCGGGCTCGCCTTCCCCTCGCAGCTCCGGCGGCTCCGTCCCGGCCATTAGCGAGAGGCGGCTCTCACCGATGGATTTCTGCTCAGCATCCTCCCGCATCGATCCCGGCGGGGCCCGGGGGCAGCTGCGCCCCTCAGCTCCGGCCCCGGAGCCTTTGTTGGGGCGGCTGCGGGGTTGTCCGGAGCCGGGCGGGCGCGGGGATGCTCCGGGAGTCGATAAAACCTTGCCGGGCCGGCGCCTGCGGAGGGGAAAGGGGGGAGCAGCTGCGCTCCGGCCCTCGCAGGGGTCGCTTCTGTCCGGGCGTGAGGCTCAGGGCACGCGGGGCACGATCCCCAAGGGGAAACGAAGGGAGGCTCCCGCAGTTTGAGAGGAAAGAAGGAGCGGAGGCAGCTCGCTTTATTAAAACAAAACAAAACCCCCCCAAAACAACCAACCAGACCCCCAAACAAACCAACCAACCAACCAAACAAAACCCTCCAAAACCCCAAAGGAACCAACAGCAATAACAACCAAAAGACAAAACAAACCACCCCGAAACCCCCCGAAACCCCAAACCCAATAAACAAAACCCCCAACCACGCTGTCGTGGATAGTTTGGTTCTAGAGCTGCAAAAGATAACGGAGGCATTAAACTCACACAGAGAGGTGATGGGGACAGGCTTCCCCCCGCCCACCCCAGAACAACTGGGAATTCATTTTTTATATTATTATTATTATTATTGCTACTATTGCTATTATTATTAATATTGGGTTTATTATTTTGTATTATTTTATTATTTGTTGTTTATTATTATTCGCTGTTCATTGTTATTATTTGTTCATTTATTTTTAGGCTAATTTCGAGACAGCTCAGAGGGAAACGACTGTGGAAGGAGAGACTTCGGGGATTAAAATTTGGGGGGTTAAAACGCAGCCCTCGGATGGCCCCTGAAGGCATCCGAGAGACTTTGGGGATTAAAGTTTGGGGGGTTAAAACGCAGCCCTCGGATGGCCCCTGAAGGCATCCAAGAGACTTTGGGGATTAAAAATTTGGGGGGTTAAATCGCAGCCCTCGGTGGCCCCTGAAGGCACCCAGCCGTGCCAGCAGCCCGGGTCAAAGGTGCTGCTGGGTGTTTTACCCTCGCCGGGCCCACGGGACACCAGCGCTGCTCCCCACCCGATAAAAACCCCGAGCGCCCCCGGGACGGAGAGCGGGGGGGCTCTGCCGGGTGTTTGCAGCCCGGCCGCGGTGCCGAGGCGAATGTGGGTCACTGTGGCGTGTGAATGAGCAGAGCCAGCCTGGGGAGCCGCGGTGTGAGAGCGGGCGGGGGCAGAGCCGGGATGAAATCCCGCCCGGAGAGCCCCGGCTGTGCCAGCAGCCTCCAGACGGGAGGATGGAGCGTGCGAGGAGCTGTTCCCACCCTGCCCGAGAGGAGCTGCCCGAAATTCCCGAGGCGAGTGCCAGCAAAACGCGGCCAACGTGCCAGCGCTGACAGGAGGAATCAGAGCAGCTTCTCTGCTTGGAAAACCCGTGCCTGGTTCCCCACCGAGCAGATGGAAATGTTTTCTGGTGGGCAGGGCACGAGACTCTTTCTTTCCTAATTCTCAGTTTTTGTGTGTGTGTGTCTGTGGAAGGGGTTTAAAGATATCGATCCCTCCTTTAAACCTCTTTGAGAACGAGCGGTGAGAAATGAACAGAGAGAGGTCAGCACCACCAGCAGGGTCAGTGGGCGGGGAAAAAAACCCCAGGAATTCTGTGGAATTTGGTATTTTAGTTGAATGAATTTGGTATTTTTGTTAATCCACCCCACTGCTGGGGCAGCATCCCTGGCGCAGGTGATGCCCTGAGGTGTCCGTGCTCCTCCAGGATAAATCTGCAAACGAGCTGGTCCTGGGGCTGCGCCTGGGGCTGGCAGCTCCTGCTTGGAGCTTTGTAAATTGGCGTGGTCAGGAAGGGATGAATGAACGAATAAATAAATAAATGCATAAATAAATAAATGCATAAATAAATAAATGCATAAATAAATAAATGCATAAATAAATAAATGAGTGCTTGCTCCCCGCTCCTCTCAGCGTGACTGGGTTTCACAGCCGGCAACAGCACAGAGTGCCCTGAGCTCTGAGCATGGAAACTCATGGGAGGGGAGGGGAGGGGAAGGGAAGGGAAGGGAAGGGAAGGGAAGGGAAGGGAAGGGTAAACACAACCAACCCCAACAAACCGTGACACCTGAGCTTGGCTTCATGGCACTTTTACTCTTCCTGAGGCAAAGTTCATGGCATGGACTTGTGCCTTGTGGTCCTCATCTCTTTGTCACTGTGGATGTACATGGGCTGTGACAGACTATGCAGTGGGTCAGGAATTAGGTGAGCAAGGGCTTAAAGTGCAGAACANAAAGAAAGAAAGAAAGAAAGAAAGAAAGAAAGAAAGAAAGAAAGAAAGAAAGAAAGAAAGAAAGAAAGAAAGAAAAGAAAGAAAAGAAAGAACACAGGCTGAGTGAAAACAGTGGAAAATAATGGTGATAAAAAGGGCAGAGCTTCTTTCAGGAGGCAGGACGGCAGGGGAGGGTTTTTTGGGCTCACAAACTGGAGTGTGGAAGGAGAAGCAGGAAAAGGTCACTGCACGAGCAAGGCTGGCCCCAGCCAGAGCATCTCTGAGTGCTCAGAGAGGTACAGCAGGAGTTCTGCAGGCGAAGGTGCACCAAATAAATAACAAACACAGCAAATAAATAACAAACGCAGCAAATAAATAACAAATGCAGCAAATAAAGCCAGAGGCAGGAGCGGGGGGACACCTCAGAGAAGGGCAGAGCTCGCTCAGAGCTCGCTCAGAGCTCTACCCCTGGACCCGGCCTTGTTTGCTGCCAGAGCCTCCCCAGTGCAGAGATCCCGAGATGTGCCTGGAGGAAGAGCAGGAGGAGGGAAAGGAGAGGAGAGGGGAGCGATTTGGGCCAAACCCCCTCCGGAAGGGAGGGGTAGCTCCGAGTTTGCTGTCACAGCCCTGACTCAGCTGCTCTTGGTGGCGCTGAAAGGAGATTTGTGCTGCTCTAAGAGGCCTTGAAAGGTTTTTTCCTCCCTCATGGCCTCCAAGGTGTGGGGCTGCTGCACACGCTGTGGGCTTGGGCACTTTCCTTGACACCTTCCCGTGCCCCAGCCTTTAGGATCAGTCCCACTGGAAGGTTTGAGGTACCTCAGTTCCTGTGTACCCCAGGGACCTTGTGCCATCAATGCTGCCAGGCCCAAGGCTTTAATTAACATTTGCTCTGCAAAACTCAGCTCATCTAAGGCCAAGCCTGAGCTGGTCCCAACCCCCGCTCAGGCTTTGCTCTTTGGGGTCAGTGCAGGGGGATCTGTGAATGCCAAGGGCCAGAAGCCATCCAAGGGAAGGGAAAAGGTCCAAGGAACTGGATTCAGCCACCAGGAAAAAAAAAAATCTTTATTGTTATTTGCATGGCCTGCTTTTCCTGGGCCATTAAATCCTTTCGTTATTTATTGCTAATTAATATCTCACTAATTTCTCTGGGTGTTAATAGCGGCTCCCCAATCCAGCAGGGCCCTCCTCTGTGTTTGGAGGACTCTGCACCCTGGAAGAGTCTGTTCGGGGGAAAACGAGGAAGAAATGGGATTTTGTGGTGTGCAATAAAAGCTCTTTTGGGCTCATGGTGGCCGCGAGGGGCCAGCACTCAGCACCTGGGTTTCAATTTAAACCCAAAAAATCTCTTCAGCCCTGTTCCTGAAGTCCTTCCAGAAATAAACGGGAACTCTTGCTCAAGGGCACAGTCCCTGAGGAAAGGGACAAATCCTCAGCAGCTGAGCTTGTTTTGCCCTAAAATAATACGAAATTTAAATTCTGAAGGGTTCAATACAACAACAAAAAAACCCCCCGTTCCTCATAATATTCTCATAGAGCCCCACACCCATTTTCCCTTTGAAAAACCCCCCAAACCCTGCGCATTGTGCTGCAAAATTCAGTGTAAAGGAAGGTTTTCCACAGGAGGGGAACGGCCTGGGATCCAGGTGGGAAATACTCCCGGCAGGTCGCAGGCCGTGGCACGTTGGGTGAAGGATCAGCATCAATAAATTGATGCCCAAGGACTGCAGAGCAGGGCGGGAAATCGGGATTTTTGCAGTGGGGCTGGGATTATTCCAGGATCCAGGCGCCTGGGTCTTCGTGTTTCGGGGAAAGGAGGGTCTGGGACTGTGGACACTCCTATTTTTTTCCCTTCACCTCTTTATTTTTAATTTAGTTATTCTGGCTCTGATCATTTCTGGTGCCGCATTTCAATGCACAACAGAAAAGCAATTTTTTTAATCCCTATCAGCCACGTGGAAGGAGCATCCCACGTTTGTCAGGACGTGGGAAAAATGAGGCCACGCTTTTCCCAGTCCCCACAAGCTCCTCAAGAACCAGGTTTTTCCACAGCTAAAATGGAGAAAATAACTGCAGAGCAACCCTGGTGTCTGCTCCCCGGGGTTTGAAGCTTCACGTCTCGAAAAAATAAAGGATCTATTTTGGGATCAGCGTCTCAGAACTGCTCTTTGCATTCCGTGGAAGCGCGATCCATTCCCCATTAGCATTAATTACCCACCATCGCTCAGACGTCCATCAGCACCCAGAGCAGCCTCCGCGCCTCTCCCCGGGTCCCAGGCGCCGCCGGGATGCGCTCCGGGAGCTTTCCGCGTTTCCCAAGGATAAAGTGCAGAAATCCCCTCCTGCAGCGGGAATTTCAGGATATCCCCCCTCACCCCCAGCACGGCTCTGCCTCTCCTCCGAAACCAGCCTTGCCCTGGAATTCCACGGAGGATTTCCCGGGTTCTGCCCGGATTTCCGAAGGGGGAGAGCGAGAAAAGCCTGGGAGGCGGCGCGGTGGGAGCTCGGGGGAGGCAGGGCCGGGCCGGGCTCAGCTCAGCAGCAGCCGCGGGTTTCGGAAGGAGAAGCCTCGCACAGACGGTGCTGCTGAGTCACGGGAGCGTTTCAGGCACGGGCTGAAGGGAGAGGGAGGAANCCATATCCGCCCATAACAGGACGAGGAGTGACCCCAAAACTGGGAGAGCAAGGAGTGAGCCCACATCCCCCACAGTGACAGCAGCACCCAGCAACACAGAAAGGGATCGAGGGATTTTATGGCTGTTTCAGTTGTCCCTTAACTCAGGAAAACCCTTTTTTTTCCCCTCCCCTACTCCCCCTCTCCAGAGAAAACCGAGTTATTTTTACGTGAAGCACAAATTGCTTTGGGATCAGCTGGGGGAGCTCTGCTGGCTTCACTTGGCGCCTCTGAACCCCACAGCCCCGAGAATTCCAGCCCCGCCTGCCCCGCCCAGGCCAGCAGCAGCTCCAGGCACGGTGCAGGGGGTGCTGACCTTCGGATTTACAGGTGACAGTTCCAAAATTCGCTTCTCGAAGCCTTCTCTGGGTGCAGTTATCAGTTAACGAGAGACGAGGTCGGGCCGAGGCTGGGAATTTAAAAGGAAGGAATGCAGGGAGCTCAGCCGCGCTCTTGTGGCACCAGCGTCACCACGGCACGGCCGGAGCTCACCTGGAATTCTGTATCCACGCTGAACGCCTGAAATTCTGTATTTTGGGGAGTTTTCTACCCCTGGAGGCCCTTCCCACACTCCCTTCCCGTGGGGATTTTAAGGAATCCCGCGTGGTGGGGGATCCATCACCCGAAGCCAAGAGGAGGCTCCAGGACTCCAGTGGATTTCATCGTTTCTGGGAATGTAGAATTGCATCTGATGCCGACACATTCAGAAAAGCACATTTTGATGGCCTGTCCTTGCATCCCAAATGGAAAACAAGCCCCTGCTTTGTGACGGACGTGGAGTCTCTGAGCTAATCCAATGTGCAGCTGCCCAGAACAGGAACCGATTCAGAAAATAAAAGAATGAGCACTAAAAATTACCTCTGGTTTTGCCATTTTCAAATCAGATTATGGAATAATTTCAGGATTGCCACAGGCAGCTCCCTGCCATCATCCCTCCCCCTCGGGATTCATGGCTTTCCCAGGCTGTCCCAGGTTTATCTCCTGCGTGTTCCAGCTGTGGCTCGGTGCAAATTCACACCATTTCTTTTACATTTATTTAAAATTCTGGTTTTTACCCCAGCTGAGGGCTCTGAGACAAAAAAGGGAGACTCCCAGCTCCGGCTTAATCAAGACTTGAAGAAGCTGCGTGTGTTTCTCCCTAATAACACGAGTTTAAAAATACACCACTGAAATTATTGATTTTCTTGCTGGGAGTCTCTGCATGATTCGATTTGATTTGTATTTATTGCTTCCCCCCTCATCAGCTTACGGTTACTTCTGCTAAGAATATTCTTTAGATGTTAAGAGAACAAGACTGGAGACTTGAAGGGAAATTCCAGCCAAAACCAGCTCAGATTTTTGTACCAAGCTTGCCCAGGCTCCTCGAAGCTCTTGGGCCAAAGTGATAATTAATAATATTAAATTTTCTCCTTTCTCCCACCATAAAGCACGAGGTGAAGCCTCCAAGCAGCTCTGCTTGAACGGGCCCTCCTTTCTTAACTTCGTTGTGCAACTTTCTCACCTGGAAAAGCCTCCCCAGCTCCGCTCAAGGCGCCCATGGGGAAAATAAACTGCCACTTCTCAGGGTGATGTTCTCAGAAAGGGAGGGCTGCAAAAAACCCCCTCTGCAAACGAGGCAGGAGGAGCTCTTTCTGATCACTCTCTCACCAGAAGATCCCTACCCTGGCCTGGATTTGTATTTTTCCAGGTGGGAGTTTCCAGCTGGAGACATCAGGCAGCTCACGTGGGAAAGGGAGCAGAGAGCCACAGCCCGGGCGCAGCGGGGACAGACCCGTGCTGCTTCCTCTGCTCCCATCCAGGCCGGTTAAATCCGAGTTTTCCGTGGCTCAGAGCTGATCCTGAGCCGGGTTTTGTGCCTGAATCCCACAGCTGACGGTGCAGAAGGAAGGAAACTGAGGCTCCGAGGATTCCTTGGAGTTAGTTCTTCTCCTCGAATAAATGGGAGCTCGTTCTGCCTCTGCTTCCTTAACCTTCACCTCCAAACTCTTCCTGCCTGGAAAAAGCCGCTCCAGGCACTCTCATTTCTGCCCTGTCAGGTTTTGGCTTCTCTGACAGCGGGAACTACAAAGGAATTCTCTGGTAGGAGCCAGGTTTTCCAATGTCTGCCCAGGGAACGTGGCCATCGCTCCGGAAATGTCACTGAGAAGGGGCACAGGTCATTTGTGGGCTGAAGGGGCTCTTTAAGCGGAAGGAGGGAGGTTTTAAATTGAGTGTTGGGAAGAAATCCTTCCCCAGGAGGGTGGGGAGGGGCTGGGATGGAATTCCCAGAGGAGCTGTGGCCGCCCCTGGATCCCTGGGAGTGTCCAAGGCCAGGCTTGGAGCAGCCTGGGATGGTGGGAGGTGTCCCAGCCCATGGTAGGGGTGGGATTAGAGGATCTTTAAAGTCCCTTCCCACCCAAACCATTCCAGGATCCTGTGATTCCACGATTCACACGACCAGTTCATCACAGTTCTATAATTAATTGGTTAAAGGAGTTAAAAGAAGCAGTGGAAAGGAGTTCAACACCCAGGTAAGGAGCACGGACAGAGCTTTTGCTGGCCAAGGATTCCAAAAGTGGCTGGAATTTACTGGTGGAAAATCAAAGCCGTGAGTGTCAGGGAGCTGGAGGCACAAGCTCTCCCTGTCCCTGCCACCCCATCCCTGTTATCCCAAATAACAGCGCACGGAGCTGCAGGAATCTGCCCGAATACCCTTCTAGTATTTCTATTATTGCTCAGCAGGCTCCAGGCTAAGCCCTTGATGGAATCATTCAGCGTCCTGCTCCTCCGGGAATTCCTCCGGATTAAGGAAGTGGCCCTGGGAACCACGGCAGGAGGAGGCCGGGAAAGAGAACATCCCACTCCAGGAGTTACAAAATCAGTGTGCAATGCAGGGCTTCAAAAATGCAGGGGAAACACCCCAGCGACGTGTGGGCGGTGTGGGGAAAGTTCTGCTTTTTGGAGTGAGAAAAAGCCTGAGGAGTGTCTGGAGCTGTGAAATTATTCCTGGTGCTGACACTGCAGGAAATCTCGGGGTGAGTGCTCGATGAGGCCAGGCTGGATCGGGCTTGGAGGCACCTGGGCCAGTNGGCAGGTGAGCTACCCGCCCACCCTGCCATCACTGGCCGGTATGGTGGACGAAGTTGCCAGGGTGGTGGGGACCCAGTGTGGTACCACTGGGCACGACGAGAGTTGGGCCAGACACTTCGGCACCAGCAGGCTGTGGGATGTTGGTGTTGCCTGAGCCCTACACCGCCCTTGCTGCTGGTGGGATGGGACGGGATGGGACGGGACAGGATGGGATCCATGGGATGGGCTTTAAGGTCTCTTCCAACCCAAACCATTCCATCATTCCATGAACGGCTCTGGCAGCAGATAAACCCAGGAAAGTGAAAGCAGCAACAGCGATGATTTGCAGGAATTTGCAAGAAATGTTCCCTCACTGGTCAGTGGAATGAAAATTCTGCCTCGGGGCTGGGCTCTCAGCAATATTTCACCTCAGATGCAGCACAGAGCGTTTCTGCATGAAGGAAATAACCCGGGTGCCTGGCAGGGCTTGATTTAAGGTCCCGGAGCACCTGAGCTGGCTCCGAGGGAATGATGGAGAGTGGGCTGCCCTGGGGGAACGCTGCCGCGCTCCAGCTCTGCCCGGGGAGAGCCCAGTTCCGAGCAGAGGCAAAACGAGCCCATCAGTTTTTCAGAGCACAGGCGTTGCCCAGCAGGACCTTCCTGCTCATGCTGTGGTATCAGAAAGTGACGTCCCCACCTCAGCCCAGGCTCCCGCCCTCCCAGCAGCACAGAGGGGAAATGGAATCCTGAGAGGCTTTGGGTTGGAAAGGACCTTAAAGACCATCCCATTCCAACCCCAAAATGCCCAGGGCTCAGTCCCTGCCATCCGTCCCCTTCCCTCTTTGCCTCAAATCTCCCTGAGGATGCTGTTGTGAATGGGATAATCCATTATCAACCCGCTCACCCCAAACCTGACTCTTCAGATCTCAGGATCCTGGAGAAATGACAAGGGAGGAGTAAATCCTGTTAAATTCCAGGGAGGAGGGACAGGACACCAGCCCTGCTCGGCCCTGGGCTGTCCCGCCCTGTGCTGGGCACTCTGGGGCTTCCTTAGGGATGAAATCCCTTTCCAAGGAGCATCCAGCAGTGCAGGACGAGGCCCTTGGTCCATAAATCCCATTTCCCCTCCCTGGCTGTGGCTGTTTAAATGTCTCGGGACACGCCCTCGGCCGGGCTGAAATCTCCGTCCTTGCTCTCCTGGCTCATCTGGAACGAGCCCAATTTCCTGGGACGTTACTGGTGGTGAGTTTGGGGTGACCCCGCAGGGGCACAAACGGGTGTCGGTCCCACGGCTTGGACAGTCCCACCCTGTCACATCCCTGCCTGCTGGGGATACAAAAATGGACCAAATCCCGATCTCCTGGCTCCTTTTCCTCTCCGACAAAATTCCCTCTGACGTCGCTGTTTGCCCTCCTTGCGTGGGTACCAATCATTGAAACCTATTTAGGCTTGGACTGGGTAAACTTAAACCAGGCTTACATTAAAAACTGACCAAGACAAACCCCCTTTAAGCTGATAAATAATCTTTAATAGCTCCAACCATTGTGCATGGCCTGCCCCGTGTCTTCCTTCTGCCGCCTCTCTCCACCGCAAAAAACCCCGCCCCATCCCCCCTTTTATTCCTCCTGTCTGATTCAATATTTTTTTTAATATATTCAAATTAATTCATGATCATTGGCTGTGTTTTGATCTCCTTTCCCCGGGAGCAGCCAGGCTGTTGTGCTGCTCCACCTTCTGTATTCTCTTTCCTTTTCCCTGATTTTTTAAGGAAGCCGCAGGACTCGGTCTCGCCCTGCCACCCCTGCAGGTTTGTCAATAGTGGATAATCAAGATTAAAAATCGATGCTGCTGCTTTCCCTTTGCATGGGAGCATCCCTTCCTCCCTCCTCCTGTCCCAGTCCTGGGGCACCAGCTCTGCTCCGAGGCAGCAGCTCTCGTTTGCTCAACTTTGGGGCAAAAAAAGTTCTCCTCAGGCAGAAATACCAGCCTGCATTCCAAAACCTCCAGAGCAGAGATGGACAGAAAGGGAAGAGGGACTAATTACTCATCAGAAATGAGGGAACATCTCAGACTGATTTCCCTGACTCACTTTACCCTTCAAATCACCTTCAGGATAATGTAGCAGGAGCCCCGTCCCCCTGCATCTGATTAGAGAGCAGGAATTCACACCGCAAGGCTCTGTTCCCAATTAAAACAAGGAATTTTATTGCAGAATTTCTGCGCTGAACACCTCTGTGAATGCCAGCTTTTCCTCCCCTAAACATCCTGATCTTTAAAGCAATCCGTGTACGTGTATGGGATGTCTTGTGTTCTGTGAAAGTTTGCATTGCTTGGTGTCACTGTTAAATTAATAAATCAAACCCAGCGCTGCTTGGTTTTAAAGCAACAATTCCTCTTGCACGCGGGGTAAATGGATTTCGAACACCGAGGTGCTTAATGAGAGGGAGTTCCATGACAAATTTCCATGTGCCACTCCTTGTTCTCAGGAGATGGAAAGGATGATCAAAGCTGCCAAGCACCTCTGTTAACCGTGTGTTTCCTCATACAGTGAGTTTTCCTTATGGATAAAACCATGATCTGTTCCCCCCTCTCAGTCTTTATTACCAGGAGGGGAAAAAACCCATTAATAAACCAGTTTAAAATGTATCTTTTTCCCTAAAAAGAAACAAAATGCAAGGCCCCGACAGGCAGTGATTTTATTCTGACTCCCAATGGAATCCGAAGGGGTTTGTGCCCACGGCGAAAACTTTCAGCAAAATTAATGAAGCGGGTTTCGACTCCGTGATTGCTTCATTAGCATGAAATCCTTGTCCTGTGTGGATAATCTGGAACTCCGGAGGTGAAGCGGCGGCTGGAGCTGCCCGTGTTTGGAGGCACAGCCTGGCAGAGCCGTGCCTGAGCCCGAGTTGTGCTCTGACTGCAGTGCTGCAGTCCTATGACAGCATCATATTAATGAGCCAGCAGAGAGGTGCGAGGCTCCATGTGCTCGCCGAAGTTTAACCCTGGCCCTCGGACTTCCCCAACTCTCCCCAGCCGCGCACATCCCACCAGGAGCTGTCCGGGGTAGAGGCGCCCGGGCAGTTTGTGAGGAGGGCTTTGCCTTTCACGGGATCAGCTGCTTTAAAATTCAGGGCTGTGAGCACGGACAGAGCCTCCTCAGCACCTTCTGAGCCAGGAGTCAGCTCTCCCCCCTCAGCATCCCTCTGCTTTTCCATGCGAGCTGTGGCAGGGGTTTTTCTAGCACCAGCAGTTTTGGGGTTTTTTGGGGGGTTTTGGGTGGTTTATTTTTTTTTTTTCCTCTTTGCCGCTCACTAATCCATTTCCTCCGCAGCTGTAATCCTTCCAAGAGGAGCTCGGAGCCTGGATGGCAGCCAGGCACTGTCATGCAGCCCATACAAAGTCTGTTTTCCCCCCTTAAACGTAATTTCTAACAAGGTTTCAAACAATTTATTATTCATTGTGAGCAATGCACCAAGCGTTAGATCAAAGCGGGCGGGTGGGAGGACGAGAGAATGGAAGAGAGGAAGGAAGAAAGAGAGGAAGAAAAGAACCAAGAGCAAGGATTTGGGATGCCGGGGGGTCTCCCAAACTCTTGCTGACGGCCCGGCTGCTCCAGGGCTTCCCCCCGCTCCTCCCGCAGAGCCCCCGGAGCCGGCGCGGGGAGCGCTCGGTGCCGCAGAGCCCCGGCGAGCGCCCGCCTCCCCCGCCCGCTGCGACCTTCACACGCCAGACCCCGCCCGGGGACGGGAGGGGCAGTGGGGAAGGACCCTTCCCACCCATCTGCGGGTCCCTCTGCCCCTGAAACCCCCCCCGGGGCCCCGTGAAGGCCGGTCCCGACCCCCCCCAGCCCGCCCGGCGGGAGCTGTCCGTGGTGATGGAGCTGCGGATCCGATTCCCGGATCCCGCTCCCGGTTCCCTGCTCCCGGTCCCAGCCCCGGCCCCCGGCGCCAGCCCCGGCCCTACCCGGCGCTGCAGCCCCCGGCAGCGGCCCGGGGCCCGCACCGCGCTCCGCTCTGTCGTGGGCGCTGCGGGAGGAGGGGCTGCGGGAGAGAAAAGAGAGGAAAAGAGGGAGAAGAGTGAAAAGAAATGGAAGAAAGAGGAAAAAGAAATGAAAGGAAAGAAAGGAAGAAAAGGGGGGGGGCGGGAATAAACAAAAGAAAGGGAAGGGAGGAAAGAAAGGGAAGAATGGAAAGTAAGGGAGGAGAAAAGAAAGGAAGGGAAGAATGGAAGAAAGGAAGGAAAGAATGGAAGGAAGGAAAGAAAGAGGGTGCTGGCCTAGGGAAGGGGGGAGAAGGGAGCAGGGCAAGAGGGAAGG
>VZRQ01007672.1:107415-122619 GCA_013397975.1 Machaerirhynchus nigripectus | reverse complement strand
GGGGGGAGCCGCCCCCCACACACGTGTGCGGGGCCGCCCCGCAGCCGCCCGGCGGGGCTATAAAAGGGGCGGCGGCGGCCGGAGCAGCCCCGCACCGCCGGCCCCAACGCCCCACCATGAGCTACACCATGGAGACCCTGGGCAACCCCTCGTACCGCCGGGTGACCGAGACCCGGGCCACCTACAGCCGCGCCAGCGCGTCCCCGTCCAGCGGCTTCCGCTCGCAGTCGTGGTCGCGGGGCTCGGGCAGCACCGTGTCCTCGTCCTACAAGCGCCCCAACCTGGGCGGCCCGCGGGCCGCCTACGGCTCCACGGTGCTGAGCTCGGCCGAGAGCCTGGACGTGAGCCAGTCCTCGCTGCTCAACGGCGCGGCCGAGCTCAAGCTGAGCCGCTCCAACGAGAAGGAGCAGCTGCAGGGGCTCAACGACCGCTTCGCCGGCTACATCGAGAAGGTGCACTACCTGGAGCAGCAGAACAAGGAGATCGAGGCGGAGCTGGCGGCGCTGCGGCAGAAACACGCCGGGCGGGCGCAGCTGAGCGACGCCTACGAGCAGGAGCTGCGGGAGCTGCGCGGGGCCCTGGAGCAGGTGAGCCACGAGAAGGCGCAGATCCAGCTGGACTCGGAGCACATCGAGGAGGACATCCAGCGCCTGCGGGAGCGCTTCGAGGATGAGGCGCGGCTGCGCGACGAGACGGAGGCGACGATCCGCGCCCTGCGCAAGGAGATGGAGGAGGCCTCGCTGATGCGCGCCGAGCTGGACAAGAAGGTGCAGTCGCTGCAGGACGAGGTGGCCTTCCTGAGGGGCAACCACGAGGAGGAGGTGGCCGAGCTGCTGGCGCAGCTGCAGGCGTCCCACGCCACCGTGGAGAGGAAGGACTACCTGAAGACGGACCTGACGACGGCGCTGAAGGAGATCCGCGCCCAGCTCGAGTGCCAGTCCGACCACAACATGCACCAGGCCGAGGAGTGGTTCAAGTGCCGCTACGCCAAGCTCACCGAGGCGGCCGAGCAGAACAAGGAGGCGATCCGCTCCGCCAAGGAGGAGATCGCCGAGTACCGCCGGCAGCTCCAGTCCAAGAGCATCGAGCTCGAGTCGGTGCGCGGCACCAAGGAGTCGCTGGAGAGGCAGCTCAGCGACATCGAGGAGCGTCACAATAACGACCTCACCACGTATCAGGTACCGGGGAGGCGGCGCGGGGCTGTCCCGAGCCGGGCGGGGGGATGGCCGGTGCCGGCTCCGGGGAGAGGGATGCGGGAGGTGCCCGGTGCCGGCTCCGGGGAGAGGGATGCGGGAGGTGCCCGGTGCCCGCTCCGGCGGGAGGGATGCGGGAGGTGCTCGGTGCCGGCCGCCGGCGAGGGATGGAGGGGTGCGGGAGGTGCCTGGTGCCGGCTCCGGGGAGAGGAATGCGGGAGGTGCCCGGTGCCCGCTCCGGCGGGAGGGATGCGGGAGGTGCCCGGCGCCGGCTCGCAGCGAGGGATGCAGGGATGCGGAAGGCGGGGGGAGGACNTGCGGGGGGAGGATGCTGCGGAGGGCGGTGGGAGCGGGTGGGTCCTGCTCTGATGCCGGCCCTGCCTCCCCGAGCGGCGGGAAGAGTTTCTAAAAGTCCCCTCAGAGAAGTTGTGCCCGCTCTGTCCCCGCGTAGAGCGTCCGCCCGTGTCACAGGGGTTTTCTGCGTCTCCCTTGCAGGACACGATTCACCAGCTGGAAAACGAGCTCAGAGGAACGAAGTGGGAAATGGCTCGTCACTTGAGGGAGTACCAGGACCTCCTCAATGTCAAGATGGCCCTGGACATCGAAATTGCTGCGTACAGGTACAGTGGGGTCACTGCAGACGTGTCCGGATTATTAATAGCACTGCGGATGCTGCTGGCTCGGGAGGCTTTGCCACAGCCGAGAAATCTCTGCCTGCAGCGAACACGGGTAAAATTAGAGCCCGGCTAAATCACTGCAACCATTACCCAGCCCAGTGAGAGCCCAGAAGGTCATTAGGGACCAGCTAATCAGTGGCAGAGCTGCCAGCAAGCCCCGCGGGCACAGCACAGCGTGACTCAGTGCGGCGGCTCCCGTGCCGCATTCTGCCCTTGGCCGCACGAGCGGGAGATGCAGCGAAAGACGAGTTTATTTTTAATTCCTGTCTGCTTTGCAGACGCCAGGCATGCAGGGCTTGTCACCAGAGCTCCCTTTCATCGCCTGGGAGCGACAGGGAATTTGCTTGATCATGGTTTGAGGCAGCGAGTGCTGATCTGTCTGTCACAAACAGTTTTGCTTTTCTTGCTCAACTTTCCTTCAGAGGCATCTGCTCTAATCTGGAGCTGAGCGTTGCTTGCTGTTGCCATCACCTGGCAGGTTTTTTTAGTCTCCTCTGTATCACTTCAGAACTCTCACTGGAGAGCTCCTGATTTTTCTGGGTCACAGGCTTAGATGAAAAACATTTGAATGGAAGAAAAGTAAAAACAACAAAACCCACCCCCGTCTCCAGGTGTGCTGGAATCCCCGAGGTTGTTCAGATGCACAGACACCCCAGGGGCTGCAGCTGGCTGCTGCCAAAGTCAGCTGAAGTCTCCAGTTCTCATATTCCCACAAAAAAAAAAAAAAAAAAAGGGGGAGGCCCAAGTTACTGAGTTAGAAGACGTGCTCTAATCAGCTGTGACTGCCTCAGACACAATATTTGATTTGGGTCTGTTGGCTGTGTCAAATTCTGTTTGCCTGAGTCGTAATGAATCCGATGAAATTAATTAGCTTGCCCTAATCCCTGCTGATTTATGCCATAATGAAGCTTTCTGACATTAACGACAAATTTTAACCAATTACTGAAGGTGTCACACCTGCCACAAGCAAACCCAGCTAAAAACCGCTGGGTGTGAGTTTTGCAAAAGAGAGGATTCAAGGAGAGCTGGGCTGGGGCTGTGAGCAGTGGGTGGCACTGGGCAGTTCCAGCACATTCCACAGCAAACTGGTTCCATCCTGCTGGCAGGGGAATAGCACCGCAGGGAATATCATAGAATCCTGGAATGGTTTGGGTTGGAACAGACCTTAAAGCTCATCCCAAAGCAGGGACACCTTCCCCTACCCCAGGCTGCTCCACGCCCTGTCCAGCCTGGCCTTGGGCACTTCTGGGGATGGGACAGCCACAATTATTCCGACAACTGTCCCTTATTTTGGGGGGTTTTATGCTCATTTTCTTTTTTCTCTCCTCCTGATTCCCTCAGGAAGCTGCTGGAGGGTGAAGAGACAAGATTCAGTGCCTTCTCTGGAAGCATTACTGGTCCCATATTCACACACAGACAACCGTCTGTCACAATAGCTTCCACCAAAATCCAGAAAACAAAGATCGAGCCACCAAAGCTGAAGGTCCAGCACAAGTTTGTAGAAGAAATCATTGAAGAGACGAAGGTGGAGGACGAAAAGTCTGAAATGGAAGATGCCCTGGCAGCCATCGCAGAAGAAATGGCAGCCAAGGCACAGCAAGAGGAACAGGAGGAAGAAAAAGCAGAAGAAGCTGCAGAGGAAGAAGTTTCTGAGAAGGCTCCCGCAGAAGAAGAAGCTGCACCTGGGGAGGAAGAGAAGGAGGAAGAGGAAGCAGAGGAGGAAGAAGAAGCTGCAAAATCCGATGCCGCAGAAGAAGGTGGCTCTGAAAAAGAAGAAATCGAGGAAAAGGAAGAAGGGGAGGAAGCCGAGGAAGAGGAGGAAAAACCCGAGGCCAAGGGCAAAGCTGAAGAGGTACCAGCAAAGGCAGAGAAGGTCAAAACACCTCCCGCAAAGTCCCCCCCGAAATCCCCCCCGAAATCCCCCGTAACAGAGCCGGCCAAGGCCGCCCCGAAAGAAAAAGCCGCGGAAGCAGCCAAAGAACAGAAGGTGGAGAAAGCGGAGAAGGTGGCCAAGGAGGAGGAGAAAGCAGCATCTCCAGAGAAACCTGCCACGCCAAAGGTGACCTCCCCGGAGAAACCGGCCATCCCGGAGAAACCTGCCAGCCCGGAGAAGGCCGTGACGCCGGAGAAAGCCGTGGCCCTGGAGAAGCTGGCGACGCCGGAGAAGCCGCGCTCCCCCGAAAAGCCGGCGAGCCCGGAGAAGCCGCGCAGCCCCGAGAAGCCCGTGACGCCCGAGAAGGCCCGGTCCCCGGAGAAGCCTCCCTCGCCGGTGAAGGACGCCAAGGCTGTGGTGGAGGAGACCGTCACTGTCACCAAGGTAACAAAAGTGAGCGCCGAGGCCGAGAAGGAGTCCAGGAAAGAAGACATCGCGGTCAACGGGGAGGTGGAGGAGAAAAAGGAGGAGTCCAAAGAGAAGGAGGAGGAAGACAAGGGAGTGGTGACCAACGGCCTCGATGTGAGCCCCGTGGATGACAAGGCTGAGAAAATCGTAGTAACCAAAAAAGTAGAGAAAATCACGGGGGAGGGTGGGGACAGCGGGACCACGTTTATCACAAAGTCGGTGACCGTCACTCAGAAGGTGGAGGAGCACGAAGAAAGCTTCGAGGAGAAGTTGGTGTCCACCAAGAAAGTGGAGAAAGTCACTTCGCACGCCGTAGTAAAGGAGATTAAAGAGAGCGAATAAAACCAACCATAGCTAAAATTCAAACCAATTCAAGAGCTTGGGTCGGTGCAAAAGGTTAAGCCATAGACAGCTGCAAAATGCATGTGGGTGACGGCTTCAAAGCAGATCGGGTTCTCTCACGGAGGCTCCAGACACACAGTATTTTACTTTTTCGTGCAATATAGGGAAGCGGGGGGGAATGCATGCAGGCTCAAGATGTACTCCCTCCACAGAGCTTGGGGATCTACAAAAAAAAAATACTACTGCTACTAGTGCATGAGACGAAATGTGCAGAGGAAGCTTTTCTGAATTTCCTGAGCTGTTGGAGGGACGTATCTGAGGAACAAGTTCAGATGTATTATGCAAAGAACCAACTGAGCCAAAACCAAACCGAAAACAGTCATAGAGTATTCGTGAGAACCAGAACTCTCCTAGCCGTAAAAAAAAAAAAATAAAAAAATAAAAAAAGCTACTTATAACTAATTATGTTTACCTCACTGGTGCAGTTAGGGTGGACTTTTGCTCCTGGGAGAACCTTGTTGACATGCACAGTACGCAACCTTTTGTTGTTTGATGTAAAACAGTCACAGCAGTTCTTGCTCAATAAAGGTCAATATGAAAACACGCCCGGTTCTGGTGATTTTTCCCCAAATTAAATTCCCCTTCCCTAAGCTGGGTGCTCTCTCCCGAACGGGGATGCAGTTGCATGGGTTGAAAATTGCTTGGGGTTTTTTTTTTTTTTTTCCCTTGGTGTTCTCATTTGTCCAGGAGTTGGACTTGGATGGTCCTTGGGGGTCTTTTCCAGCTTGGGATGTTCGGTGGTTTGGGAATTGGCCATGATGGACAAATCTCCTGTAACAACACTCAGGCTGGGCTATGAAAATAAGAGCCATATCCCACATTTTCTAGAGGAAAGAGGAATCCACTGAACACTCCTGGCTGGCCTTGAGGTGCTTGGAGGGGTTGCAGTTGCTGTTCAGAGGAAGGCGAAGGTGTCTAAGCCCTCAATCCTGCTTGTGCTGAGCCAAAAAGTGTTAAAATCTGCTGTAAGTATCATTTTCCTCCTTACCCCCCAACACCCACGTGTAGAGAGAGCCAGTGTCCAAGTAATTCCTTGATTTTCCTGAGGAGAGAGGCTGCACGAACCACAGCTGGGTGTGGCACCTTCGGTTTGTCACTTAATTGAGCAAAAACCCTCTAAGGGAACTCAACCCAACCACCACAAGGTCCTCAAAGTGGGCTTGGTTCTGGTTGTTTTATCCCCCCTTGCTTTATCTTCAAGGGAACCTCCTTATCACCTCTCCGGCTCAAATGATCAAGAGCTTCAATCTCCCTCTGCACACAAAACTCTAAAACCAAAAATAAACCCAAGGGTTGTAAACTCGACATTTTTTAGCTTCCACCTCCTCAGTGGTGGCCTCTTCCAGGTGGTTCCCCCAGAGGAATCAAAAATCCCTCTACGTGGAAAAACAAACGGAGGCAAATGAAACAAAGGGACGAAGATAAAGGCCCCAGCTCCGGTGTGGGAATTAACAAATCATTACAGGATTAATTTTGTGCCTATTCCCCATTTCAAAGGGACAACGACGAATGCAGCTGCTGCCCCACCTCCCACAACTCCCACAGAAATGGAAATCATTTTCAGGCCTGGCTTTAGCCCATGGACTGCCCTGAAAGCTGCTGCCTGATTGAGGGTCTGATCGAAATCTACGGTTTCCATGTGCCCTCCACTCCTCGCCCCGTCAATAATTGAAGATCAAGGAGTTTTTAATTGGAAGGGTCCAGCGTGTTCCTCACTGGAGGAGTGCTGGAGAGCCCACAGCAGATAAGGGATTCAAACAAAGCTGGGTGTCTTTGTGGAGCAGAGCACTGGGTGTTCCTGCTGCTGCTCTCAGTAATGGGAATCTGTGCTCGACAGCTCGGCTGCCGAGTGATGTTTAATTAAAGCAGCCTTAGCAAATTAAGCGGCAGCTTCTCTGTAGTCACGCGTGGGTGGGACACAGAAATAACTTTACCTTTAGGAACGAGGAGTTAAGCACTGCCCGGTTTCTGAGGGGGGTTTGTGAGCACTGAAGGTGTTTTCCCCTTGGATACAAACAAAATCGTCAAGAGCTGTCAATGTCACGACTCAACCCCAAAAGCAAACCAGAGACGAATATTAGCGTGAAATTATGTTTGCGTGCTTCCAGTCAAGTGCTAGAAGCCGCCAAAATGTCCCAAACTGCCAAAAACACCCCTCAGAGTGGGAAGCTGGGAATCTTCAGCACGGAGAGGAGGGGTCACCTTGCACAAATTAATTAAATGTCGGTGTCAGCAGGAGACTGGGGAACATCCAACGTGTGCAGGTGGGGTCCCAGCCTGGCTGTTTTTCATGTTGGGCTTCCTTCCCAGCTTCTTTCTCTTCAGCCCTGGCAGGACACAGCTCCGGGGACCCCAGAATCACCATTTGTGTTGGTTTTGTCCTGTTTTCACCTCGGCAATGCGGGATTGCAGTTCCTGGGACGAGGGGCTGGACCCGCCCCTCTGCCCGGGGTCCATCCCTTCCCCGGATGGTTTTGGGAGGCAAACCCTCGGCGTGATGTGTTTCACGACATCCCCATTTCCCTCCTTTTCCCACCCAAAACATGTCACAGCTTTTAGTTATTACCCACAACTGTATTCCCCCCCTGCTCCAACACTCCGAATTTGTGAATTTAGCCCATTTCCCTCTGCAGATGTTCCCAGCAAACCCTAAGAGGAACAAGCGAGTGGTTAACACATTTCTCAATGTTTATAAAACTAGAAGAACTGATTAATATTTCATGGTGCCAAGAGGTTTTGTCTACTGACATCTGCAATCAAACAGTTTCAAAGGAGAGCACAATTCCCGGGCAGAGAGGCATAAATAGGATGTTATTTGCCTGTTCTGCACCAATTACTCCTCCAGACTGCACAGAACCAGTGAAGGGAATCATTATTTTCAGGCAGAGAAGTTCATTAAACAATTAAAAAAAAAAATCCACAGAGGGGAAAACAATAATTAAAGGAATTTACAGTGAAGATGTGTTAATGTTTTTAAAGGTGGGATATCAAGACCACCGTGGTTTCAGGAGCTGGAGGGCTCTAAACCAGGATCTTTTTCGGGTGAGAGTTATTCCTCAGCATCCCAGAACGAAATTCCAGGTGGGAACAGACTGGGAAGCGTTGCAGAACACAAATAGGTTGCATTTGCCAGGGAGCTGAGTCAGGCACCAGAATTTTCTCCAGTCATCAGGGTTTGTGCTCTCCCTGTTCACATGTGGGCTCCATTCCTGCTTTTTTTTTTTTTTTTTGCAGGATTAAGTATCCTTAACTAATCTGGGAAGGCAGCAAATGATGACTTGTTAATTGTTCAGTTACTAGAAGGTGAATTTCTGGACTCTGGGTGTTCCGTGCAGGTGTTCCCTGTGCTGAGGGGAGGGGAGGGGGTGTACGTGCAGCTCAGGGAAAGCATCCAGCACCTCCCTGGGTGTTCCCCGGGATGAGAGCTCAGCCTGACCCAGACCCAAAGAGCAGGAAAAAAACCCCCCCAGGACACTCCTGGCTTTTCCTGCAGCTGCAACTCGGGTGAAAAGTTTCTCCTGAACCTCCCTCTGCCAGCTTTTACTGCATTGCGTCAAAGCCAGCGCCTGGATTTTCCAAGGTAAAGCGAGTGCTGGCAGCAGGATCCATCCCGCAGCCCCGGGAGCAGCCGGGACGGCGCAAAGCCAGCCCGGCCTCCCTCCAGCGGTCCGGGCAGCGGGGCAGGGCTGGGGGCCCGGCCCGGGCGGTCACGGCAGCCCCGCCGAGCCCCGCCGAGCTGCACGGCCATGAAAATAACGAAGCGAGCAGGGATCAGCCTGGGAACGGCAGGAGCAGGAGGGAGGGAGCTGCGGGAGCTGCGGACGTGCTGCCCCGGAGCGGCCCCGGCTGCGCAGGGAGCTTCGCTTCCCGGAACGGAGAGGGATGCAAAGGGCTGGCTGGGGGAAGGAGGAGTTTGTCTGCCAGAAAAAGTCGTGGAAGAGGAAGTAGAATTGGGGTTTTGAAGAGTTAAAAGGAGCTCTGAGTGCTGGAGAAAGGCAGAGTTTAATGTATCATGGAATGGTTTGGGTTCAAAGGGACCTTAAAGCCCACCCTGCCATGGGCAGGGACACCTCCCGCTGTCCCAGGCTGCTCCAGCCTGGCCTTGGGCACTTCCAGGGATCCAGGGGCAGCCACAGCTCCTCTGGGAATTCCATCCCAGCCCCTCAAGAGCCTCTGAATAAAGAATTCCTTCCCAATATCCCGTCCAAACCTCCTCCCTGTCAGTTTGAGGCCGTCCCCCCGGGTCCTGCCCCTCCATCCCTCGGCAGCGCTCTCTCCAGCTGTGCTCTGGCTTTGAGGGTCCTGCCGGGCTCTGACCAGGGCTGGAAGAGGTTTTTCCTCCCCAGGAGCAGCCCCTCTCTCCCAGCTGAGTGCAGCCGTCACTCCCTGCTGGAGCAGCCGGGGGAGGTTCCGAGAAGCAGCTCCGATTTCGGGGAAGCAGCTCCCGGTCCTTATCTGCGAGCAGCAGCCCCGGCGCTCCGGAGGAGCCGCGGGTGTCACACCCCGGAGGGAGCAGGTCCCCTCCGTCCCCCCGGCAGCTGTAAAAGTAAAGAGCACTGCGAGTTCCCCCTGACCCTCCCCACCCCTGTCCTGGAGAGGGAAAATAAAATCTGCTTTAACAACAGCTCTGCATAATCACAGAGAGAAAAAAATCCCCGTCAAAAGCAGGAGGGAAATGTAAAAAGGAATATTTAAGAGGTGTTGTTGAAAAAAGTGAAAATCGTTTTGCTTCTTTTCCTTCTGGTTCTCACAAGCATCAAACTCCCCAGGAAAGCAGGGAATAAAGGATTGGAAATGATACTGGAACTCCCTGATTTACTGGAATTACTGCTTTGCCAAATGGTTCGACCAAGCTTCCTTTTCTTTCTCCTGCTGCTTTTCTTGGGAATGGGGAAGAAAATAATAATTCTAAGTGCTTACTTCATCTGTCATATTTTTTATCACCCTTTAAATACTGAAAAGGCAGATGCTTTTGGGATTTTTGTGTAGAAAAAGAGATTTCCTTTCTCTGCCAACAAAGCCATTGAGGAGAGCCAACGCCAACCGATACCACATCACCAGTGCAAAAAATGAAAAGTTACCCCAAAATCCTGTGCAGAAACTCATCCAGCCCAACCCGTCTGTAGTGCAGCCGTGCCATGTGTATTTTAACCCAGGTTTCCACGGGTTTCGTTTATTGAAACTGGTTTAATTCGCAGCATTAGCCCAGTGCTTGCCCTCACAAGGCTGAATTTCATGTGCCAGCTTTAGGCAGGTGGGAGTTAAACAGGCTCAGAGCAAGGACAGTGCTTGTGGCGCTGCCAGGCCGTGCTGCTGTGGAGATGCTCCTTTTCTGTGCCTTTTTTCAGCTCAGTCAAAACGTTAAAAATCCCTGAAAAATTCCCAGAATGAGCCTCCGCAGAGGGCCGAGGTCTGCACCCGGGAGAGAGAGTCAGCTCCTATCCCCCCCTCCACCATCCACCCCTCTAAGTGCTCGGCCTGTTTTGATTTTAATGTGATTTTTGAAGATATTCTTCGCTCCAAGCCTCACCCGCACCCTCAGTCCCTCTTGCCTCTCACCACTGATGCACCAGACACTGAACAGCTTCCTGCCACCACTGAAAGGCCACATTTGCTTTTCCCCTCTTGTACTGGTTTGGTAAAACTCCCGTTTTTCAGACGGGAGCTTGTGCTCGCTGCACCCCCCAGCCTTGAGACCCATCCCTGCCCCCACCACGCCCCAAAGTGTTTTTATAAAATGTGTGAAATTTTACAGCCCCCAAGAGGTTTTCCCCGCTTCTCATTCGCAGGGTGAGCGTGGTAAACCCCTTTCTGAACCTTTTAAGGGCACCAGGGACACAGGACAGGCGGGAGGAATCCGTGTAAGCATTTCTGGAACTTTATTGACTGCTTTATTGCACGTACTTAATGAAGCCTCCAGCACCTCCCCCACCCACCACCGTTTCCATAATTATTTTAAATGCAAGTTAAAGGTAACCTTTCATTCCCACCACTTATTTTCCCCCCCCATTTTTAATGTTAAGGTTCTGGGTCACCCAGGGAAGACAGAAGCCCTGAACTCATACGTGGAACCATGCGGCACTCGGGGAGCAAGCCTTGGGTGCTCTGCAAGCAAACTCAGACTCTGCACAGGGAGAAACATCATAATCATGAACTTGGAACCTCAGTGGTCACTGAATTAAATAGGTGAGACTGCAGCTGGAGCTCAGTCAGCCGTTGGTTCTGATGGAAAGCTGCCCTCGGATCAAGCCTTCTTCTTGCCTTCGCTCTCTTCCTTTCCTGCTGCTTCCTTCTCCTCCTTCTCCTCCTTCTCCTCCTCACCAGCTTCCTCAGCAGCTTCCTGGGACTCCTCCCCTTCTTCTGCTGCTGCTTCTCCCCCTTCTCCTTCCTCTTCCTCGCCCTCTTTGGCTTCTTCTGATTCCTCCTTAGCACCTGTGAAGGACAGAAAGGGATTTCGCATCCAGGTCCAGTTCCTGATCCCGGTTCAGCGGGACCACCCTTCAGCCCCGCACATTTTGGGCAGCCAGCTACAGCAGAACTGCACAACCCATTTATCCTGGACTTCAGGGGGACTGAAACACTTTACAAACACAAATCGTGGCCTCAAAAAACATCAGTTCTGGGCTCACTGCTCAAAGCCTCATCCAAAGGCTTGAAGAACCTTTCACTGCTCTCTGATTGGCTCTTCAGCTGTAATTTCCCTGTAATTAAACTTTACACTAACGAACCCCTCATAGTCCAGTGGCCACCAGTGCACTGCAGAGATGTGACACTGCCATGCACTGAACCCACTGATTCCAGCCCCACACATCAGCTGACGTTCCCGTTATCCCGGGCTGCTCTCTGGGAATTCGTATTTAGCTCAGGATGTCCTTGGTGCTTCTTTTCGAGGCTGTCCCTGATAACTGACTGCTGCTTGCTGCCACCTGAACATTATCACTGAGCGTTTGGAAACCTATAATCAGCCTGATTGAACATTTAACCTTATCTTCCACTCAATATTCAGACTTTCCTGGTAAATTCCATGTTCTTAATCCCCTTTGGCTCGTGGGAGTAGAAAAGGAAAGAGTTTTAATCATTAGATTCAATTATTGGGATTTCTGGGGTTTATCCCATATGAACAGGGATGAATATATCTCATGAAACATGAAAAACAAAAGGGATTTAGAAATAACTCTAAGTACCTTCCTCCTCTTCTTCAGCCTCTTCTCCTCCTTCTTCCTCGCCTTCCTCTTTCTCTTCCTCCTCACCCTCTTCTGCAGGAGCTGCCTTGGCTTCCCCTGCTTTGGCAGCCTCGATGGTTTCCTCGATTTCAATCTGCTCCTCCTGGACGTGGCTGGAGTAGTAGGTGGGGAAGGAGCGGGTGGTCATCAGGTAGGAGCTGGACTGGAGGCCGCCGTAGGCGGACCTGCCGAAGGTGGGGGCACTCTGGCTGTAGCCACTGGTGATGCTGCCGACGCTGGTGAAGCTGAGCCGGGTCTCTTCCCCTTCCAGCAGCTTCCTAGCAGGGGAAATAAAAGCAAGGAGAGAGGAACTGGTTGTGCTGCAGCAGATTCAGCCGTGGACAAAGATACCACGATGCTCTGAGCACCACAAGCCCCAGACACTGAATATTTAGTTATTAATTCTGGGCTGCTTCCTTCTCAGAATAATTTCTTTCAGCCGTGTCCATTATGGGTGCATTAATACTTTTCCTTGTTGGAAGGAACAGGAAAACCTCTCTGGAACCAGGTTCCTCTAGCAGGTGAAGTTCAAGCTGTATTTTGCCACCCTGCACGGACCAGCGCAGCTGAAACAATTCGCTGCTGAGCTGTCAGGCAAGGTTTGGAGCTGCTCTCTCGGTATTCCCCCTTGTGGCTTCCACAGAAACCCTGTTCCAGCATCGACATCTCTCAGTATCTGGGACAAAACATCACAGTTTATTTAGCAGCAATTCTGATGGAAAATATTTCATTTGTCGATTTGCAAGTCAGACACAAACCCCGTTCTTGAGGGCGTTTGAGGGATTTCCCGTTCTGAAAAGGAGCCGTTTTTACTGAGGAATCCCACTGATACAAAATCCCTTCCCTAAGCACAGAACAGGCACTTTCATCTGTAAGGATGGAGAACCGAGATCATTTATTGCCAAGCTAAAAATTCTGTGTGCATGCAGAGAGGAGCTGGTTAAACTCTGCCACGGATCTGGGAAAATTTCTGCCGGGGGAATGATCAATAACCTGAATTCTCCTGAAGAGAACGGGAACTGCTCATTAAAACATCCCCCACCATACCTATAGGCTGCGATTTCGATGTCCAGGGCCATTTTCACATTGAGCAGGTCCTGATATTCCTTCAAGTACCGAGCCATCTCACTCTTCGTGGTTCTCAGCTCGTTCTCCAATTTGTTGATTGTATCCTGTCAGGTGGAACAACATTGACATTGTCAAATTCTGTCCTCTCAAGTCTGGCAATAATCACAAGGAATTTCTCCAATCCTTTTAACTTAATCTTGTCTAGCAGACAGAAACTGCACAGCCCCCACTCCACCCTCGGCCAAAAAGCCTCGTTTAACACCTTCCTGGCAGGTTTCCTACCCCACATTATTCCAGCCCTGTTTAACACAGGGAGCCAAATTTTCTGGTACCCAAGTGCCAAAGCATCCATGAAATTTGTGTATCCTTTAATTTTGATTTTGGCCTTTATGTGCTTTTTCTAATTTTAGCTTAGGGATATCCACGGATGATCCTTGCGGGTGCCTTCCAACTCGGGATAATCTGTGATTCCATTATTTTTTTCATACAGAACAGTTCAGGCTGTGTCAGTACATGGGCACGTGAATTTGTGCCTTATCGGGGCATTCTGCATTAGGATTTTATAGCACCTCACAGTTTAGATAAGCAACACCAGAATGTCCCCGTCTCTGGGAGGATTTGGGTAGCACAGGTCCTGATTGGGGTCTGTATTTCCGTGCCACATCCTGCTTTAGTGCTCCGTGCCATTCTGCACTGGGATTTTAGGGTGCCTTATCTGCAACACAGGCACAGCACAAGCCAGGAGCGATGCCCCCGACAGCCTCTCCCTGAAAACCCTGACCCCTCATCTGTGAGGCTCTGCAGACCCCAGCTCCCCTGTCCTGCAGGGAACCTGCAGAGCGTGATCCCCCTCACCTGCAGGGACCCCACAAATCCCGAAACCCCTCACCTGCAAAACCCTTCAAACCCCATCATCCCTTCACCTGCAGAGCCCAGAAAACCCCAACCCGTCACCTGCAAAGCCCAGAAAACCCCATCATCTCCGGACCTGAAGAACCCTGCAAACCCCATCATCCCCTCCCCTGCAAAACCTTTCAAACCCCATCATCCCCTCCCCTGCAAAACCCTTCAAACCCCATCATCCCCTCACCCGCGGGACCCTGCAAACCCCATCATCCCCTCACCCGCGGGACCCCGACGCTCCTCCCCTGCAGCGACCCTGCCAGCCTCCACCCCCTCACCTGCAGCGCGGAGATATCCGCGCTCTGCTTCTCTTCCAGCTCCTGCAGCTGCTTCTCCAGCGCCTCGTTCATGCCGCGGGTGGCCTCGATCTCCAGCGTCTTGGCCTTGAGCAGGCGGCGGCTCTCGGACACCTCGTCCTTGGCGGCGCGCACGGCGTCCGTGTTCTTGGCCGCGCTCTCGCTGAGCACGGTGAAGCGGCTGCGGAACCACTCCTCGGCGTTCTGCATGTTGCGCGCCGCCAGCTTCTCGTACTGCGCGCGGATGTCGCGCAGCGCGGCCGACAGGTCGGGCTTGGCCGACACGTCCATCTCCACGGACAGGTGCGCGTACTGGATCTGCGCCTGCAGCTCGGCCAGCTCCTCCTCGTGCACCTTCTTGAGGAAGGCCAGCTCGTCCAGCAGGCTGTCCACGCGCTTCTCCAGCTCCGCCCGCGCCAGCGCCGCCTCGTCCGCGCCCTTGCGCACCTCGAGCAGCCGCGCCTCCGCGTCCTCGCGGCTCAGCACCTCCTCCTCGTAGCGCGCCTGGAGCCCGCGCAGCGTCTCCTCCAGGCTCTCCCGCTCGCCCTGCAGCGCCTGCTTCTCGCTCGTCGCCTCCTCCGCGGCCAAGCGCAGCTCGCGGATCTCCTGCTCGTACAGCGCGCGGAAGCGGGAGGGCTCGGCGTGCTTCTGCCGCAGCACCAGCAGCTCGGCCTCCAGCACCTTGTTCTGCTGCTCCAGCTCGTGCACGCGCTCGATGAAGCAGGCGAAGCGGTCGTTGAGGTCCTGCAGCTGCGCTCGCTCCTGGCTGCGGATGGACTTGAGGTCGTTGCTGATGGCGGCCACCTGGCTCAGGTCCAGGCTGTCCACCGAGTGCAGCAGCGAGCCCGAGGCGCTGGAGGCGGCGTAGCTGCGGCGCACGGACACGGAGGACACGGGCGCGGACAGGCTGGAGTACGCGGAGCGCGCCGAGCCGAAGCCGCCGCCGCTGCGCACCGACACATGGATGCGCGGGCTCTCTGCGTAGCGCCGCTTGTAGGACGGGAAGAACGGGTCGTAGCCGTACGAGCTCATGGCTGCGGAGGCTCCGGCGGCTGCTCTGCGGCGGGCGCCGCCCGCACCCCGATATTTATGCGTGGCGAG
>VZRQ01007672.1:84833-100386 GCA_013397975.1 Machaerirhynchus nigripectus | reverse complement strand
TTCCAGGGGAAAACCTTTAACTCTGCTTTTCCAGGAGAAAAACATTTAACTCTCCTTTTCCAGGAGAACCACCTGGCCGTTTATCCTGAGGCAGGACAAGGCACCCGAGCTGGGGCTGCAGAGAACAGGCAGGGGGTTGGGAAGGACGAGGCAGATTTCTCCTTTATTCCCCATTTTCCTGCTTCTCCTCCTGGGGTCCAGGAGAGGCTGTTTGTGAAGCCGAGCAAGGACGGTTCCAGAGGCTGAAAGAAGCAGGGAAGGTCCCGTTTCACCTCCCAGCACGGGACAAAGCCGCTGGGCAGCGTTGCTGGTTTGCAGGGGAGGGTTTTGGGGTGGGTTCTGCCTGGTTTGTGCCCGGAGCAGCTGGAACGGCCTTTGGGAAAGCTGGGAGAGCTCCCTGGCCCACAGCGCTGCACTGTGGTGGTTCAACACCCTGGAACAAAGCTCTTTTTGTGGGATACAGGCACCGAGGTGATGAAATGATGGGAGGGAGAAATAACCAGGAGAGAAGAGCTGGTGGCAAAGGGTTTTCACGCCAGGAATTCACGGAACCACCCAACCAGGAGTGCCCTGTGCCACGGTCTGGGGTGCCACAGGTGCGCTCTAAATCCAGCCAAGGTTCTCTCTCCCAGTTCCGTGCTTTGGGCTGGGATTCCTGGAAATCTTCAGTAGATGGAGGATAAAACGCCTCGAGCTCTTTGTGGTACCAAGAAGGAGAGGTTTGCATCTCCCTGTGACACCTCAGAAGGGCTGGGGGCGGGTCATGAGCTGGCTCTGTGTTCGAGGGAAAACCTGAGTGGTTTTGGGAAACGTTCCCTTGGTGCTCAGAGGCTGAAGAGGCCTCTCAAACCCCCCCAAAAAACCAGATTTACGTCCACAGACACCCCAAAAACGGTTGTTACCAGACTGAAAGATCGGGGCAAGTCTGTCAGTCCCCAAACTCCGTCGCAGGTGCTCTGGGAACGCAGCAGCTCCGGGGCCTCGGATTTCTGGTGAACATTTCCTTTCCCAGCTTTTGTTCCCCTAATTCCACTGCAGGCTCCCTCCCTCTCGGAATTTGTGCCCTCACAGTGGCCACACGACTGATGTGGCTCTAGGACGTGTGGCAATGAGAACAAACCGTGGAAATGGCTCTGCAGGGCCCGTTAGGACAGAGGTTTGTCCTCCTGGGGGGAAGCGTGCTTTGAAAGGTTTCAGGGAAGATTTCGTACGAGCTGCAGTTTTGGAGTAGGGCAGAAAAGAATTCAAAATAGCTTTTTATGATTCCAAGCTAGATTTTTAGACATCAGGAAAAGATACTTTGATTTTTAGGCCGGTTGCACAACATAGAAAGCAGATTCCTGAATACTTTTGGGGGTTTTTGGGGTTTTTTTAGTTTGGCTACAAGCAACTTGTTTTCCATCCCCCTCTTTCGAGAGCGCACCTGAAGAGAGCGAAGAGGAAATTGTCGCATTTCCCGGGGACATCTCTGCGAGGCCGGGGTGCTCCTTCTGCTGGGTTTGTTGATTGGGGAGCGTGGCAGCGCTGGGTCCCTCTCACCCGAGCACACAAGTGGCACAGCCGGGGCTGTTCCTGTCGCTAAAATCCCCTTTTATTTTGGCAGCACCCGAAATTTTGTTTAAAGACCACGAAGCCGGGTGGATGCTGGGACTCCGCAGGTTTGGCTGCGGGAGGGGGAGGTGTTTTGGCAGCTCCTGCACGGCCGGGAGGGAGCCCGGGCCCAGCACAGGCAGGTGCAGGCGCGTTTCGGGGCTGTTTCCTCCAGGGGTGTGCGTGGAGCAGCTGGGGGCGAGCGGAGGGGGAGGGAGGAGTTATTCCTGACACAAATGCAGCTGCTGAATAAAACGCGAGGCGGGCACTGAGCTCAGTGGAGGGGGGAAAAAAAAACCCCAACCAAAACCCTCCTGCGGATTTCATTTGGGCTGGGCAAGAGTGTCCAGATCGGGAGCTGCCATCCCTCTCTGCTGACCCAAATCATCCCTCGGGAGCTTGTCTCGCCTGGAGCAGCCCGCGCGGAGCTGGGAGATGCTGCGGGAGAGGAAGGGAAAGGGCGCGGCAAGGGTTAATCCTGGATTTGCAGGTCCCTGGGGGAAAACTGCGGGAATTCGGGGCTCCTCCAGCGCCTCCTTCTGGGAATTCGCCCCCGGGCGGCTGCGATTTGGGGGATAAGGGAGGGCAGAGAGGGAGCAGAAACTCCTCCCGGACTTTCTGAGGGGAAAACCTCCTGCAGGAGCTGCAGGGCGTCAGGAGAGCACCAGGGGCAGCTGCAGCCCCGGATGGGGCCGAGCGTCTCTGCATCCTCAGGGAGGAACGGCACGTGGGAAAGAGGGATCCGGCCTTTTTCCAGTGGAAAAGGAGGGGAAACTCAGCTGCAGGAGCCCTTGGCAGCGCCCTCTGCTTTGTCCAAAGGGGCGGTGGGAGCTGAGCTGCAGCCGGGGGTTTGTGGATGTCCCGAGGCAGAGGGAGAAGGGGTTTGAGCCCCGCTGCCAGGAGGAGCTCAGGGAGAGCATCTGCTCCCTCTGCCTGGTCCCTCCTCCCTCTGGAAAGCTGCTGCTGCTGCTGCAGGTCCAGTTCTGGCAGAAATTCAACGCTGCACCAGCCTGAAAGGGAGAGGAGAAGGGCGGGAGGGAGAGGGGAGGAGAGTCCCGCAGAAAGGAGGAGCTCCGGAGCTCCAGGCCGCCTTTGGCCGGCAGCAGAACTGCTGCGAGCCGGGGAAGCGCTGCCAAGAGCCCGCTTCCCTTTCCCATCGGCAATTCCTGCCGTGCCCCGGCTTCCAGAGGGTTAAACAGGCTTGTAGCACCTCCAGGCCTCACCCCCGAGAGCTGCAGTTTGGGTTTTATACCGCATAAAGCTCACCCCAAGGACCAAAAATGCTGCAGCAAGAGGATTGGGATGCCCATGGGAGCGGGAGAGTTTTGTCCCAAGGAAGGTGGATTGATTTTCAGGGAGAGAAGGGGCCAGGTGAAACTGGGGGAGGAGAGGAAAAAAGTCCATTTACAGCCCAAATCAACAACACGCAGGAGGAAGGTGTGAAATGAGGAGCAGAGAGGTAGGATGGGAACAGATGGAAAACCACGAGTGGGTTTTGTAGCAACCTTGGGGCTCTTCTCCCTCGTTCCTGACACCTTTCCCAAGCACTGACACACACGGCAGAGCCTGTGGACACCAAGTCCTTCTCCACAGCACGTCCAGGCTGCAGGAACTGGGCCCAGTCCTGCAGTGGGAGTGGGAAGAGCCCAGTTTCCCACCTTGGGATGGAGTTTCCCACCTTGGGATGGAGTTCCACACCGTGGGATGGAGTTCCCCACTGTGGGATGGAGTTTCCCACCGTGGGATGGAGTTTCCCACCCTGGGATGGAGTTTCCCACCTTGAGATGGAGTTCCACACCGTGGGATGGAGTTTCCCACCATGGGATGGAGTTCCACACCATGGGATGGACNTGGATGGATGGAGGGATGGATGGATGGGTGGATGGATGGATGGATGGATGGATGGATGGATGGATGGATGGATGGATGGATGGATGGATGGATGGATGGAGGGATGCTGCTCCCGCAGCTCCTCCGCCCGAGCTCCGCAGCCTTTCCCGCAGTGAAAAGCACGGAGACAGCTCATTCTTCTCCCACAGCCTGACTTTTGTTTCTCTTCCCTCTCTTCCTCTCTCAGTTTCCCCCCTCTCCAGGTCCGGATCAAAAGGAATCATTGCTTTAAAATGAAGATCTGTGGCTGTGGCTGCCACGAGGGGCGGCTGAATCCTTTCTCCTTTGTGATGGAGCTTCCCGTGCCTCGGGAGAGCAGCAATCATCTTTGATGCACACAGAGAATGCTGCAGCAATTCCCTTCTTTAGAGGAGCCCTCCCGGGCGCTGAATGAGTCAGCACCGATTCTCCATCACTGGCACTTCTCGGGAGAAGGGCTGGGCTGGGGGAAACTCGATTTTTTTTTTTTCCATTTCTGGCAGGAATTGGCAGCAATAAAAAGCTCTGTGCTGCTGCTTCGCACTGCCCGCTGCACGAGCTGCTCCTTTAACCTCTTTTTCCTCTGGGACCCCTGTGAAAGAGCTCAGTAAAACTCCCCAAAACTGCCCAGCGTGCAGCTTTGGGGACAGTGGGAAGGGGAAAGATGCACTGAGGCCAGGCTGCGTGGAGCAGCCTGGTCCAGGGGAAGGTTCCTGCCTGTGGCAGGGGCTGGAATGAGGTGGGATTTAAGGTCCCTTCCAAACCAGCCTGGGATTCTGAGGTTCATTCACTGCCTCCAGCTCTATTTTTAAAACCCTACTTTCATCTGTTCAGAACTTTCATATAGAATATTAAAAAGAAAAAAACAACCAAGCCCAACTTTTGCTTTAGAATCTCTTTTGCCTTCCCGTATTTTATTTGGAAATTCAATAATGGTGAGCATTATTGCACAGTTGTGTCTCCTTTCCTTATGACAAAGTTTTTTAATTAAGTGATAATGTCCCTTTTTTTTCCAGAGCGCTTGTAGATTTATACAGTGAACTGAAGTTTATATATTAATTTTTGTATCCTCTTTTTGTAGTGTTTAACCCCATGCAGTGTTTAGAAAGTTCTGCATGTAATACCTTTCGTTTTTATGGGTTTTTTTCCACGGTGATCACACTGTAAATAATTGTGAAATGCATAAAATGGGGAAATAGACGCAAAAAGAAACATTTCACCACTTGACAAACCCTTAAAATCCAGTTTCTCCTCCATTTGAGGACCGGCCAAGGCCAGCTGTGGGTAGTACCTCAATAAATCTGCCTCGTTAACAACCCCTGGCCTGAAATCTCCCTGCGGAAATGGAAATACCCATGGGAGCAGCAGGGCACCACGCATGAAATCCCCCGATCCCTGCTCTGGCATTTGTCACTCTGGCCTTTATTTCAGTTTGGTGGCCACAAACCCAAAAGCCACCCGTCACCCTTGGCTCTAAATCTCACCCAGCCCCGCTCCTGACTCCTTCGGGAACGCGACTTCCAGAATTTTCCACAAGGACAGAGCTTGAAAATTTGTCCCTGAGCTCTGAAATTCCGGCTTTTCATGAGCTGCTGGTGAAAAGCAAAAGCCTTTTCCCTGTTCCTTGGGATCTGCTCCCGGAGTTGTTGCTCCCTCCCTTGAATCCGAGTCTGGCTCAGCTGCTCGGCTGTGGGGGATGCAGTGGCGGAGGGGGAATGTTGGAGTTCAGAGCTGCAGCAGGGGCTTGGGATTGGGAAACCCTTTTTCTCCAGCCCTGTCATTTCCCTCCGGTCGTTTCTCCAGGCAGGATTGCCCGTGTGACACCAGGCACGGCGGGATTCCACCCGGGCAGCCCGAAGGGGGCTGATGGAATCGCCAGGGAGGGTGCGCGGGAGGCTGCAGGTCTGCCCCTCTCCCTGGGTCCCTGCCTTCCTCCCACACCCCCCAGCAGAGCCTCCAGGGCTGCTGAACTCCTGTGGAGCGTTTGGAACTGATCCCTCGGAGCCTGCTCCGGGAGCAGCTCCTTCCTGCCACGCTTCGTGCAGCTCCGAGAGGAGCACTGAAACCCAGGCTCCTGAGATGGAAGGGTTCATCAGAGAAATCGAGTTAAAGGAGGGAGGAGAGTGAGGAGGAGAGGAAGCACCGAGGTTTTCCCAGGGACTGAACTTCAGTGGGTGTTTCTTTGTACCACAGTAACAGAGGGAAACGTTGTCTTGTTCTGCAGCTTCTCATCTGCAGATCTCAAGGTGCGTCACAGACACGAACCAGCTTCAAAGCAGATTTGGGTTGTCCCGGCTGAATGTTGGGAGAAGATCCTTTCGGTGGCCCTGGCAATGGTTTCCAAGGATGTTCCCGTTGCATTTGCTCATTAAAAACACCACAGGCTCCTCACGAGCCGCTCCCAAACGAGACCCCGGCCAAATGAACCCAAATGGGGACGTTCTGTCAGTGCCTTGCGTTAATGGATTTGGTTATTGATCTTGCTGCAGAACCTGGGCTGAGGGAACCAGAGGGAAATGCTGAGTGTGTCCTGCCCCGTGCCAGGCTTGGCAGTGACCACGGGCACGGTGACAGCCCCTCGTCACACCGGACACGCAGCCCTGGCCTGTCAGAGGGGTGATTTACGCACAAGGCACGAAATTGGCTTTCCCTGCCGGGGGTAATTGGGATGCAGATCTGCCAGCTGAGCCCCTGCTGCACAGTGGGACCTGGGAGGGTGGGCTGGGCTGGGCTGGGGGGGAAAACTCTCCCATGGACCGACCAAACTGGGCTTTGGGCTGGGGAGCTGCAGACGGGTCCCAGTTAAACCCCTGAGCATTCCCAGTGCCCTTCATGGGGAGCAGGAGGTGGAACAGGCCCCGATTATCCCAGCCTTTATCAACCCAGTGTGGGAAAAGCTTTTTATTCTCTTTTCCCTTTATATTTCTCCGTTATATTCTCTGGGTGTTTTGTGTGGAATGATTATTAATGGAATAATGATTATTAATGGAATAATTGACTAATTACTGCACTGGGAAGGAGGAAGCATGGACTGAAACACAGAGTTAGGGCCTGACCATCAGAATGTTAAAGAACATTTGTTTATTAACATTTAAGGGCATCTCTGACATAGACATGACACTGCCTGGCATTACCTGTGCCTTGCTCGGGGCTATTTTATTTTAAAATAAAATCCCTGGCAGATTCAAGCTGTCGGAGCAAGGGAATGAACTTGTTCCCAGGGCTGGTGTCACTGGGGATTTATTTCTCCGGACCAGGCTCTCCCTGGACAGGCAGTGTTACAGCTCTGACACAGGAGCAAATCCTCCTGTTCCCAAAAACCCAGGTCTGAGCAGTTTAGGAACAGCACCAGAGGTGTCCGTGGCTGATTTCCTGAGCACACCCACAGCAGGGCAGGGACCTGAATTCAGCCCCGCTGTTCCCCCAGAAATCCCCCTGTTCTTGGGGTGCAGAGGCAATGACTCCAGTGAAAAATGAGAGAGGCCAAAAGCTGCTCCCCCAGAGAGCCCAGGGCTGGGATTTCTCTGGGTTCACACCAAACCCGCAGCACTTTGTGCTGCACCTGCCTGGAGCAGCCAGGAATAAAGGAATAAATGAGGCTGCTTAGGAGCCCGGAGGTTCTATTCCACGTGCAGCTGCTGCAACGCTTTTAACTCAATTTATTAAAGGATATAGACATCGGCTCTATTAAATTACCTGTGAGGAGTGGGGGATGGAGGCACCATTAGCAAATGGCACTTGCTGACCCCAGCCTTGGCACGGGGGGGAGAGGGATGATGAACAAAGACACATCCCCCATTTGTGGCGATCCCAGAAGGAAGAGGCTTAAAGGGTCAGCACATCCATTACTCATGGGGAGCAGGGGATGGGGCCTGGGCGAGGGGCAGATGTGAGATGTGATGGATATTCCTGGTTAGTGGCCGAGCAGGGGGATCCTGCTGGGCTGGGGGCTCACCCTGGGTGTAACGAGGCTGATCCGCCCCCTCTGCAGCCAGCAGGAGCTGTGGCTGGGGGTGGCAGGAGCGGGGTGAGGCCGGGGTTGGACACTGGGGGGTTGTCAGGGCACAGCTGTGCTGCTGTCCCTGAGAGGGGCAGAGCCACCAGCGCTGCCCGGGCACTCCCCCGGGCAGGGAGGCACCTTGGGTGCTCGGCAGTGCCAGCTCCACAGCTGGGAAAAAAATCCATCAGGTGTCCTTGGCTTCCAGCTCTCTGCCCCGACACGGGCCCTTCCTGCCCGGAGGAAAAAACATGAGCTGTTCTGAGGCTGCTCTGTTTAATCCTCACCTCCCCCAAAAAGAAGGGCGATGTAATCCAGATTTATTGAGATTTTTTTTACGTAATCCCGATTCTTTTTTCGTTTTTTACCAGCAGATCCACATTCCAGCCCAGAGAGCAAAACAAAATCGAGGGGTTCTGAGGCTCCTCTAATTAATCCTTACCTCCCAAAAACTGGGGATGAAATCGGATTTTGTTCAGAATTTTTCAGACAATTCAGATTTTTTTTTTACCAGCAGGTTCACATTCCAGCCCAGAGAGCAAAACATAAACTGTTCTGAGGCTCCTCTAATTAATCCTCACCTCCCTAAAACTGGGCATATAATCCAGATTTATTGAGATTTTTTTGGTAACTCAGGCTTTTTTACCAGCACACCCATACTCCAGCTATTTGATGAGACATTTTGCTCCAAATGCATTTTATTGGAGTGTTTTGGGCCTGTTCAGACCCCTGACCTTGCTCTGCTTTTCAGAGCTGTTCTGTAGCTCCCATCATGTTTCCCTGGCTTAGGGCTAAACCCCAGCGTGCCTCCAGAGGATAAATAATGTATGGAATCGAGCAGGAAGCTGTCCAGAAGATAACTGCCTGCACTCCGGTGCTTTGGAGCCCCGTTTGAGGTCACGTCTCCCTCCTGAAGGCCAATCCCACCGGCGCTGCTCGCGCTCGGGAGCTGCTCGGGGTCAGATCATCCCCGCTGTTCCCCTGCTCCATTGCTGGGGAGTGCAGCTGCAGGCCCCAATCCATCAATCAATCCATCAATCAATCCATCAATCAATCCATCAATCAATGGGATCCGGCCCTGCAGTTGATCAATGGCTGCGTCCTTTATCTTTTTTAGCCTCTGTGCAGCTTTACCTTCGAGCCCGGACAGATGAGAAAAGCCTGCAGATGTTGTTTCAGGTTGTTTATTTCTCCTTATCTCCAGCCAGCTCTCAGCTCCGGCCGCAGTCTGATGCCAGCCGTGTCCGAGCGGGAACTGCCCAGTCCTGGGCTGTCCCGTCCCTTTTGTGCCCTTTCCATGATCCAACCATTCTTCACAACCTATTTATTATTTACCATTTTATACCAATTAGTTTGCACCTATTCTAGACACGCAATTTCTACCTCTTTTTCATTCTACCAATCATTTACTGCCACTGTCTGAGTACGACGCTGCCCCACAGCTGATGTCCCCTCTGATGTCACCCCAAAGCTTCTCCTGTCGGGGCTGGACAATCCCAGCTCTCCCAGCCTTTCCTCCCAGCAGAGCTGCTCCATCCCTCTGACCATCCCTGGACTCTCTCCAGCAGCTCCACGTCCTTCCCGTGTGGGGCCCCCGGGGCTGGGGCAGCTCTGCAGGTGGGGCCTCACCTGAGGGGCAGCGGGGCAGGATCTGGGGAGTATTTCCATGGTTACTCTGGCCTGGCTGGGACATTCCCTCGGGAGAAGCAGCCCCACCACCCCCTGTGCTCCGCTGTCACCCCCGCCTGACCCAGCAGCGACAGCCGGGCTCACCCACGGAGCCAAAACCCCAATCAAACCCTCCCGAGAGGTTTTTGTTGCTGCTGCTGGAGCTCCGGGGGTTGCTGTGCACACAGCAGAGCCCAGTTCCCTACAGCAGGCTCCTGAGCCTGGCATGTGCTGCAGGGCTCGGTGCCGCTCCTGCCTCATCCCAGGGCGTTTGCTTCACTCCCGGGGCTGTTTCACCCCTTCCCTCTCCCTGCCCCGCACTTTCCCCCCGGATTTGCCCTCTGGCAGCCCCGGGCTGGCTGTGAGCAGCAGGGCTGGCCGGGCTCGGGGGCTGGCTCTGCAGTGCATCCTCCTGGCCCTGCTGCAGAGGCACCCATGAGCCCCAGGCATCCACAAACCCCTTCACAGGGCAGTGAGGATAGCGCTGCTCCGGCTCTTCCCGCATCCAAAGCGGTTCTGACCTCGGGGACTGCTCTAATTTATGGTCTGTGGCAGCTCTTGCACACCAGTGACAGAGCAGGAGTAGGGAACTGCAGCAGCTCCTGACTGGGTTTCCTCAGATCCTTGCACTGGGCTTTATCCAAGGAAGAGCAGCAACCCAAGTGAAATTTCTGTGTGGAATAGATGGATTTATTCGGTGATCTGACACAGATTCTTATCCTGGAAAGAAATTCAGGTCAGTTGTGAAATTAGAAGTCAAAGACATTCCTTTAGGAGATGTTTCTCTGATTAACCTCAGCAAAGTTCCACTTTTCCTTCATCCTTCTGGCCAAAAATATTTGGCAATTCAGCAGAGCTGGATTTACAAACAGCTGATTTTTCACCAAAAGCAGAGCCTGGGGGAGAGCTAGTGTGGAGCCTGGGCCTCAGTTTACCAGACAAAGCCGCTGGGCTTGGGAGAACTGCAGAGTCATTCCTGCCTTGCAGTGAGGATGCAGGAACTCGGATTCCCACGCAGGCGTTTCAAACCCTGCAGCAAGGAAAGAACAACAAACAAAAGCCTCCTTTCCCTGCCCACACACCCACAAATATCTCCTCAGACTTTGCTGGGAGGAAAGGGGCAGCTGCAGAGAGCACAAATCACTCCTGTCCGGAGTTTCTGCCTCAAACCCTGCAGTTTTTCTGCTTTTTTTTTTTTTTTTTTTGAGGCAGTTTGCCCTGAAAAGAGTTAAGCCCTGGGTTTGACGCCAGCATTGCAGCAAGGGGATGAGCAAAGCTGAAGGGCAGCAGGGATGGATGTGCTGCATCTTTAACTGGGTGTGCCCGGCCACTTGCTGCAGTCTCTGCTGCAGTGAGGGCTCTGCTGCCTCGTTAACCCTCCTCGGTTAATGAGAATTTTTGCTGCTGCCGCACTCAGACACAGAATTTGTCTGGAGGCTGATGAGGAACAACAGTCAGCCCGTGAAGGGTGGGAAACCTCCCCCAGCACATCCCCCAGCTCTGCCAACACCCAGCCCAGGGAAACTGCCCCCGATCCTGTGCTTCGGGGAGTTAAAAGGCACAAAGAGGAGGCAGGCAGAGATTTCAGCACCTCGCCCTGCCAGAACTTCACACGGTCATCACACATTTTCTGCAGAGTCTGCTGGATTTGGCACTCCCAAGGAGATTACCGGGCTGCTGAGCTTCCTTCGCACCTCTAACGGTCCCTTAAACTCATTTCATGTGTGGTCATGAAAGGTGCTGCTTCTGAAAGTCCTGGGAAGCAGCTTTCAGAGGGTTAGGAGAGAAATTAGGTTGAAATTGTACATTCTGCCCTCAGAACTGCAGTGGCAGCTGGGCTGGGCTGGGCAGCCACTGCTGCAGTGAGGGTTTGGTGACCCAAAGCTTTCCATGGGATGGTTTGGTGACCCAAAGCTTTCCATGGGATTGTTTGGTGTTCCAAAATTTCCATGGGATGGTTTGGTGACCCAAAGCTTTCCATGGGATGGTTTGGTGTCCAGAGCTTTCCACTGGATGGTTTGGTGACCCAAAGCTTCCCATGGGATGGTTTGGTGTTCCAAAGTTTCCATGGGATGGTTTGGTGACCCAAAGCTTCCCATGGGATTGTTTGGTGACCCAAAGCTTCCCATGGGATGGTTTGGTGTTCCAAAGTTTCCATGGGATGGTTTGGTGTTCCAAAGTTTCCATGGGATGGTTTGGTGACCCAAAGCTTTCCATGGGATGGTTTGGTGACCCAAAGTTTTCCATGGGATGGTTTGGTGTCCAAAGCTTTCCATGGGATGGTTTGGTGTCCAAAGCTTTCCCCAGTCTCCTGAGGGCTCGTTTTCTTGATATAAAAGCAGCCACCTGTGAGAGAAACATCATTTTAAAATCCCAGGGAATGTGTTTATTCCAGACCTGGCAGACAGTGTTTGCAGGTACCTTTAGACGTTTCCTCGGCACGCCTTGCAGTTCCTTGCTGCTCAGACACAAGTGCTGCTCCCAGAACAATCCCAATGTCACCAGCTGCACTCGCTGCTCCAAATCTCAACCTTTTTTAATTGAGGTTTTAATCACAAAGTGCATCTGAGACTTGATCTCCCCTCTGAGAAGCTGGAGCTGGTTTGTTTTATTTTTTATTGTAACCTAAATCCGAAAGCGATCCTTAACCACGACAAAACCGCAATTTAGCTGCTGCTTTAGCAGCACCTGGCGCGTTCTCACGCATTCACGCCTCGTGGGGCTCATGGGTGTGCATGAGCTCCTGCGGGACGTGTGGGATGCGGGCAGAACCCCGCTGCTCCGGGCAGGGCTGGTGGCAGCACCAAGGCTGCGCTCG
This sequence comes from Machaerirhynchus nigripectus, assembly GCA_013397975.1. Lineage (NCBI taxonomy): Eukaryota > Metazoa > Chordata > Aves > Passeriformes > Dicruridae > Machaerirhynchus > Machaerirhynchus nigripectus. The sequence goes on along the minus strand of VZRQ01007672.1, from coordinate 88,444 downwards.
GGGCAGGGCAGGCACCGGCCCCGCCGCCGGCCGAGCGCTCGCTGGACTTCTGGCACCGGGAACGGGGGAACTTGTTCCGCTCCCTCTGGTGCCGTGGAAATTCCCAATCCTGAAGCCCCCGCGGAGACTTCAGAGGGGGCTGCAGGAAGCAGAGACATTTCCCTCGGGATTAGACAGCGCTGGCACTTCCAGAGGAACCGCAGAGCCGGGAGCGGGAGCTCGGGGAGGGCCGGAACAGAGCGAACCGTTCCGGACCCCGGCGAGCATCACAGCGAAATGCTGCTGATTCATCCGTGCCTTCCCTTCCCTCGGACGAGCTCTGGTGCCACCAAGTGCCGGTTCCCCAGCCAGGAACCGGCCCTGCCTGCCTCAGGCTCCCGGCTGATCCTTCCCGGGGAACGCAGCGATCTGTGTGGGACCAGAGCTAAAATAACCCTGGAACGGCACTAGAAAGGCTGGAAGTGGGGATTTACACCACGGATTCCTCCAGAGCCTTAAACCTGATTGCAAATCAGCTGTCAAAAAGTGATTTAGCCACGTTCTGAGCTTAAATGTGACTGAAATGGCAGAAACAACAACTCAGGAGCTGACACGGCAGATGCAGCTCCTGCAGCGCAGTTTAGACCCAAAAAAGTGCCAAGTGCTTCACTCCCGACTGTGTCCTTCCCCTCCCCAGCCAGAGCTGGGCAGGTTGCTCAGGAGAAACGTGCAGGGGTGGCCTGAGAGCCAACGTGGGGGTGCTGGGCCGGGTTTTGCATCCAGGGAAAGAGCTGGAAAGGACGGTCCTGCCGGGCCCTAAAATCCAAACGGAAACAGAGAAGGAGGGAAGGTGCAGCCTTAAATCGCGGCAGCCTTAAAGCACCGGTGGGTGAGACAATGACACATCCCGGGGATGCTCTGATCTTATGTAATGTCCGATGCAAGAGTGCCAGGGCTGACGTCAACAGGGAGCTGGGACATTTTGAGGTGCTCGCTGCCGAGTCTCAAGTGGACGGGCTCTGCCAGCACTCTCTGTGCTGCTTGGCTTTGTTTCTCCAGCCCTCAAGGTGATTCAGGCTTGTCCTGCATTCCTTCTGCTGTGCCCTGGGAAGGGAACAATGCCCGCGCTTCAGAGCTCGGGTAATACATAAATATAAACTCCGGCTGCTCCCTTCCCACCAGCAGAGCTTTGCTGGATTGCACCATCTCCAGCAGCTGAGTCTTTTTTTAGCCCTTGATTCCTTTTGAACAAAACGTGGAATGTTTTATACTGGCTAATGATGGTGTAATATTACTACAGCAGGGCTGTTAATAAGGCTGGAATGCTAATATATGAAATTAAACCTGCCTTAGCAGACAGCTCTGAGCGCTTGCAGCACATCCCTGCTGGAATGGGCGTTTCAGTGGAGAATTTTTCCCCACCGTGGATTTCCTAATCACTATTTTCACTGACAGCTCCCGAGTCAGGGAAGGCTGGAAGCAGCCACAGCACAGATAAGGCTCTCAGCATTTTCCTTTTCTGCTGCAGAAGAAAGGACAGGGTCCCTCAGACTTGGCAGAGTGGATCACGAACCTCCCCAGGAGCTCAGCCTGCTCCCGCAGTGCTGAACAAAACCTTCCCATGTTCACAGGGCTGGGGGAGCACAAAGTGACAGCTCCACGCTGCTCTGCCTCTGCCTTCCCTGCCCTGGAGCCATCCACTGCTGTCCCCCCAGCTGGGGCTGAAGCACGGCCCCGAACCGAGTGGGAGCGGGGCTGCAGTGGGTGGATTTGTGTCCTGTGAGGAACATCCAGAGGCCGGAGAGGTGTCAGTGCAGGCGCAGGGTGGGGCTGATTTACAGCAGCTCAGCTCCTCCACTCGCCTTTGCTTTCGAGTGCACACTTTGGACCAGTAATCGGAGGCTGATGGAAGAAATGTGCCTATTTAATGGAAGAAATGTGCTTATTTTCTCTTAGCACAAAAGGCTCCACCCTTTTTGTGCAGTTTTGGGGGTTTTTTTCCCCATTTCTTAAGCAGTGTGTGTCTCTAACTCACGTCTGAAGCCTGAGTTAATACTCCAGGCTGGAGGCGCTCATCTCTGCTTCTCTCACCTCACAGGCTCATTGAAGAGGGTGCCTGGATCTGGAATCTCACAGAGCTGAAAGCTGGGGCAGGCACTTTGTCTTGCACCGATCAGACTCTGATTAACAAAGCAGGAATACAACCCAGCCTTCCTGCCTTTCCCTGCAGCGTTGGTGAAATCAGGCCGCTGTGCCTGAGATAACTCTTGCTTGGGCTGAATTAGTGGGGCAGGCTGACGAGCTGCTCCTCTGCCATATCTCCCCTAACCTCAATAATTAAAATCCCGACGAACAGGAAGACACCGAGCAGCTTTTCCTCACCCACCACAGCGAGCTCCAAGTTGCCAGCAAGTAATTCTATTTTCCTGCGCTTGCTCCAGGCGGCGGGTACGGCTCTGACCGCCTGGCAACAGCGAGCTGACGTCAGCCCAGCACTCCTGAGCCTCAGCAGCTTTGTCAGGAATTCTCCTCGGACAGAATTCCTGACAAAGGGAGCCGCCCGCAGCTCCTGCGGGGACAGGCTGGGTCTCACCTCCCCTGGCAGCAGGGATGTGGGAGCAGGCGCTGGTTCTGGCTGGGTGGGGGGTGATTAATTGGTGCTGGGAGCGGCGAGAGCTGCGTCCCTGCAGGAGAAAGGCGCTGCCGGTCACACCGTGGCACCTCCTGCGTGCAAGGCCTCTCACTGCCCCGTGCAAGGCCGTGGCTCCCGGCTGCTCCCAGCTCTGTGGGACCTGTGCAGTGAGTGATGCCCGGCCCAGCTGGCAGTGCCCCCTCCCAGCGCCTCCTGGGCTCCCACAGCGACCAGAATGGGCGATTTTACTAAAAAACGCCGTAAATGTTCGTGTCTGACATCCTCAAACCGAGGCGGGGCTGGGTCCGGAGGGGAGCCTGCCGAGGGGATTTCTCACAGGGCTGGGAAGTTTGGGGGTTAAAATCCCAGTGCTGAGTCACTCCTAAAACTTGAGACAGCCGCCAAAGGCTTGGGAGAGTGACGGTGTGGGGGTTGTACGCGATGTCCCCAGCTCTGAGGGATCGTGACGGAGCGTGACTCTGCAGACGCGCTTCTGCCCCGGCACGGGGGCACGGGATCATCTCCCAGCCCACCTCGTGTCCCTGTGCTGCAGGAGCTGGAATTTCACGCAGGACAGCGTTAAACCCCTGCTCGCCCTCGCTGTTCGCCGCAGAAACCCCCGAGGCGAGCGGAGCCGCCCCAAATCCCCGCAGGCGCCGAAGCACCGCTCGCTGCCCGCAAACCGCTCCTTGTCCGGGGATTCACGGAGCTGTTCCCGTCCCTCTCGCGGGGCTGCCGGCAGGGAACCGGCCCGCGGCCCCCCAGCATCCCAGAGCGGGCCGGGGGCCGTGCCATCCCCGCTCGGGGCCGTGCCATCCCCGCTCGGGCCCGTGCCATCCCCACTCGGGGCCGTGCCATCCCCGCTCGGGGCCGTGCCATCCCCGTGCCATCCCCGCTCGGGGCTGTGCCACCCCCGCTCGGGGCCGTGCCATTCCCGCTCGGGGCCGTGCCATGCCCGTGCCATCCCCGCCCGGCCCCGCGCCATCCCCGCTCGGCGCCG
>VZRQ01007672.1:29556-77513 GCA_013397975.1 Machaerirhynchus nigripectus | reverse complement strand
TGAGTGAGTGCCAGCCGGGATGCCCCGGACCCCTGCGCCCCTTCCCATCCTTTTCCCTTCCCTTTCCATGCCTTCCCTTCTCTCCCAGCCCATCCCGTGCCTTCCCCTACTTTCCATCCCTTTCCCCTCCCTTTCCATGCCGTCTCTCTTTCCCTTCCCTTCCCTTCCCTTCCCTTCCCTTCCCGGAGCCTCCCCCGCGCTCCCCGCACCGCTCGGGCGGTTTCGTCCCCGCTCTGGGCATCCCTTCTCGGCTCTTTCCCATTCCCAGTTCGCGCTGTGCCGCTCCCCGAATCCATCGGGGTGGCTGGAGGCGGCGGTGTGTGTCCAGCGCTGGCTTCCAGGAATCCCTCAAAGTTCAGGGCTGACTTTTATGATTTTGCCTCTCCAGCGTGTTTTACTCTGAAAAAAGCCCTAACACGGCAGGAAAAACATTCATCTGCTGCTGTGGCTGAAAGGAGATGTGGTTGGAAAAGGATAAGGAGGGTGTCACGGGCAAACTGAGGGCTCTGGGTGACGTCTTGGCCAGGGGCTGGAAATCTTGATTCAGGATGAGGGATGGGGAAAGCTTGGCTGGAAGTGGCGCAGGGCAGGCTGGACGGGGCTTGGAGCAGCCTGCGATACTGGAACGTGTCCCGCCCGTGTCTGAAGTGAAACTGGATGGGCTTTAAGGTCCTTCCAGCCCAAGCCGTTCCGTGGTTCTGTGAGTGACACCTCGCACCTCCTGCCCTGCCCTCTGTTCGAAAGGGTTTTGCTGAGCCTGGCTCACTTGTCTCTGACAGGAACAGAGCAGCGGTGTTGCTGATAAAATTCTGCTTTGCTTGAGAGTGTAAAACCCACAGTTGTGAGTCGGTGGTGAGAACCGGGCAGGGAACAATCGTCAGGAAGCCACTAATGACACACAGAGCTCTTGATAATTTATTTTACTGAAGAATGATCTTCTGTGCCACTGAAGGGGGACCTCGCCAGTCCCTATAGACCTCTCCAAAGGGTGTCAGGATGGTGCTCAGCAGTGGACTTCTCAGCGTGGGAAAAAAGTCACCCATTTCACGCTTGCAAAGCGTTCATTGCCCCAGCTCCCCTGGGGGTGCTCAGCCCGCGAGTGTGAAGGTGAAAAACCTCACCCTGCTCCATTTCCACAGCGAGTTTGGGCTGGGTGACCCCTCCAGCTCAGAGCGGCCTTGCAGGGAGGCAGCTCGAGCTGCAGAGCCGTTTCCACACGGCACAGCCTTATCTGGTTTCTCCAGGTAACTGGCAAGGCGTGGAGTGCTGAGCACCCTGAACTTTGTTTCCTGTCGCGCGGGGAGCAGCCCACGCTGTTTGTCCGCGGAGGCGCGTGCTCGGCCTGCCGGGATCGCGCCGTGATTCCCAAACTTGGCTGGATAATCCGATAACCCGTATCGTGCCGGGGTGCTCTCTGAGCGCACCTTTGAGCCAGGCCGTTCCCCAGCCCCAATGGCCTTGGGCAGCAGATGAATCAGAGGCACTCCTGGCTTCCTTTTATTTGTTACCTTCCGGGGTGAGTTTTCCATGCTGGCCTCAGCCGGCTGCTCCCTGTGACAGCTCCTCTCCCAGAAAGGGCGCTGCCTTGTGAGCAAGCAGGGTGGAGGGAAAAAATGCCTCTTCCTGCGTGTTTCCACTCAAAAAGCGTGTGGTGGGACGTGCCCCGTGGCTGCCGGGCGAGCAGCTGGGTGGCAGGGGTGCTTTTTGGGTGCACACAGACACCCGAGTGACACGGGGGCCGTGCTGCTGCGGCTCTGGGGTTTCGTTCGCAGCCAGGACTGACAGGGTTGATCCGCAGGCAGTGCCAGAGTTATTTAGGCAGTGCCAGAGTTATTTAGGCACGGCCTGGCTTTGTTGGCCGCACTGGGAACGGTGATTTTGTCAGTTTGGTGTTTGCGCACTTGACGAGTTTCTTACCCACAAGTGCGTGCCGTGCCGGGCTCGAGGGCCCTGTTCTCCCTGCCTTGGGGTGACTTTGGAGGGGCTGGTGAGGATCGAGAGGGAGGTTTGAGCTGCTCGGGCTGGGGCCGTGCCAGGGGTGAGGTGGTGCCAGGAGGGGAGTGCCCCGGGTTGTGTGGGGTGGTGTCAGGTGTGAAGTGTAAAGACACAACTTCTGCTCAGAGAGAAACAGAGAGACTGCGGGGGGATCTCACCCATCCGTACAAACCTCTCCAAAGGGTGTCAGCATGGTGCCAGACCCCCCCCCAGTGATGGCCATGGAACAAAACACCACAAGTTCCACCTCAGCATGAGGAAGAACTTCTTCCCACGGAGGTGGCAGAGCCCTGGAACAGCTCCAGGGCGGGCCTGGAGTCTCCCTCTCCGCTGACATCCCAAACCCACCCTGGATGGTTCCTGTGTCACCTGCTCCAGGTGACCCTGCCGGGCCAGGGGCTTGGACTGGATGAACTCCAGAGGTCCCTTCCACCCCTAAATATTCTGGAATTCTGTGAAAGAACACCCAGATTCTCTGCTGTGGAAACTGCTGCAGAACCACTTGGGTTTATTTTGAACACGACCCTGGGCGTCATGGCAATGGAGTGGGAAATTCCAGGAAGTCAGCGGTGTGATTCAGTGTCACTTGTCTGACTGCTGCCCTTCAGGAGGGTTTCTGTCCTGGGTTCTGTTTCACAGATCCACGGAGTGTGAGTTCAGATGGATCTGCTGGGTTTCAGTCCAGACAGAACCCCTGGCGGGGGCTCCCTTCCCACAGATGGCGAAGGGCTGGGTTTGGAATGGCAGCAGGGAGGGCAGAACTGGGAACTGCGGCGTTTTTAGGGAAGCAGACGTGAGAGACGGGCAGCTCGCAGCTCCCGCAGCTTCTCGCTCGCCGGGAATTCTCAGCCGAGTGCCAGATGGGATTTGGGACGGGACAGAAATGCTCAGATCAGCTCCTGGGCAGCGTCTCCTCCCCGAGCAACAGCAGCTTCTGGGTCCTACAGAGCCTCCTCCCCACAGGCTTCACCTCGGATTTAGGACTCAAGGAGCAACTTCGTGGGAAGCCGATCAGTTTTTGGGCCAAGCTGAACAAAAGAACCTGTTCTGGTCACGTGCTGCTCTCAAAAAGGAGTCGTCCTTTGCAGAAATCCTTTCACAGAGACTCTTCCCCATCAAAAATTCGTGCTCTGAGGGAAAGAACACCTGAATGACTTCACAAGATTTTTAACTTTTATTATCTGTTAGTTTTAAAATGATTAACTTAGAGCACAAGGAACCAGTGATGTCACCGCTTTCTTTTTCTGCTGGCAGTAACGTGGATTTTGCACAGACCTCGGAGCTACACCCGGGCTGTAAAAGCTGCTCTGCCATTACTCAGCTGCTCTCTCTCTGTGCACTGAAGGCTGTTAATGGAACGAGAGAACCTGCAGCCTGTGGAACCCTAAATTAGCCTGCCATAAATCCATTATCAACAAGCAACCAGATCCCTTTTCCTGGCTCCTTCCTGCTGCAGTGGCCGAGTGCTGGGCCAGGCACGGAGCTGACCCAGCTCCGGAGCAGTTCAGGCGTGGCTGAGCTGGGTTTGGGGCCGGGGGGGTTCCCAGGTGCCTGCAGTGACCACGGGGCAGGCACACGAGGCTCTTGTGGCACCTCTGGCTGCGAACCAGCAGGATGTGAAGTGTTTGCTCATCCTTGTGCAGCCTGAGCTGAAAATGCACCAACTGCTCGGTGAATGCACAAATCTGAGCTTCCAGGATCAGGAATTATTAACTCAGGCTTGGTTGGAAGGGCTCTGAGACGTGAAAACCGGAACAATTTGCATTTTGGTGAAGAGGGTGGCTTGCACTGGTAGGACTGGGGGGATTCCATTGCCCTGAGGGAGCAGCTGGAGCTGTGCCAGGGGGGTTCAGGTAGGATTTTAGGAAAAGGTTCTTCCCCCAGGGAACGGGCACGGCCCCGAGGCTGCCAGAGCTCCAGGGGTGTTTGGACACCGCTGCCAGGGATGCCCAGGGTGGGATTTTGCAGGGCCAGGGGCTGGGCTCTGATCCCTGTGGGTCCCTGCCAGCCCAGGACATTGCAGGGTCCCGTGACCCTGATTCCTGTGCCACAGCGTTGGTGTGGCGGCACCGGGGAGGGACCTGGCAGATTACCCTGGAATTACCACTCACTCCCCCTGCCAGGTTTGGGTGGCCTCTCACACCCCTGGCACTCGTCCTGGCTGGCAGGACCAGAGCTTCAGGCTGGTTTTTCTTTGCAAATAAGCGTCCAAGTGTTTTCCTTTGTCGGATCCCACGAGGTGTTTGGGTTCCAGTGGGCTCCGTCACGGCTCAGGAATGGCATCTGATCCCCAAATGTGAACCAGGGCCTGCCAGCCCCTGGGTGATGGGTGGGAGCAGGGATGCAGGGGCTCAGGAGGGAGGGAGGTGCTGCAGGGGCAGCTCTGCTCGCTGCTGGTGGGGTTTGTGGTGACCCCCGGGGGGCTGGGCCAGCAGCCCTGGCTCCCTGTCCCGTTCCAGGCACCTGCAGAGCTCTCTGCACAGCCAGCCTGGGATCAAAGCACTTCCACAGTGCTCGGAGTCGTCAAATCGTGTCAAAATTCGTGTTTGTCTCAACTTGCTCCGTGCTTTTTCCCTGACATTCCTGTTCTGACCTGGAACTCACATCCACGGTTGTGCCTCTGGTTCTTGGCAGGGACTCCAGAAGGATGGAAAAGCCCCTTCCCCAATTCCTGCTGCAGGGCTGGCCACCTTCCCTGCTATCGCTGCAAACGCTGCTCGCTTCCCCTGCTTCCTCAGGACTTATGGCTACAGAGTGTCTGATGTTGGTTTCGTTCGTACCAACGGAATTCCCAACAGGGAAAAGCAAAATCTTGGCGCTGCTAACAGCAAAAAATGGAATCTTCACAGCAGACACGCTTCGTTCCTGATCTCGCTTCCCAATTTTCATTGCTGTCTGCAGTTGATTTGATGTGAAATTTGGCTGTGCTGCCTCTTGCTTCCACAGTCCTTTCTATTTTTTTTTCTAATCCATATCAGCCAGGGCCTGTCTTCTTTTATTTTTGGTGATTTCTGCTCTGTTCTTTAAGTCATTCCCTGTGAAATTAATCCTGTGGACTTCAAAGGCATCGCTGCCACGAACAAGGCTTGTAAATGTCCCTTATCTCATTCTTCCTTTGAAAAGAAACGTTTCCCCAAGTGTTTGTGACTTGTGGCGCTTCAGTTTGTGACCGGCATCCTCTGGTGTTCAGGAGCTGTCCCACAGTTCATCTTTTTAACAATTAAATCCCTTCACGGAGGCTCTGAAGGGGCATCCAGAGCTGCTGGGTGCTCCTGGAGCCTGGGCTGAGCCCTGTGCTGCCAATTAAATGCGCTTTAATTGTTCTGAGGTGTCAGGAGATCACAAAAACCAACTTCCCCCAGAGCTGGGTGTGGGACCAGGGCTGAATTTCACACCAATTCTTGATTATTCTGGTGCTTCTTCCACCTGGCACGGGGGCTGTATTTGCCAACACAACCGAAAGTGGGAGTTACGGAGAGGAAAAGCAAAATAAACACTCAGGAACTGAGTAAAACTTAAATATATTGGTCAAGAAACAGTGACTGTGTAATAATGTGTAACATTCTTTAACATGATGTGTAATAATTTTTATCATTCAGGTGTTGAAAAATGCACACCCCTTCTGCCTGCAAACTGATTGAAAATCTGTATTTTTTGCTCTTCAGCTTGCACTTTACTTGGCTGGTAGGACACTTCTCTCAACCCTTTTTTTTAAGGGGAAAAAGAAAGTCCTATTCCTGCCAGGACATTAAGGACAAGGCCAAGCTTAAAAGCACCTCAGCCCAAAGCCATAAACACCTTTTAAAAAGCCATTTACCCCCTTGCTGCCAGAGCGGAGGGGATGGGTCAGGTCCAGTGCATTTAACAGCTGATGGAACGCCTGAAATCCTGCCGTGAATTCGGGCGCGTCTGCCAGCCAACCTAAATAATTAAATTAAAAAAATGTATTTATTTAACAACAAATGCAAAATAAAAACAAATCCAGCCCCTAACCACGAGCTCCTGAACAGTTCCTGGGCTGGCAGGCCGTGGTTGCCTTCATGCAGCGATGATGTCGCGGAGTTTCAGTGGGGGCGGTCGCTGAAACGATGAAAAAAGATGGCTTTTTGGTGCAGAACAGGCTGTTCTTCCCGGGGAGAGCTCCGTGGGACAGAGGGGGGAGCACCGTGTGAGGGGTGAATTCCGCTGGCAGCCCGTGGCAGAGGAGGTCTGGCACAGCATGGCAGGGCACGGCTGGACCCGGCGCTGGTTGGGTTCTCTGCTCCCGAGGCGGAACCCCTGGGAGGTGTCGGTGCAATCCCAGTGCCCCTCGTCCTGGGAAGTGCTCAGCCCCAGCCAAGAGTTCATGGAGGTGCAGTGGAGATAACGATTCCTGCTCTTGGGAGGGTTGGAACTTTGATCCTCCACGGTGATAAAAGCGTTTATGGCTCCAGCTCCGACGTTCTGAGCGGCTCAGGGTGTCACGGGCAAGTTGTGGCCGGCTGGTTCTGCAAAAGTGGCGTTTTTCCTGCTTTTTTAGCTTATTTCAGACCTGATTCTTGCAGCACTTCCATTCTCCTGCTCTGGCAGTGCCGGGGGGGCCTTCAAGCCGCAGAGAGATGGAGCTTGATTTGAAGGAGTAAAGTCGGGAGGGCTTCAGTGGTTCATTCTTCATCTCCTGGCATCTCAAGCAGTTTAATTAAAACTTATTGCAAATGTAGGAGGAGTTTATTCTTCATTCTCCTTGGCAACAAAGGGATCAATGTTCTTGTTTGGCTTTTTGCTTCCAGTGTAAGACCCTCCCCATTCCCAGCCAAGATTTTCCTGCTCCTGGTTCTAACACTCTTCCATTCCTTGTTGCCTGGCCTAGGTGGCGAGGGGAGAAATGCCTGGGAATTCTCATTTCTCTGGGAGCGAGAGGCGAACCAGTCTGTGCAGCGCCAGCTCTGCGGGCGGGGCTCAGTGACCCACAGCCCCCTCGGGGACCGTGGCCCCGGCCCCAAGCCCGCCGTGAGCGAGCAGGACCGGAGGTGCAGAATTTCAACCCCCAGTGCTCTGCACGTTAAGGAATTCTCCTTGCGTGACCCCTGCCGGCTCCAGAGAGCTCCGGGGTTTCCATGAAGGTGTTTCCCGGCAGAGCCAGAAACCTCCTTGGCGCTGAATCCCACATTTCTCCAAACTGCAGACTTTGCCCTTTGGCCTCAGCTCTGGCAGCGAGGGGTAAATGTGTTCGTGGCTTTGGGCTGAGGTGGTTTCAAGCTTGGCCGTGGTTGTGTGTTTGATGGCAGAAGTAGGACTTATTTTCCCTAAAAGCACCGGTTGGGAGAAATGTCCCACCAGCCGAGTAAAGTGCAAGCTGAAGAACGAAAAAACACAGATTTTCAATCGTAGTTTGCAGAAATTTGCACTTGGGGCTGAGCCACGCTGGGAATTCTTGGCCCAAACTGCGGGAGAGCTGCTCTGTCCCCTCCCGAGCCCCTGGCTGGAAAGGGGAAGGTGTGGGAGCCCTTGGTACGGACTCCCAGCTGTGATTTGGGTGGGGGTTGCTGGCAGCCGGCAAAGGGGGGTCCCTCCCCCAGCTGTGGCCTGGGTTTGGTGTTGGTTGGTTGGTGGTTGTGCTGCCAGCGAGGGACAGCGCTGAGGTTTCAGCTCAGGGGACCTTCCTGGGGAAGTTTAGCCCCGAGGCACCGGCTGGACCCTGCGCCCAAACGTTTCACTGCTTGGACCCTTGAACCCCCCATCTCTGCCCCCGGGGGGACACGAAGAGCAGAGCTCGGGACGGGAGCGCTCCCAGCTCTGTGCTGGGGCGTCTCCAGGTTTTCCTCCTCCTCCTCCTTTGATGTTTCTCCCAGCGAGAACTGGGACAGTCATTCCAAGCCAGTGGCAATTCAGTTAATTCCAACTTGAAAGCGCCGCACGCTTTCAAGTTGGAAACGAGCTGAGTATCCAGTTTATGGAGTGGTGGGGTCTCCCCTTTGCGAATCTGCCTGAGCAGTTCATTGAAGGAGTTATTATTTCTGTACTTAAAGTATCCAGGCACAAATTGCACGTTTGGCCCGGAGGAAGAGAGGTGATTGCAGACAGACTTGGTGCCATCCAGTTGCAGTTGTGTGGGTGGTGTAAACAAACATCTGCATCCTCCCAGGCTGTAAAAATGGAGATAAAATCAGAGGTGGCTTCTGTGTTTTAGAACTGGGTTTCAGAGCCCTGGGAGGGGCGCAGTTGTTAAATCAGAATTAGTGCCACCGTGCTGTGGGGTACAAACCCCTTCTTGTGGAGGGGACAGCCCCAAGGACGGGTTTGTGTCCCCCCAGGTCTCCTTCTCCAAAGGAACAAATAAAACCGCAGTATTTGCAGGGTGTTGAGCTGCAGTGGCGCCCAGGGGCTGGGCTGAGCACAAACCAGGTTCTGCCCCCTCGAAAACCAGCGGCAGAACTTTGGTTCTGTGGCCGTGCTGGGACAGTTCCGTGGGGTCGGGGCGGTTCCTTTGCAGAACGGGACTGTGCTGGAGTGTGGTTTTGGGAGAACGCTGATCCTTCAGCCCGGGGGTGGGTGCTGCGGTCTCAGAGAGGCACAGCAGAGCTGCAGGGCTTGGAGGAGCAGTGACATCGGCACCTTGAACCCTGACGGGATCCCTGACAGGGATCTCCACACCTGGAACGCTCCGCAGCCCTGAGAACTGTTGGGTGCTTGGCTAAACATCATTATTTATGGACAATGAAATTTCCTTCTCGTGTTTGGACGCTGTCAGGGGGGTGCTGCTCTCAGTGGGATGCGCTGGGAGCAAAGGCCGGGGGCATTCCCCAAACCACAGCCTGGGGAATGGCAGGATCAGGGAATGTCAGCTTGGAGGAGACCTCAAGGTTCATCTGGCCCAGCCTTTCCTGGCCAAACCTGGAAGAGCACCTTAAACAGATGCATCAAACCTGGTAAAGTCACAGAATTGGGAAGGGAGGCCAGGCTGGTTTTCCAGCTGTGTCTCTGCAAAGGGCAGCATTTCCTGGTGTTCCAAGGGGATTGGAATTGCAGGTCTGGGGTTTGGGTGGGGTTGTTTTTTTTTTTTCTGAAATCAAGCCCTAGATGTGGTTGGGTGCTGTAAATTCAGGAGCAGGTTGGCCTCTCCACTGGCAGCACTGATTTATTTCTCCTCCGGCTCAGCTCTCCCTCTTACTCCAGACAGAAGCTGAGACAGCTCATGTAGATTAATTCCTTATCTGCGCTTAAAACCCCCAGGGGCCCTTTGGAGTGAAAATAATAAAGGAAATGGAGAGCCCAGTGGAGAAAATGACACAGCAGAAGGTTTGTGTGCCTGTTCCTTGGGTGTAAAACAAACCACAGTGTCTGAGAGGCTCAGAGCACAGGAGCAGCTGAAGTTCGGCTGCTTCCACTCCGAGCACACTCAGAGGCACAAAACAGTTTGTGCTGGGCTGAAATGAGTGCTGGTCCCCGAATCTGGGTGTTCAGGTGTGTCCTGTGTGCAGTTCAGGTGCACTGTGAGGACTGAATGTTCTTTGTTTTTACACAGATGCCGTGCTGTGAACCCTTTGCAACAAATATTTGAGGGAAAGGTGACTGATGGAATTCTGCAGACATGAAAATACGGATATTTATTTGCCCTTGTAATCAGGGTGTCTCGTGCCTCGGTGGTTCTGAGTCGGCTCAGTTTGCCTGATTTGGATCTGGGGAGCTCTAATTAAAATCCAGGGACTCACTTCCCCCTGCTCCTGGGCACTGGTGTGGAGCTGCCTGTGGGTTTGGGGGCGTTTGAAGCCCTAAGAAACCACGGGATCATCCCATGGGAGCCCCCGTGTAACCTTGGGAAAGCCTCCCCATTCCCATGGGCTGGGCTTGGGAAGTTGTTTTTCCTAAAGCAGTCCAGGCTTTATGAGATTAAAGCATGGAGCCCAGGATGTGATCCAGCCTCTGATGGGGACAGAGACAGGATTAGCCCAAAGATGATGAGGGCACGGCTGAAACCGTTCCCTGCTCCCAGTTTTGGAATCAGCTTGGTTTGGGCTGCTTGGGCAGGACAGAGTCGGCAGAACCTTCCATTATTTGCCTGTCCCACTCCAAGATAATCCATTATTCAGGGGAAACTGGGGGAAACTTTCAGGCTTCGATCGGGTGTGCGTCAGTTCCTCGTGCTTGGAGAGCAGGGGACACCCTGGCTGGGGTTTGGTTCCTGGGACGGTCTGAGGTTGGGAGGGTGGGAAGCCTCTGGAGGGCAGAGGCTCTTCCTGCTTTTCTCCTGGTTCTCCAAAGGAAGGAGAGACTGAAACCCAGCAGTTACAGCATCCAGGTGGGAAAGCTCACGTCCCCCTCTCCTGCAGAGGCAGCTGATGCCATTTCTCAGCTGATTTAATGCTCGCTTTTGAGCATTGAATCTCTTTTGAGCTTGAAAAGGCTGAGTGTGTTCCCTGCGTGGGGGCAGCCTGGAGCAGCGAGGGCACCGGGTGTGAAAGTCATAAACCCACAGAATTCCAGGGAGTTTGGGGTTGGAAAGGACCTGAAAGATCCTCTCATTCCCTGGGCAGGGATAGTCCACCTGCAGCTCCTCGGAGGCTGGGCTCTGCTGCCTAATGATGGCTAATTAAATGGTGGTTAATTAAAGCATTTCCAGCTGCATAATCCTGTTTGTTCTGGGTTGCTGACATCCCAAATGCTCAGCACTCACTCGGAACTTTTGGAATTGATCTGAATGGCAGCATGCACCATGCTGGAGTGGGAACTTCTTCATGACAGTGACTCAGTGTCCGTATTTCCCAGTGCTGAGCCATGAATTAGGGGGTTTTTTTTGAAGCAGAAGTAGCCTGCCATCTAAATCTTAATTATGCTGCTCTCAGTTTGTCAGACACGAATTCCTGGGAAGTTACCAGAATGTTTTTGCTCCGAACATCAAAAAGGCTTTGTTCCTCTGAAGAATTAATTCCTTGGGCAGTTCCTTGTTTTTTAAATGAAGCCTCTGTTTTTTGGCTGGATCTTGGCACCGGGGACCATCCCAGGCTCCTCGGAGCGGGGCTGTCCTGCGGCAAGGCCGTTCCTGAGTGCTGCAGCAGCGATCCCATCGCTCCGCTTCCGTGCAGCGGGGCTCGGTGTGGGGCTCAGGGGCGGGATGAGCCGCAGCCGGGCTCCTGCAGCAGCCCTGAATGGGATCCTTTGTTCCCGGGGCCCTCTGCTCTCGGAGGGTGGCAGGGCGAGCAGGACGTGGCATTTGGACGTGGTGGTGTCTGTGCGGTGGGTGGGGCAGGGGGGTTCAGAGCCAAGTCAGAGATAATGGATCTTGCAGGGGCTCTGTTTTCCGGGCCAATAATCCACATTTCGAGTGCACTCGTTGGGGGAAAGTTTCCATTTCCTTCTGATTTGAGTTGCACAGAAACTGTGAGTGACAGTTCCTGCTTTGTTCTCTTTTCATTTTGGGGCATTTTAGCTCAGCTTGGCTTTCAGGGAAGTCTTGAAAATGAGTTAATCTGTGGGAAAAATGGGTCTAGGAGTCAACAGAAACATGGAATCATGGAATGGTTGGGTTGCAAGAGACTTTACAGCTCATCCCATCCCACCCCTGCCATGGGCAGGGACACCTTCCCCTATCCCAGGCTGCTCCAACCTGGCCTTGGACACTTCCAGGGATGGGGAAGCCACAGCTCCTCCAGGAATTCCATCCCAGACCACCCTGAAAGGGAGGAATTCCTTCCCAATATCCCAATCTCACCCTGCCCTGTGGCAGCTTGAAGCCATTCCCCCTGAAAATGCCACATCTGCCCCTGGTTCCACAGAACCCCAGCTCAGGCTCCACGAGCTGCTCACAAACCTCTTCCAGACCGAGGCTTCTCCCTGGGCTCAAAATGAAGCTTTCAAGCATTCTTGGGGTTTTTTATTTGCAATAGAATTGTATTTCTTGTTTTGTGCCCCATGCGTGGCACTGAGGCTCTGTTGTGTGCAAGTGCCACTCTCGGGGTTCCAGTTCTGGGACTGACCTGTCCTGGGGGCTGTCAGAGTTCCATGGCTTGGGAATGTGCTGGGACTGACCTGTCCTGGGGGCTGTCAGAGTTCCAGGGCTCGGGGATGTGCTGGGACTGCCCTGCTGTCCCGGGGGCAGTGACAGAGCCAAACCTGCTCCACAGGTCACCATTCCAAGCCCTGGGGAGCCCAGGCTGTGCCAGGGTTCCTTTGCCACCCGTGCAGCCCCTGTTTGTGGGGTGACTCTGGAGCAGAGCATCCCCCGTGGTTGTGCAATGCCCTCGCAGCTCCTCCTCCATCCCTTCCGAGGAATCACCCTCTGCCCTGGAGCACGAGAAGTGCTGCTTATCTTCACCTTCTGGCCCTGGCTGTGCCATAAAACCATCTGCTCGTGGGATTATCTGCTGCCCTTTCCGATCCTGATGGATTCCATAGGCTGGGGGCGCTTGGAAAACACGTTCCTCACCCTTTGAACCAAACTGGAGCACTAAACCAAACACGAGACATTGCCTCCAGTTGTGCTGCAAGAAGCGATCATTAAACAAACCCAGGCCCGTGTTTTCCACCTCTGCCTCTTTATTTGGTTAAAATTTCCTCAGTTTCAGCGCTGCTTTTCATCCGGGATGATAAAAGGAGCAGGATGAACACTCTGAAGTGAATTTCAAAGCACAGAATCACAGCTGAAGTTTAGCTCGAAGCAAAAAGACTTCACTTCTTTAATATTGCTGCAAATTTGAATACAAAAGTCTCTGTATTATTTTTCCTTCCTCCTCACTCGCCGCTCTGTCAGGATTTAAGCAGAGGGGTTTTATTTTTCCGTGCCTGCGTTGGCGACGTGAAGCTTCCTTTTCCTTTCAAGTCGGAGAGAGGTCACGGAGGGGCTCGGCAGCACAAATCCCTGCAGATGGGATGGCTCCGGGACAGCGCTGACTTCCAGCAGCAGGGAGCATCCCTCGCGGCCAGCAAAGCTCCCGGGGAAAATGCGCCAGCAATTTGTCTTTCCTAATCTTGTACAGAACCATCAGGGAGGAGGTTCCGCAGACAGTGACCCTCTGTTCTGGCTTAGTTCGGTCTGGCAAGGCAAGGAACGACAAAATTGACCTTTTTTTTTTGGTTTGGTTGGGTTTTGTTGTTTTTTTTTTTCCTGTTTGTTTTTGGTTTTTTTGATGTGGGAGTTCCTCCAGGCTGCAAACGCCGCAGGTCGGGATGTGAAACCTGCCTGGCGGAGCAGGAAGGGGAAGGGAAGGGGAGTGCGGGGTTTTAGTTCTGCCTTGCGGCTGCTGCGATCTGTAGGAAGGGGAAGGGAACTGCTGGGTCCTCCCTGGCGCTCTTTGGGCTGAATTCACCCTGTGTTCCCAGCAGAAAGGCCAGGGCCGTGTCCACCCACTTTTCCCTGGGCAGCAGTTGGTGGGAAAAATGCAGCCGGGAATTTGTATAGGGAGTGATTGTCCTGGAAAAACGTGGGGCGTGCAGGGATTGCGTGTGGGAATCCCTGGGGTGTGACAGCCCTGCAGCACCACAGGGACCCAGGGGACCAGTCCCGAGGGGAACTCTGGGATGCTCCAAGCTGGAGCCCCTCTGGAGTCGGGCTGGGAGAGCTGGGAATGTTCACTGGGAGAAGGGAAGGCTCCAGGGAGAGCTCAGTGCCCCTTCCAGGGCCTAAAGGGGCTCCAGGAGAGCTGGAGAGGGACTAGGGACAGGGGATGGAGGGACAGGGAATGGCTTCCCACTGCCAGAGGGCAGGGATGGATGGGATATTGGGAAGGAATTCCTGGCTGTGAGGGTGGGGAGGGGCTGGGATGGAATTCCCAGAGGAGCTGTGGCTGCCCCTGGGTCCCTGGAAGCGCCCAAGGACGGGCTGGAGCACCCTGGGACAGTGGGAGGTGTCCCTGCCCATGGCAGGGGTGGCTCTGGATGGGATTTAAGATCCCTCCCAACCCGAACCATTCCGCGCTTCACAGTCAGGTCCAGCTTTGGCCAGGAACATTATCCAGATTTTTCTGTTGGAATGCGAATGGAATTTTTACTTCTGGGCCAGTTCTGGGGTCTTTAAGGTGTCAGAGCTGCACACCCGGCTCACCAGTCGGCCTCTAAAGCCCTGATTTACAGCCCCTTTGTGGGGAGGGAGAGGGAAGCGGGCGTGGAAGCAGCTCTTGGGCGCAGAAATCCAGTAAAATTCCTGTAATCCTGTGGAAATCATGGATTCAGTGCGCTGTCCGTGTGTCTGTGCTGTAAATGGGGGCCGCTGGGAGCAAAGCCCGCCCTGCAGCACAGGAAGATGCCTCTGCCTGGGATCGGGGATCCTGCAGGGGTTCACATCCCCGGCCTGCTTGCTGGGATATTTTTAGCCACAATATTTTGAAGACAGCTCCGATCTGGGAGAGAATTTCCGGCGTGGTGCAACCCCCCCCCAGGCTGCGCTGGAGCCCGGCCAGGAGCAAAGCACCTCATCCCCACGGAAATGGGAGGCATTTCATGGGAATTTCCTGGCAGAGGAGCTCTGCTTTTTATTTATTTATCTATCTATCTATTTATTTATTTATTTATTTCATTTCCAGTCCAGAGCTCCTCAAACACAACAAACCTTGGGAAAGTCTTGAAGAATTCCACCCCCCCCCCGAAAATATTCGGGTGATTTTTTTGCTTTCTTTCTTCAACAGACGTGGTGCTCCTTCAGCAGTGGGTTTGCTCAGGGAGCAGCTCTGGATACGGAAATTCGGGGATTTTGTGTGCGGGAGGATTTCACTGCTGCATTTAGGATGTGGCCTGTTCTTAAAGCAGTGTTTTAAATTAATCAGCTGGTCTGGGTTTGGCCTGCTTGGACTCTGCTGATCAATTCCTTGTTTTAAATCCATCAGCTGGTCTGGGTTTGGCCTGCTCAGACTCTGCTGATCAATTCCTTGGTTTAAATCCATCAGCTGGTCTGGGTTTGGCCTGCTCGGACTCTGCTGATCAATTCCTTGAACCACGGCCAAGCGTTTCGCTGATTTTTCTGTCTTTTCACTCGGTTTGAAAGCGAATTCAGTTTCAGCTTTCTCATCTGGTCCCCGGGGAGGGCTCTGCTCTGCCCAGAGAAACTCCAGCCAGTCCCAGGGAAAAGGCACCTCGGGAGAGTGGGCTCCTGCCCTTAATCCTATTCCCCCTGGAAATCCCATAAGCATCCAGCTTAACTTTGTCTTTGGGAGGGATTGAATTTGCAGAGAACCCCAAGTTTTGGTGTTGAAGTTGGTTCTTGGCTGGGCAGAGCCTTTAGCAGCAGATAAGCGTGATTTGGGTTGGAACTGAGGGTGTTTTAGTGTGGAATTGGGTGGGTTTTGACGTCCCGTTCCCGATGGTTTCTGATGCTGGAGCTACTCCTGTGAAACACTAAAAAATGATAAATATGGAACTGATCTGCCTGAGGTGGGGCTGACCTCTGTGGGCGGGTTTTTGGCAAAGTGGGAACGTGCAGCTGCTCCAGGAGGTGTCACAGACCTGTCTGGAAGCTAAAACCCCACCTTTGTTGTCTGTTAATCGTATTTCTCCCTGATAAAATCTGGAAATAGCTACAAGATGTCCTTTCCCAGTGCATTCCATACCCAGTGCGACTCAATCACTTCACTCCTTTTCCAAAAGCCTCCCCTGCCTTTGGAGAGCCCGTTCCCAAAGCCCATCCCCTCACGGCTCTGTTTTTCCCCTTTTTCTCCCCATTTTCCAGCCATCTACAACTACGAGGCCACGCAGGACGTGGAGCTGTCCCTGCAGGTGGGGGACACCGTGCACATCCTGGAGATGTACGAAGGTAGGCGCAGCTCTCGGCAGGGCTTTTGAAAGGAAAACAGGAACAAATCAAGATTATTTTTCAGATTTTTAGATCCGTATTTTCAACTCCTGGTAACGCCCCAAAGCACAGATTTGCTGCCTAGTGGTTGCTGCAGCCCCTTAGCTTTTAAAACAGTGTTTAAAATGCAGAAACACAGAGGATTTCTCATCACTGCGCTGTTCCAGGCAGAGTTCGTCGAGGTGAGGTTTCACCAGGATCTCGAGGCAGCACAAAAAAGGGAAAGAAACGTTTAATTCTGGCTGTTGGCTGCTGTTTCCTGCCCACGCCTCTTTGCTCTGCCTCCTCTCTGGGCCAGGCCAGGCACTCGTGCTCGTGGGGTGAACTGATCCCGCTGGAAAATAAGAATAATAATTAAAAAAAAAATTCTTTTAGCCTGAGTCAGTTTTTGATCTGAGTGGATGACAGAAAAGGAGAGGGAAGGGCTGATTGTTTCAAAAGTTGTGTTGTTTTGAGATGTAATATCACAAACTGGCGCTAAATGTTCTTAAAATGCTCCAGTTATGGGGCTTCCATGCCCTTTTTAGGCTCTTTTCCCAATCCTTCACTGGGACGTATTTCATAGTACCCTGATGGAAACCACAAAGAAAACAAAATTCTTATTTTAGAGATTAAAATGGCACTTGAGTGTTTCAAATCTCCGTACCAATTTTGACTCTTTGACAGAGATTTCGATATTAGGCCTGGACCAGAGCCATTTAATCACTTTAAGGAATGTTCTGGTCACTCCTTCCCTCTCCAAAACTTAAATATAGAGTATAAATCAAATTATTTTCAGGGGCAGCATCGATTTGAAGGAAGATTCCGTGCCCAGGATCAGCGCTGGGGAACAGGGAGCTGCTTCTTCAGCAATTTTCTCTTGGCCAGTTGTTCCCTCTCCATCCTCTGGCCCTGGCAGCAGCTCCTGATCCAGGCAGATTCTGTCCTGCTTCTACCCTGTGGTGGGGGAGAGGGGGAAAAGGGAGAGACCCCTGTGGAAATCACTGATTTGTGACCTGGTTCTGCAAAAAAGACCCAGGGGAGAGGGAGGAAAACTCCCTCGGGAAGAGGAGGCATCTTGTACTTCCCAAAATTTGGGGGGGATTTACTTTTTTCTCCCTATTTTTAATTTTTTTTTATCGCTGTTTAGCCCTGTTCCTTGTAATCAGCTCGGCAGAGGCAGGAGCAGGGAATGAGTACATAAATGGCATTCCTTATTATTATTTTTTTTGGTTTTGGCCTGAAATATCCCAGTTTGGAGCTTTGTCAGGAGGAAATTGCCTGTGAACAGTTCGGGGAAAGATGCGAACCTTTCCTTAGGTGAGGGGAAAGG
Organism: Machaerirhynchus nigripectus; assembly: GCA_013397975.1. Classification (NCBI taxonomy): domain Eukaryota; kingdom Metazoa; phylum Chordata; class Aves; order Passeriformes; family Dicruridae; genus Machaerirhynchus; species Machaerirhynchus nigripectus. Next base: position 60,450 of record VZRQ01007672.1, on the reverse strand, counting down.
GATCGTTCTCACGTGCTGAGCCATCAGCAGGGAGCAGAAATCTGACCAAGACACCTCGGAATTCCTGCAGGGCAACGAAACCCCCTTTTTCCCAGGAAAAGCAGCCAGAAATCCAGGCCAGACAGTTGGGAGTGTGCAGGAGAAGACGCAGAGATTCTGACTCTGCCGTGGGTCTGCTCTAATTCCCCACAAATTCACCTCAAACCCTCCCAGTTCTGGTATTCTGCCTGCCCGGGAGGAGCTTCTTGTGTCTTCCCCAGCCTCTTTTTTGGGATATTTTCTCTCAGCTGCGCTCCCAGCGCTCCCTGGGTCTGTTTTTGAGGGAAAAAGTTCTCACAAGAGGCTTTTTCTGCTCCTTTGCATGCGAATGCTGCCTGCTCACCAACAGGGCTGATAAAAACGGGTTTTGTTCCTCTAATCACTGCTCTTATCTGGATACACAAACCTCCACTTGGAAAAAGTTTCCATGTCACCAGGGCGGTGGCCCTGTCGGAGGAAAGGCTGGAAGATGCCCTGTGGAGTCATTTTTTGGGGGCTGGGAAATGCCCTATGAAGTCATTTTTGGGGGGCTGGAAGATTCCCCATGAAGTTTTTTTTTTTGTGGGGCTGGGAGATACCCTTTGCTGTCATTTTTTGGGGGCTGGAAAATGCCCTGTGAAATAATTTTTTGGGGTTGGGAGAAGCGCTGTGGAGTCACTTTTTGGGTCACCTTAACTTACCCACAGCTGAGGGCATCCCACAGGCCGTCAGTGACATTTCCTTAGGGAATTCAGGGCAGGTTTTAGGCTTGTCCAGGGGGGTCTCACGTAGAGGTGGCAGCCCCTGGGAACACCTCGGTGATGCTGCCCAGCTCAGGGTGCTCAGGAGCATCTCCCGTGAGTCCCCACGGTGTCCCTAGGGCTGTGAGTCCCCAGTGTCCCCAGGGCCGCGAGTCCCCACGGTGTCCCTAGGGCTGTGAGTCCCCAGTGTCCCCAGGGCCGCGAGTCCCCACGGTGTCCCTAGGGCTGTGAGTCCCCAGTGTCCCCAGGGCCGCGAGTCCCCACGGTGTCCCTAGGGCTGTGAGTCCCCAGTGTCCCCAGGGCCGCGAGTCCCCACGGTGTCCCTAGGGCTGTGAGTCCCCAGTGTCCCCAGGGCCGCGAGTCCCCACGGTGTCCCTAGGGCTGTGAGTCCCCAGTGTCCCCAGGGCCGCGAGTCCCCACGGTGTCCCTAGGGCTGTGAGTCCCCAGTGTCCCCAGGGCCGCGAGTCCCCACGGTGTCCCTAGGGCTGTGAGTCCCCAGTGTCCCCAGGGCTGTTGAGGCCCCACGGTGTCCCCAGGGCCGTTCCTTGCCGGCCATCCAGAACATTCCGGCGTTCCCCATTTGCAGCAGCAGCAGTGGGTTCCTCGGCCAGGCGTCCCACGCCGAGCTCTTTGTGCTCGGGGGTTTTGGGTCTGCAGGGATCCAAGCTCACGGTGTTTTCCCTGCCATCCCGGGNCGGCGTTCCCCATTTGCAGCAGCAGCAGTGGGTTCCTCGGCCAGGCGTCCCACGCCGAGCTCTTTGTGCTCGGGGGTTGTGGGTCTGCTGGGTCTGCGGGGATCCAAGCTCACGGTGTTTTCCCTGCCATCCCGGGATTCTCCTGGGATTCTCCTGGGATTCTGCTGGGGTTTGGTGTTGGCAGGGAATGTTATCGGGCTCGCGGGGCCGGGAGACACAACACTGATAGAGGCGAGCTGCTGCAGGAGCCTGTTGAGGGGCAGAGGCAATGAAGGGGATTTTGGGTGCGCTTTGGGGCAGCTCCGGGCCCCACGAAGCTCTGCTGAGGTGGCTCCCAAACCCTCAGGGCAGTCCCTGCAGTCAGGAGCTGCTCCTGTGCTGCCTCACAGTGCCAGGAAACCCGTTTAAATTGCAAAATCCCTGCTCGGGTGTGCTGCCGCTGCTGCGCGGAGGTGGAGGCCTCGGCAAAGGCTGGAATCACAAAATATCCTGAGGGGAAGGGACCCGCAGGGATCATCCAGGCCGGCCCCTGGCCCTGCATAGACACCCCAAAATCCCACCCAGGTTTGGGGTGAGGCTCTGGCTCTGCCCTTCTGCCAGTAAAGCTCTGTTCTCCCCTGTTCTGAACATGCTTTTCCTCATGTTTTCCAGGCCCCAGCTGGGCCGATGCAGTTGGGGTGGGTGGTGAGTGCACCAAAGGAGATAAGGGGGTGATAACACAAGGGGTGATAACACAGGGGGTGATAACACGGAGGGTGATAACACGGTGGGTGATTCATTTTTCTGACCTGCAGCTCCCCTGTGCCAGGGATCCATCAGGGGTGACATCCCTGGAAATTCAGCTCCAGCTTGGACAAAGGACGTAGGGAAGGACAGAGGGAAACCACTGAGGAGTTTGGACTGGAGGTTCCAAATATTGCCAGCACAAGCTGATGTCCGTGGAATCATGGAAGGATTTGGGTTGGAAGGGACATTAAATGATCCAGTGCCACCCCTTCCCATGGGCAGGGCCACCTTCCCCTATCCCAGGTTGCTCCAGTGTGGCCTTGGACACTGCCAGGGATGGAAACCCTTCCAGGGACTCTTCTCTGTGCCAGACACAATCTGTGCAGGGACACCTGAGAGCTCTCAGATCTTTTCTTGGATCCCTTTCCCTTCAAAGCAGACGCAGCCAAACCCTCTGCAGAGCCCAGGGCTGTTCGTTCGGGTCCCGCACTGCAGAGCGAGGTTTTATTTTCCCCTCCTCTCTGTGGCTGCAGAAGGGCACGAGGTCTTCGGACAAAATTCCTCCTTCCCCTGATAACAAGACACGCAGTGCCTGCTCCTCTGCCTGCCAAGGATTCAGCGCTCTGCACATGCTGCAGAATCCAAGGAAAGGGAAACTTGCTGTCTCCGAGGCTGCTCCAGCGCAGGGAGTCTGTCCTTGAGCAGGGAGCTGGGAGGACACTGCTGTTGAGGGGAATCTCTCCTAATCCGCAGGATTTATCACGGTTTTTATTAATTGTAGTATTTCAGGGCAGCTGTGGGAAAAGGCACGCTGTGGGTGGAAGGAACGTGTGCTCACATACCGTGACCCCTGGCAGTGTCTGCTCCTGCTGAAAAGGAATTACCTCGAATTTGTTCTGGTTTCAGCCGTCGCTGTGCGGGGTGAAGCAATGCCCTGGGTGTGCTGTGGGACGGGACAGGGCCCCGAGGAGGAGGAACAAGGACCCTGTGGTCCAGCACGTGACCTGGGCTTGCATCACCGGGGAGAACTTTATCATCATTTGAATATTTTCCTTAGATTTTTCCTTTTCCATACTGCATAAAATCCCATTTAATGAAGGTTGAAATTGAGGATCTGATCCGTTAAAAAAACCCCGACAAAAAAAACAACCCCAGACTTTTCGATATCACTTTGCAAGTCTTGCCTTTTTTTTGTTTTCACTCAGACTTCAGTCTGAGTGTTGTAGCAGCTGAAATTCTCCATGTCATCATCAACTGGAAAACCTTTCTCCAGTTTTAGCCCATCTCTGATTGGGGAAAACACTCAAACACTTACACATTCTTCTCGTTCCTCTGAAGATTTAAGCAGATTTTGTTTTTTTTTTTTTAAAGAGGAACTCATGTAATTAATCGACCACTGCCCAAAGATTGATGTAGATTTTGAAGTGATGGATAAAGTGATTGAAAATGGGAGCAGAATTCTGATAGAAGTCGCGCGAGGTGCTTGCAGAAACAACTTTGCATAATCAGACCCAACGTGCTTTTATGCAATGATTGCAAAATATTTTACAGGAATGGGGGCAGTGCCAGGGGGCCCTCGGAAGCAGGAGGAAGTTGTGCTGTCGAAGGGCTGAGTGTGTCAAACGGGATTGAAATCACTCCTGATAAACTCCATGAGCTCTGTGCCCCACCCTGAGCAACTTGTGCTTTCCCGTTCAGTGAATGACAGCTTGGATAAAAATAGAACCTAAATCTGCTCATCCCTAATCCAGGACCTCATCCATTGCTCCATGAGCAATGGGTAATCTTGTTTTCCTCCTGTGGAAAGAAATGGAATTTCTTCTTTCCTCCGAACTTACCACTGGAATATTGGAGGTTCTGTGGTTGAGGTTCCTCTTCGTTGCTAGAGAAAGGGACAAAACTGCGCTTCAGAAAATAAATAAATGGCAAAACACCACCCCATGCACATAAGAATCTTCAATAAAATACGAATTAAACCATTCTAAGCTCTAATTTGTGGTCAAGGAGTGTCAGATCCATGGTTCCTTAAGCAAACTTCTTTGATAAATTTGGGAATATGGGCGGGAACTACAACAAAACCACAAAAAAATTTAAAAACAAACCCAAAGAAACCAGCCTCCCCTCCTCTCTTCTTTGCCTGATTATTCCCTTAAACCCCTTTGCCCTCTTGATGCTGCCACTCAGCTGGATGTAATCTCCTTGGATGGGCTTTAGTGTCCCTCCCAACCAACCCATTCCATGGAGAAACTGGTTAAACCCCAGGTGCCAAAGAGAGGAGAGATGTTCTCTCAGGGACATTTGCTCCTAAGGCCTGGGCATCACAATTACTGCTTTTATCTTAACAGTTTTTAGATCTCACCGAGGTGTTGTTGATAAACGGGATTTGTGCCAGGGCAGGGAGCTCAGCTCCTGCAGACAGAGGTGTCTCCACAGGAGTGGATCCCAAATGAGAAGATCAATAAATTGATGTTGTAGAAAGGTGGTGAGAGTTACAATTTGTATTTAATTGCTGCCGACAGGAAATAAATATAAACATCTGTGTTTGCTTTGCCAGGCTGGTACCGAGGATACACACTCCGAAATAAATCCAAGAAGGTACGACCTCACTTTTGGGTGACTCTAAATTTTAATTCCACACCTTTTCAGACCCCATCTGGTGCTGAAAACTCCTGTATTTCTTGTCTTAACATCACGCAGAACTCCTGGCCACCGTGTCCTTTCCTCAGTGACAGAAATAAATGGCCTTGAGCTGAAGGTTCAGAGCCATAAGTTGGGTATTCCTCCACTGGAAGCACAAGGAATGCAGTTGAAACTTCCCAAATAAACGGTTCCCATCTCCTTACGATGCCCTGGGACCCGTGCACATCCAGCATTAGTTATATTTAATAGGAATATCAGAGTTTTGACTGGAAAATACTCCGGAATTACACATCCCTGGGTGTCAGCCAGGCTGCTGGAGCTTGGGCTGGAAGCTGCCTGGAAATCCGGGTTCCCCTAGGAATGCTGGAACCTCTCCTGTGGTAGCACCCCCACAGCCTCTGTTTTTAGGGACAGAGAGGAGTGAAAAGGGAACAGAACAGGATTCCAGCATTCCCGGAAGGTTTCTCTGTAACGACGGGAATTTGGGCATTTCTGTGGATGCCCCTGGTGGGAGCTTTTCTGGGGAGCCCAGGGCAGCCTGACAGAGGGCTCCAGGAATATTTCATGGCAATGACTGATGATTTTCAGGAATTTACAGCATTTCCTGCAGGAAGATGAGGGTCCTTAGAGCAAAACAAGGAATCAGCTTCTCTGAGTTGCCAGTGTGGAACCTGCTGCTCCTCCCTGACCTTTTTTCCTGCCATACTGGGACATTTCTTATTCCTTTCCCCTGCTTTGTGTTAAATGTGTTTTTGTCAAATCTTATCCCACAGTAGGATTGATTTATTTCATTTCTCTCTTCTTTTTTTAGGGCATTTTCCCAGAAACTTATATCCATCTGAAAGAGGCCATCGTGAAGGACCGGGGGTAGGCTGGCACTTCTTTGGCAGCAAAACCCAGGGAATTTCATCCCATTTAAACCCAAAAATAACCAATTTAAGTCGCTGTGGTTGTCACAAATCTAAAAATAACCAAAAATTAATAACCCAAAAAACCCCAAGAATAAATAAATATAATTTAGGTCGCTGTGGTTGTCTAGCCCTGTGCTGGACTAGAGCTGCGTAAATTAATTTTTCAGAGCACTGACAAAGCAGAGCAGTTGGGAGCAGGGGCAGCAGGAGATGATTTGCAGAATTGAGGAAGCTCTGCTGGACAAGTCAGTAGTGGGGAGGGTCAGTCCAGCTCCTCTGGGGGCTCCTGCAAGTCATAACAGACTCCTGCTCGCAGCCAAGGCCCAGCAGGAGCGTGGATTCCTTCCTGTCTTGGAAAACACTGGAGGAAATGACTCCTCCTTGGATTCCTCGAGCTGGGTCTGGGCTCGTTAAGTGAGAGCAAACCAGCGGCTGCAAAGGAAGGAACTTTATAAAACACTTCTTTTTTTAACTTGTATTTTCAAGTAACTGTTACCATTGCAAGTGGGGATTCTTCCAAACTTAATTTGTGTCTCTTCTTCCTGGTTTTGGGATGGATCCACTGGGAATAACAGGAGTGAAAGGAGCTGGAAGCATTTCGCATTAAAAATGGATGATGAATGTGGATGTGTGTGTTGAGAACAACTTAAGGGTCTTGACATGATGTGTGAGTGAATTGTGTGAAAATCAACCCTCTGGATTTTCCATTTATATATTTATCCAGAAAGGGTGTTTTCCATTAAGTTTTAACCCTGAGTGTGAAACCTTTGTGTGATTTTCTCCTTTTCCTCTCTCCAGGCAACACGAAACCGTGATTCCCAGTGAGCTGCCCCTTGGCCAGGAGCTCACTTCCACGCTGCGGGAGTGGGCGGTGATCTGGCACAAGCTGTACGTGGTGAGTTCTCCTCAGGGGTCGGTGCTTTTCCCAGGTGAGCTGGGCTGGGCTCTGTGCAGGGCACTCTGCCTCTGGATGGTGCAGAACTGAACGGTGAAATGGGGCTTGAGAGGGGCTCGGAGCGTTCTGCTGTCAGGTGCGGGATCGCAGGACTGAGGTGGGGTTCCCTGGGTGACACAGGGACTGGCACAGGTCGCGCTGGCACCGTGTCAGGGGTGCCAGGGCTGGGTGGGAGTCACAGCTCACCTGGAAAATCCTGCTTTGCCAGCCCTGGGTGAGGGCAGGAGAGCTCAGCCGGGCGCGGAGCTGTGGGGTTTGGGCGCGGCTGTAGGCAGGGCTGAGCTCTGCTGTGCTGGGAATGCTGTCGCTGTCTCTGGCCCCCACCCGGAGTGTCCCGGGCCCGAACAGTGAACAGGCAAAGGGAGGGAATCGGGGAAGTGCTGTGAGGGGAGATGTGCCCTGTCAAAAGCTGCATCGTGGAATGTCCTGTGTTGGAAGGAACCCACCGAGATCATTGATCCAGCTCCTGGCCCTGCCCAGACACCCCATTTCCCTCCTGGGCATCCCTGGCAGCGGTGCCCAAACGCTCCTGGAGCTCTGGCAGCCTCGGGGCCGTGCCCATTCCCTGAGGAGCCTGGGCAGTGCCCAGCACCCTCTGGGGGAAGAACCTTTCCCTGATCCCCAGCCTGAGCCTCCCTGGCACAGCTCCGGCCGCTCCCTGGGTGCTGTCCCTGTCCCAGAGCAGGAGCTGCCCCACAGAAGGAATTTCTTGGCTGCTCTAAGGCCTCACGTGTCTGGAGCTCTCAGTAAGGTGGGGAAGGGGCTCTCATGTCCGAAATCCCTGACCACAGGAGTCACCTCAGCAGTGTCACAAGCCACGGCCCTTCAGGGATGGGATTTTCCTCCGGTAGGTCCTCCTTGCTCAAAGAAATGAGTCCACAGTGAGTTGACTTACTTTAAAGGTGATTAAGGCACATTAAAAAGTCAAACTTGATTTTTCTTCGAGCAGTAAAGAGTTCAGCCTGTGTAGAATGGGCTCCAATACTTTAATTAAGAAGAGAGAGAGTGAGTTTAAATGAGCTCTAATCACTCAGTGCACCCTGAGCAAATTTTCCTATTGGACATTTCACCAGGCCACGAATACATTGTGTTTGTGTGCCACGAAACCACAAGAATTTGTTCCACCCTCTCAATTTAATGAGAAGCTCTACGTGATGGTATTACTGTGTGAAAAGAGAGTTTTGTTCCTGGCATTTTCTATTTCTGAATAACTTTCAGATCCCAGCCTCAGAATCTGTTTTTTTAATGAGCAGAAATCTTTCATGTTCCTGTGCTTAACCAGTGTAAGTCTTAAAATAGGTTTGGAAAATGTTGTGGTTTAGAATGGATTTGAGTTTATTTTATTTTCCCTGCAGTATGTAGTAAAAGAACTTAAAAAAAAAGCTAGAGGAGGAAGGAGGCATTTGAGGAGAAAAAGGAAACATGAGGGGATTTTTTATTTTGGCAGCATGTAATTTCACTTCTTTAATTTCTGTGGGTTTCATTGCAGCTTTATCTCCACTGCAAAATAAATATAAAAATGGGGAGACTTTTTAATTGGTTTAGGTAATAGGAATTAGCTGTGGAGATAACTCAGGTCAAATTGAGGTCTGCTCTGAAAATCCACACAAACTGCCTTCTCTTTGCAAGTGTTTGTATGCAAGAACGTGTTTTCTCTTTGTTTATTAAATATATCTCTAATATGCCTTCTATAGAGCTAAAAACTCGGAATCCTCCCACGAGCTGCCTCACTGTGGTGGCAGAGAGGGGGTGAGGCCTGGGCTCCCTTTTAATGCTTTAGATGAATTACCTGACGCCCCTGAAAGCTTCTTTGCTTATCTGAGCACGTATTGCCACAAACAGGGTGGGTTACCTCGTATCCATGTTTAATTCCAGCCGTGGAGCTTGGAGGTGCAGGATCAAGGTGTGTGGATGGCGCTGCTTTTGTCAGGGTGGGACCAGTAAAGGGCCTGGGAAGCATTTTCTTGGATTAGAGATGGTAACAGGAGGAATGGCAGGAGGGAACTCTTCACCAAGCACGTTTTGATGCCTCGTTCAGTGTCCTTGTCCAGTTGTGATCATTTAACATCGTTCCTCTGTCCCTTTTATAAAAAACCTTCCATCAGAGCAGTCTGGAAGCGCTGGAAAGCACCAGAGGCCTATTTTTAGTGGGTGAGGTTTTTCTGAAATAATGTCCCAGGGAAAGGTGGAGCCCTTAAGGGCACTTAAAGATCTTAAAGGCACTTAAACCTTGGCAGTGCCAAGTGCTGCACAAGTCCCTGTGTGGGCCTGATCTTGTGGTGGCATAAAGAGCCAGGTATTTTTAGTTAAATAAAATTTGCATGGTTCTGGAGCTGCACACATTTCAGAAGGGTTGCTGAGCTGAGGTTTCCAGGTTTGCCTTGCTTAAAATTGCCTCTTTTTTTTGCCTGCAGAACAACAAGACCACGCAGTTCAGGCACGTGCAGCAGCTCACCTACAGCCTGATAGAGTGGAGATCCCAAATCCTCTCCGGGACCCTGCCCAAGGATGAGCTGGCTGAGCTCAAGAAGAAAGTCACTGCCAAGATTGACTATGGCAACAGGTGAGCTCCAAACTCTGCCTGCAGGGTTCTCTGCAGGGCTCCCAAACCCCAGGGAAGGCCCTTAATGCAAAACCAGGCGCTGAATTAGGCTTAAATTTTTCCTTGGAAAGGGTGAAATGGCAGCTTGGAGTCCCCATGGCAACGTGGCCACCTGGCAGGTGGGCGTGGAGCAGTTGGTTCTTGATGTGCCAGGGATCTCTGCGCCTGGGCAGGAGTTGTCCTCTCTTAATTCTGCACAAAGCCTGGCATGTGGTTGCCTTTCCCTTGGAGCACAGTTTGTGCCTGGGTTTGGATGCTGCTGGGGAAATACTCTGCTTTATCAGCAGCTGAGGGGCAGGATTCCATAGGAGCTCCAGGCCTCGGTGGTTTGCCGTCTCCAGGACTCATATATCTGCCTGTCAGCCTTGATTCAGGTCCAGTAAGGGAATTAAGAAGAAGCTTATGGCAAAGGGTAACAATCAGCTGCCGTCCATGAGCTTGGTAGATATCCATCCACCTTTCAAACAAAGCCTTTTAAGCAGGAGTAAGGGAGATGTCACTTTAGGATGGAGTTACCTGACTAATTCCTTGTCCCTTTAAGGGGAATTTGGGGGGGAGACGTATTTTGAGCCAGGAAAATCAGCAGTGAGTGAGCTTATTGCAAGGAGTGGGGCTGCTGAGCACTGGCAGCCCTGGGCAGTGATTTGATCTTTGCTGCTCCCACATTCTGGCATTTTTTTGTCTCCTGGGGCTGTCCAGGATCCTGGGTCTGGACCTGGTTGTCCGAGATGACAACGGGAACATCCTGGACCCAGATGAAACCAGCACAATCTCCCTCTTCAAGGCCCACGAAACTGCATCCAAGAGGATTGACGAGAGGATCCAGGAGGAGAAGGTACCTCTGGTGTCCCCGATTTGCTCTCTTCAGTCACTGTGCCCACTGTATTTTACATTACTCTTAATGCTGTGCTCCTCTGGCAGCAGAACCAAATTCTCCTGTGCTTGTTTTTAGTGGAAATACAAAATTTAATGGAAATATGGAATTCTTTGCAGTCCCTGCAGCAGAGTTTGGACCTCCGGGGGCAGCCAATATTCAACTCCACACACACGTACAGCCTCTACGTGAACTTCAAGAACTTTGTCTGCAACATTGGGGAAGATGCAGAGCTGCTGATGAGCCTCTACGACCCTGATCTCTCCAAATTCATCAGGTAGAGGCTTTATTTGGAGATTCTTAAGGAATTTAGTCAAGGAGATCATTCTGAAGAAGTCAACAGGGGTTAGGAAGGGAGATCCAGCAGATGTTTCCCAGTTCTGTTGGTTGCTGCCTCAGTTGGGGGAAAATTAATTCCAATTACTCTGGAATTAGTTTCAGAGAGATAGGAAGTCCAGGCCCACTTCTTAAAGCTGGGCAATTCTGTGATACACCAGCCAAAATCCCAGATTGTCTTTTTATATTCCTAATTCTCCCTGCTGTGGCTGCAGGCCTTGGTGAAGCATTTGATGAATTGTTTCCCAATAAACCGTGGATGTACATGGTGTGTGCTGTCCAGTCAGTGCCAGCTCACATCTAAAGAGTTGGGGAAGATAGGAGGAACTTTATCAGGGAGGCAGTTCCGTGTCAGGAACGCTCTGTGTCCATGGCTGCAGTTATCAGGGGTGGCCACGCGGTGGGAATTGTCCAGGGAAGCAGCTGCCAGGGCCCGCCCCATCCTGCCTCCAGTAAATGAGTCACTTCAGAGGCATTTTGGGATAAAAGATTCGTCAAATATTCCTAAAAGATCAAAATGCTTTGGGGCTTTTGCTAGGAAATGGAGGTGTCAGGTGTTGATCTGTTTAAATTTCTTCTTTCTCCCTTTCTTTGCAGCGAAAATTACCTGGTTCGTTGGGGCAGCAATGGGATGCCTAAAGAAATTGAGAAACTGAATAACCTCCAAGCAGTGTTTACTGTAAGTCCAGAGAATCCCAGAATGGGTCGGGTTGGGAGGGACCTGAATCCCATCCAGTGCCAGCCCTGCCACGGGCAGGGACACCTCCCGCTGTCCCAGGCTGCTCCAAGCCCTGCCCTTGGACACTTCCTGGGATGGGGCAGCCACAGCTGCTCTGGGAATTCCCTCCCAGCCTCTCCCCACCCTCACAGGGAGGGATTCTCCCCAGTATCCCATCTGTCCCTGCCCTCTGGCAGTGGGAAGCCATTCCCTGTGTCCTGGCACTATAAATGTCTCTCCATTCCCTTCATGGTCTCCCTCCAGAACCAGGAGGCCCCAATTTTTACCTGTGTATAACCTAACAAAACCTCTCCCTCCCTGCCTCTTCTTTTCCACTCAGAAAGGACATTGATGGAACCTGATTTGAAATCTTGTTTTTCAGGACCTGAGCAGCTCTGACCTGATCAGGCCCCGGATCAGCCTGGTGTGCCAGATCGTGCGCGTGGGGCACATGGAGCTGAAGGACGGCAAGAAGCACACCTGCGGGCTCCGCAGGCCCTTCGGCGTGGCAGGTGGGCTCTGGGGCCTGGGGGACACCAGTAAATGTCCCCAGTAAAGCCAGGGAGGGGCTGGGACAACTGGGGACTGCGTGCTGTCAATGCCAGCACAGCCTGGGAGCTGCCAGGGGCAGCATCGCTGCTCCAGAGCAGATAAATTGTCCCCTCCAGGACCTTTAGTGAAGGTTGTAGCTGGAGATCAAACACCGTCACTGCTCCCTTTTGTCACCTCCTACAAAGATAACAGGCTGCCACGGCTGCAGCAGGCTTATCAGGGCCTTACCAGAGTGGGATTTGTTCCTCGGGACTCATGGGATAAAGCTGGAGGTTCTAAAGGAGCCTTGGTGAATCAGACTCCCAGTTCTTATTTCATCCCTGGGATTCCTTGTGAAGGGACTTGCTTGAAATCCAGGGTGGAAATCAATTTCCAAAGAAGCAGCATTTGACTATAAGTGGAATTTCTTTGCCTTGAAATGCCCGAGCCCCACCTGGTTTTTGTCAGAGGGTGTATTTTATCAGAGTGTATTCAGTATATTCACACTCAGTGCTGTGGGCTGACCTGCACATCAATGAAAAGGCGCTTTTAAAAAAGGGAAAGTGAGAGTGATGCTCTGTTGCTGTCACAGAATCCCAGAATTTTTGGGCTTGGAAAGAACCTTAAATCCCATTCAGTTCCACCCCTGCCATGGCAGGGACTCCTTCCCCAGGTCGCTCAGAGCCCTTGTTTTGAGTGACACTGGCCCGAGATAAACCCTTGTTGTTTCCATTCTGAGAAGGAAGAGCTCTCTCTGGGTTCCTGGCAGCTCTGAGTGAAGCTCTGGTGTCGTTGCAGTGATGGACATCACTGACATCATCCATGGCAAGGTGGACGACGAGGAAAAGCAGCATTTTATCCCCTTCCAGCAGTGAGTACTGGGCTCCAGAGCTCTCCCCACCTCTGCCTGCCTAAAGTCATGCTCTGGGGAAGGGCAGATTTGTGTGGGAGCCTGGCAGAGCCCCAGGGCTCTACAAAGAGATGAGCTGATAGCAGGAGGCAGCCCTTTGCAGGGAGAGGTTTCTGGCACCCCTCAGGAGCCTCTGTTCCCCTCGGCCTCTGTGACAGGCTCAGTTGCTTGGGGACTTCGGCAGCGCAGCTGGAATTTCTGGGTACCTGTGGGGTGAGGAAGAGGAGCACAGAGCAAAATAACGCTGTGGGGCCTGGGGGTGTGACTTTCAGAATTACTGGGGAGGTTGAAAGGCAGGATTTTCAGACAGACTGAGAGGGACACAGCTCTTGGTCGCTGCCGCGTGGGACCCTCAGTGCTGCCCCTCCCCTTCCCACATTTCCTTGTCAGGGTCAGTCGGCAGGGAAGGGATTTCTCTCTCATCCTGAGGAAGAAATTCCAGCCCAATGAGTTCTGCATTTCTGCACTGGGAGTTAGACTCGTGTGTTTGTTCTGCCTGCTCTGATTGCTCACTATTTTGGCTCGCTGGAGTAACGAAAATGGAGCTTGTTTGGGTAGACTCAGCCTTGTTGTTACAGCCCTGAATACAGCAAAGCATTGGCTGCAGCCACTTGTTATTGCAAGGTGTTTTCAGGGGAGATTTGGGTTTGTTCCCCTGCCCTTTCAGGGCCTGGAAGGATGGAGAATGACGTCAGTCTGCTACTTTTTTTTGGTGGGTTTGTCTGGTTATTTTTTATTTGTTTAGGGTTTTTTATTTTGTTTGGTTTTTTATTTGTTTTGGTTTGGATTTTTTGCTTGTTGTTTTTTTTTTTCTTGTTTCCTTGATTTGTTTTTGATTTTGTTGGTTTGGGGTTTTTTCCCATTTTTCTTCTGCTCTAATGAGGCTGAGTTCAGATCCCCAGCTGGACACCAGGGTGGGCAGCCTGTGGAGACCTCGTTTCTCCCTCACTGCTGATGCTGTGGGTACATTTGTGGTCAAGACCCAAACCTCAATAATCTTATTTGTGATTAAGGATTAGGGATGGGTTCACCACTTGGGTGGTCTCACAGCAGTCATTAATTTATATTAATTTATGTTAATTTGTATTAATTTATATCAATTTATATTAATTTCTATTAATTTAGCAGTAGTTAATCTGTGTAGGGACAGCTCTGAGGCAAACCTGAATCAGGGCCTAAATCCTCAGGTCAGTGTTACTGACCTTAGGCCTGAGGAATAAACTGGGATGCACTTCCTAGTTTGAAAGTTAAATGGATTTTGTGCAGGCGGAGGAATAAAAATCCTCACGGAATCCTTCACAAAACCCCGCATTTTTTTGGGAAACAGCCGGCTGTCGGCCAGCCCTCTCCTTGTCCGTGGTTGGTGTCAGCCTGTCCCGCCCCCTGATCCCGTTTTTGTGGCCCTCCTGCCCAGGATTGCCATGGAGACCTACATCCGGCAGCGCCAGCTCATCATGTCCCCCCTGATCACCTCGCACGTCATCGGCGAGAACGAGCCCCTCACCTCCGTCTTCAACAAGGTCATCGCCGCCAAGGAGGTCAACCACAAAGGCCAAGGTGCAGCCTGCGGGAAGGCTGGGCTGGGGAAGGCTCCCTGCTCCCTCTGGGGAGTAAACGGAGGGGGAAAGTCCAGAGGTCAAGGTTTAGCGGGAGTTCAGTCCCTTCCCCGAGCCCAGTGTGCCGTGGTTGTCGCTTTGTCCCTTTGTCACCCCATCACATGGAGCTAAAATCCAGATAAAACCAGATGAAAGTTGGCGTGAGAACAGCTCCTCCAGCTCCTCTCTTGCTTGCTAGTAACATGTTTAAGGTCAGTGTTTTTTAACACCTTTAAAATAAAACCGTTTCGCGGGCTTGAAATATTGGTAGGTGGACGTGGCTGTGTATCCCTAATGGCTTTGGGGTTAAATCACATTATTCTGGATTTTTCTGGTCTTCTTTGGCTCAAAGACACCCAGTATTCATCTCTGAAAGTTTGGGGTTTACTTCAGAGAACCTTCTTGCCCAGCACAGTCTAACTCAGCATTAGGGAGGTGGAGAACTGGGCAAGAGAGAACCAGATGGGAACATGGAGTTCTCAAGAAAACACAGTTTTTTGGAAGCACAGGCTTGAATTTCATGGGTTTGTAACATTTATTGCAGTAAACGAGTGTTGTCTCCCTTTCCTTAGGCCTCTGGGTCTCCCTGAAGCTGCTCCCTGGGGATCTGGCTCAGGTTCAGAAGGATTTTTCCCACCTCGTGGACAGATCCACTGCAGTGGCTCGAAAAATGGGGTTCCCTGAGATCATCCTTCCTGGTAGGTTCCGTGTGCCTCCGCATCCAATGGAGAGAAAGAGCCACCTGAAATTCTAGAATTTCTGTTACAAAGAGATTTATTTAGAAAAAAAACCACCTGATTTTTGTTGGAAAAACTTCTTATTTTTCTTCAAATTTGCAGATTTTTTTTAATTTTTTTGTCTCAAAAAGTGAAAACATGAGTTTCCTTTCTTATGGCAGAATGAGGGTTTATGGAGTCTTTGGGAGGAATCCCTTTAGTCAAAGGGATTTTTGTTGCACAGGGGTTTGACCCTGCTCTATCTAATCCATTCTGAGGGGGGTTTAGCCCCGTAGAGCTGATTACATTTAAAAAGGACAGAGGTTTATAAAAAGGAAAATGGTTCATTTTAAAAGGTTTTGTGTAATTTGAGGTGGAGATGAGAGTGGTACGATGCTGGGCATCGTTAAAGGCTAAGAGGAAAATGAGGATACCGTGGTACCCAAGGGTGTTAAATGTTAACCTGCTGAACTGGGAGTGAGAAACCAGCTCGTTGAGCCCTGGGAATTGCAGGTGACGTTCGGAACGACATCTACGTCACCCTGATCCAGGGGGAGTTTGACAAAGGCAAGAAGAAAACCCCCAAGAACGTCGAGGTCACCATGTCTGTGCACGACGAGGACGGGAACCTGCAGGAGGTAGGATGGCCTCTGACGCCCTCTGAAGGTTTGCCATCAAAATAACTCCATTTTTACCTTTTTTCCCCCCTTCCCTTGTGTTTTGTCCAAAGAAAGCCATCCACCCCGGGGCTGGCTACGAGGGAGTCTCTGAGTACAAGTCCGTGGTGTATTACCAAGTCAAGCAGCCCTGCTGGTACGAGACGGTCAAGGTACGGCTCTGGCATTTACTGTATCCCTTCCCTTGTGCAGAAACCAGGACTCATCAGAAGCAGAACTCAGCCTCAGCAGCAGAACGTGCTGGGGAGTGCCTGGGGACAGGGAAAACGCTGCGTTTTTATCTGTTCCCCCTGCAGGTGGCCATCGCCATAGAGGAAGTCAGTCGCTGCCACCTGAGGTTCACGTTCCGTCACCGCTCGTCCCAGGAGTGTGAGTGCCAGGGAGGGACACCTGCAGGACTGCCCTGCTCCTCCCGCTCCTTCTGAGTGCAGAACTTGCATTGCTGCTTATTCCCAATGCTGTGGATTTTTATTTTTTTCCCCTCACTTTACTTATTCCCAGTTTTGTGGCAAGCAAAGAAACCCAAAATCATTCAAATTGTTTGCAGCCGAAGTTTGGTGCTGGTTTTGTTCTGAAACTGAAATTTGATAAGGAGCAACATTTTAGCCCCCCCGAAAACATTTAGGCCCCCAAAAGATAATTATCAATGTTTGTTACTGCTTTGGCTTCTCAGTGTAGGGTGTTGCTTTTAATTTATTTCACAAAATTCCCTGCAAGGCCTGGTGGGCTCCTCATGATCTTCCTGTAGGAGGATTTCTAATTAGGTTAACGAAAGGCTAATGAGAGAGTTAGAGCCAGAAATTCCATCAGATCACTTCAGAGCCCTGAAATGAGATCAATAATGTGAGGCTCAGCCCCTGAAAGGCTCTCAGAGGCACCTGGTTCTGAAGGCAGTGACGCCCTTCCACACCCACAGCTCACAAACCAAAATCCCAACCAAAAATATCCATAGAATTCTGTATTGGAGGATGGTTGAATTGTTAAGGTTAGAAAGGACCTGCAGGACCAAGGAGTCCAACCATGAATCTGTTCATCTGTCAGCACTAAAGCCTCTGAAATTGTGAGAGAGGTGCTCCAGAGAGGACGCGTGGGTGTAGCTGCAGTTGCCTGTTAAACAAAGCTACTGACGAGGGCAGAGGGCTGCGTTTTGGATTGTGTGGACATGAATGAGGCAATTCCTACTGAAGATTTCTCCTGTTTGCAGCCAGGGACAGGTCTGAGAGAGCTTTTGGCATGGGCTTTGTGAAGCTGATGAATGCCGATGGAACGACGCTGCAGGACGGCAAACACAATTTGATTGTTTACAAGGTACCCTGCCCATTTCCAGCCTTGTCTCCTGTTTTAACTCACCAAAACTCTCTCCTGGCTGATTTTCCAAGCAGCAGAAAGCTACAAAAAAGTGTGTGTGGGGTGGGAAATCCTTCTAAACTCGGCGGCTTTGGAAATAGCTCAGTTCATCTGCAGTATGGGCAGTTTACTCCCTGAAATCAGAAACTCAGACACTGATAGAAATTAAAAAGTGTTTCAGTCCCGTTCTGGTTTTCACTGGGGCGTGACCCTTCTCTCTGCTGTGTCCACCCAACAGGGCGACAACAAGAAAATGGAAGATGCCAAGAGTTACTTGAGCCTTCCTTGCACCAAAATGGAGATGGAGGAGAAGGAGGCTCCCTCGGGGAAAACCCTGCACCCTCTGGCCAACTTCACCCCCACGAAGGACAGCACAAAGGACAGCTTCCAGATTGCCACTGTCATCTGCTCCACCAAGCTCACCCAGAACGGTAGGGCCCGTGCTGGGGGTTGAAAGGCACCGGGCGTTCCCTTCGGGCAGGTTTTTGTGTGTGGGCACAGAAATTTTCAGCTTTAATTTTGCTGCTCATGTGTCGGTGGCAGCGCTGTCCCATCAGGCTGCCAGGACGAGCTCCCGGGATGTTTGTGCAGCCCCTGGAGGCCATTCCACACAAATACTGCATCCAGACTGATGTTAAACCCAACAGATTTGTTGGCACGCGTGGAAATGTCGCCTGTCAGCAACGGTGCCTGTGTTCTGTCAGAATTTTAAATCTCTGAAGGTTAATTGCCTTTTTTCCTGTGCCTGTTCAGACAGCAGCAGTTGGGACTGAGCTCTCTCCAGGTGATGATGTGCATTAACTCTGCCTTGCTGCCAGCGGGGTCAAAATAGGGAGTGATCTGTGAATGAGGCCAGCATGTGCTGGTAAATGATGGGAGATTTCCAGTAGCTCTGGAAGGCTCTCGGGATAAGCTGTACACTCTAATAAAATTCCTGGCTGCAAATACCTGCTCTTGAGTCTGTAAAAAAACCTGCAAAATGGTCTCCAAGTGCTTTATCAGATGGCAGCCAGGTTTCCATTTATAGCAGAGCTTCTCTCTCTTGCCAAGACAAAAGCAGCACCTCAAGGTAACGTTCTGTACCTCGGGGTGACTTCTCCTTTGCACTGGCTCTAAAAATAACCCCCAGGCTTGCTCTGGGCTGCTCTGCAGCCGCTCAGTGGGCTGGGAGCTGTGATTGCTGATTGCTGCTTTGTGTCCTTGCCAGTTGACCTGCTGGGATTGCTGAACTGGCGCTCCAACTCCCACAACATCGCCCGCAACCTCAGGAAGCTCATGGAGGTGGAAGGAGGAGAAATTGTGAAGGTACGCGCAGGGGTTTGAGCCTCCGTGGGGCACGAACTCGTCCTGTGTCAGTCTGGATCCAGAAGGGGTCTGGGTAGGCTGGGAGGGCAGTTCTGGGTGCTGAGCAATGGGAGAATCATCAAATCATGGAATGGTTTGGCTTGGAAGGACCTTAAAATCAGCTTTTTCCACCCACTGCCATGGGCAGGGACACCTTCCGCTATCCCAGGGTGCTCCATCCAGGCCTTGGACACTTCCAGGGATGGGGCAGCCACAGCTGCTCTGGGAACCTGTGCTCCACCTCTTGTTAGTGGAATTCACCAGAATTACAGAAGTTAAATATTCCAGGCATCAGGGAGAGGGTGGTGACTTTATTTTCCCCTTAATCCTTATGAAATAATGGATACATCCAAAGCCTAACTTCTAATTTTCAACTCCTTTGTGAATGAGCAGGGACTTGCTGTGAATCTGGGAGCAGAGAGCCCAAAGATCTCATAGAATACTGCAGGGAGAATGGACCTGAAATGAGGGGAATTCCCACAGAAAACAGTCTGGGGAAGGATTCAGGAGGAAGTCTTACCTGCAGAGAGGGGTTCCAAGAGTGAATCCGCTGGGATTGTGCAAGGTCCCGGGTTTAGGGAGCAGCTGAAGGGCTGCAGTTAGTGCAGAGCCCCTGCAGACAGGCTGTGGGCAGGGTCCTGCCTCGGGACAGGGCCGGGGCTGGCCTGGAGAGTTCAAGGCTTTTATCCTGGGGGATTAAAAGGCCACGGAGCACAAAGTGGGGCCATTCAGGGCTGCTCAGAAAAGATCTTCCTTGCTCTAGCGATGAGCCTGACGACCATGGCATGAACACAGGGCTGGGATCCCTGTGTAGATGTTTTCTCAGGGACAGGTGTTACAGTTCAGCTGCGTGCTGAGGGGAAAAATGATCCAACCCCTGCTCTTGTGCAGGGTGCCAGAAGCAGCTGCCTTTCCCCTTTCCCCACCCTTCTACTGCTCCTTTTCCCCTCCAGTTTTTGCCAGACACCCTCGATGCACTTTTCAACATCATGATGGAGATGTCAGAAAATGAAACCTATGATTTCCTGGTGTTTGATGCCCTGGTGAGTGAATCTTCTGTGACTTCAGAGTTTGTTTCCAAACATTTCCAGTCTGTTCCTGGTGATTCCTTTAGATGAGCAATTGGTATTTTGCTCTAGAAATAAATGATACTTAAGCACTTCAGGCATTTTCAGGAGCCAGGACTGAAATACAGATCAGGACTTTGAGTAACCACAGTGAAAACAGCAATAAACTGCACACACCCAGTATTTAGTGGCTCTTAGAACGTGAATAACCCTCTGTAGCATTAATGCTGCTGGTAAAACCAACAAAATCTCTAACCCAGCAAAATAAATGGAATTAGAGTCTGTTCTATCCGAGTTAGACCGTGCAGCTCTGTGCATCTGTTTCCTTTTGGGCTTTTGGCAGGTATTTATAATTTCTTTGATTGGAGACATCAAGTTCCAGCATTTCAACGCCGTGCTTGAGACGTACATTTACAAACACTTCAGTGCAACCCTGGCCTATGTGTGAGTATTGGTCCCAAACCCCGGGTGTCACCCAGCAGTGTCACTGAGGGCTCTGGGGGTGACATCAGCGCTTGGTGATGTACTTGATTAGGTCATTTTTGATGATGTTAATGTGATAAAGGCAGCAGAGAGCAGAGTTCCGTCCCTTCTCTGCTTTCAGGAGAGAAAGAATCCTTTTTGTTGCTCTTTCTGCCCTGTAAAAAATTCTGCTGTGAGAATATTTTCTGTCAAAACAGACAGAAAAGACACTTCTATCATGGATCTTGGCTTTCCAGCCCCTTGATCAAGCCCCCCTCAGCCAAAGGTCATCACCCTCGTGGTAACAGAAGTGAAAAGTTAAAACTGAGGCCAATAGGGAGGGAAAAACCAGAAACCAAACTGCTTTTCCTCTCTAAAAATCTCCTCTTAATTTTTACTGATCCGCCTGAATTCCTGAGTGTCGCCCTGAAGGAAACACAGTTTGAAGTCCCCATCTCCTGGAATGCTTTCTTCCCTGCCCTGCCACACCATCTCTGCTTCCATGGGACTTCCTTTTCTCCTCCTGCCCCACCCGTGGGAATGCTCACACGGGGAGAGGGCGTCCGTCCCTCCCCCCTGGGAATGGGTTTTCCAGCTTCCTGGGCAGCTCCTTTTAGGGAAAAAGAAGAGCAGATGAAGAGGGGGGAATCCTTGGACTTTAGCCCAGTGTTTCAGGAGGAAACGGGCTGTGAGGAGGAACCTCCGTGGTGTTCATGGGCTGCAGTTCCTCTCTGGCAGGAGGAAGCTGGACTCGCATGGGAACGGAGCCGTGCCTGGATTGGTTCCCCTTTTTGTTTTATTTCCAAAGGAAACTCACCAAAGTCCTGAACTGCTACGTGGGGAATGCTGAGGACTCCAGCAAGACAGAGCTGCTCTTTGCAGCCCTGAAAGCCCTGAAATACCTGTTCAGATTCATCGTGCAGTCGCGGGTGCTGTACCTGAGGTGGGTCCAGCCCTTCCATCCCTGGGCCTCCTCTGGGAAACCCACTGCAGTTTCTTCCAGTAAATATCACTAAAGGGAATGCTCTTCACCAAATCCTCTGTCACTGACTTACTAAGAGGATCTTTCTGCCCTTTATCTGCAGCTGGAACAAATAAGTTGAGCAAAAATTGTAATGTCAGATTAGAAGGGACAGAAACCTTTTGGTCCCACCAAGCATGCAGCAAGCAGCACACGGTAGAGCTGAAAAGGAACCCAGTGTTGATGTTTATAAAGTAAAACGTGGAATTTCCTCCTCATTTTCAGATAATTTAGGAAACAAATACACAAATACTTAAATTGTTAGGGGAAGTGGGGATGATCCATTCTCCAGCTGGGGTAAAATCAATGACAGTGGTTTAACTGCAGCTTCAAAACGTCTTTTCAGAGATTCACAGTGAGGGTTTGAAACCCTTTATTCGTGTCCATTCTGGATTTTTCTTTTCTGTTTAATACGTGGAACCCAAGCAGAATTTGCTGCAGTGGCAGCTTAAAAAGTGCAGATAACAGATACAGAACAGATTCCAGCAGGAAATGACTGCAAAATCCCCAGCTCCGTTTTCACCCCCGTGTCTTTGCGGAAGGAGAGGGCGTTAAGGAGTTGTTCCACGGGGTGGAATCCTGTTTCAGCTGCTGGATTTACGTGTGTAACTGGCCCTGTTCCTTGCAGTGTGTATGGGAAGAGCGAGGATGGGAATGAATTCAATGATGGAATTCGCCAGCTCTTCCTCTCCTTCAACGTCCTCATGGACCGGCCCCTGGAGGAGGCTGTCAAGATCAAGGTAAGCAGAATTCCCAGGGAAAAGTAGAAGTCTTTCATTAGACTAGCTGGTGCAGTTGGGAGGGGGCTAGGCCAGAGAAAGGAACGAGAGAACTGTCCATGAATCCCTTCTCCTCCACCTTTCCCACTCTGCACTGCAGCTCTGGGGTGGCTGGAGGCTCTGTGGATGCAGAAATTTGATTTTAATCCAGTTCTCTGCAGCTGTCCCCGTGTTTGCTCTTGACAAAAGCTGCGTTTCCCACGTGTGTTTCATGTCCTTGGGTTTTTTCTTCTTCCAGGGGGCAGCTTTAAAGTATTTGCCAAGCATCATAAATGATGTCAAACTGGTATTTGACCCCGTTGAGCTCAGGTAACTATATTAAGTTTGTTTGTCCTCTGAACCCAGCTCATCTGGTGGGAAGAATTTTGGAAGCTTGGCTAAAAACAGCCGCCGTGGTTGTGGCCTGATGGTGCAGATCCTGTGCGTGGACTCGAGGAAGTGCTTGCAGGGCTTTAAAGGAAGTCAGTGCAGTTCAGAGGATTCTGTGCATCCCAGAGTTTCATTCTGGAAGTGTCCAGGGCCAGGTTGGACGGGGCTTGGAGCAACCGGGGACAGCGGGAGGTGTCCCTGCCTGTGGCAGGGGTGGCACTGGATGATTTTAGGGTCCCTCCCTGCCCAAACCATTCCAGGATTCTGTGATCCTTACAGGCACCTTGAGGTTTTACTGAAAACCAAAATCTGAGGGCAGTGAAGTTGAAATCTTGTGCAAGTTTCCACCAGCTCTTGGTGAATGCTCCTGGAGAGTGTGGCAAACGCAGAGCCTTGGCTGGGAAAACAAGAGCTGTGTTCATCCAGGAAATTCTCAGCCCTGGGGATTCCTGGTTTTGGTGCTTAGAGCCTTGCCCAGAGCTGCCCAGCCCTGTCTCCTTGTCCTGACACAAATGATTTGCTGGGAAGCAGCAGACAGGCAGCAAATGCCCGTGGAATTTAATTTAAAGGAATCTCGGCTTGGAGTGAGTCACCACTCCTGATGGAAGGGGCGCCTGGAAGGACGTGCTCGTGCTGCTGTGGGTGTTCCCAGTTTCCCCAGCAGGCTGCTGAGTCTGCTCCAAACGAGCCTTTCCAAAGCCCTGCGTTCCCCGTGTGGGACAGCCACGGTGGTGACCCCGGGCTGGCACTGCAGGGCACAGAGCCCTGCCTGGCTGCAGGGCTTGGGATGTGTCTGGTGTGTCCTGGAATAAAAGCTTCATTCCAGGAGGTTTAAGCCTGCACTTCCTGAATGCTGCTCAGTTTCACTTCAAGTCCTGTGCTGAGCTTCTTGAAAATAAGTCAGGGCTCTGCAGGAATTCGCCTGTTGGGTGGAATTCCCTGTGGCTGCCCCATCCCTGGAAGTGTCCAAGGCCAGGCTGGCGCAGCCTGGGACAGTGGGAGGTGTCCCTGCCCATGGCAGGGGATGGAGTTGATGAGCTTAAAGTTCCTTCCAAGCCAACCCATTCTGGGATTCTGCAATTCCCTGGCTGGCCCAGGGCAGGGCGGAGTCGGTGTGGGATGGATGGGGTGGTGCTGGGTGGGAATGCTGACCCTCTGCTCCCTCTGCTCTGTGCCCCAGTGTCCTCTTCAGCAAGTTCATCCAGAGCATTCCCGACAACCAGCTGGTCCGGCAGAAGCTGAACTGCCTGACCAAGATCGTGGAGAGTGACCTGTTCAAGCAGGCTGGTGAGTGGCACTTGGAAGGCTCTGGGTTCTGCCAGGGGCCACACACCCTTAAAAACGAGTTCCCCTGGCAGTCTTCAGTGGGAATCCACCTCCAAATCCAACTCTAGAAACATTCCTTGCCTCGGAAAGGTTTTTGCTGTTCAGGATTTATGCAATGCCCAATATGTGAGATCCTGATCCAGGGATTAGAAAGAGGGGGGAAGCTGAGTGTGCTGTGTGATGGAATATACAGAATTTATAAAGGAAAAGGCAGGGTTAGATGGGATTTTGGGAGGGAATTCCTGGCTGTGAGGGTGAGGAGGGGCTGGGATGGAATTCCCAGAGGAGCCGTGGCTGCCCCAGCCCTGGAAGTGCCCAAGGCGAGGCTGGAGCACCCTGGGACAGGGGAAGGTGTCCCATGGCAGGGGTGGGATGGGATGATCTTTATGGTCCCTCCCAAGACAACCCATCCTGGGATTCCCTGATGCAAAGCTCAGATTATTTATGACTCTCCAGTCCGTTTGTTGTAACTCCGGTGGCTTCAGGCACGTTCTGGTGTCCCAGGTGGAATTCCTGTGTGGTGCCCGTGCCCGGGGCATGCTGAGGCTCTGCTCTGTCCCCGTGTCACTTTGCAGAGTGCAGAGATGCCCTCCTGCCCCTGCTCATCGATCAGCTCAGCGGGCAGCTGGATGACAACTCCAGCAAGCCTGACCACGAGGCCAGCTCCCAGCTCCTGAGCAGTGTCCTGGAAGTCCTGGACCGCAAAGATGTGGTGAGCACGAGCTCTCAGGGTGCCAGTTCAGCTCATTCCTCCTTTTGAGAAGTTACAGGAAAGAAACATCCTCAGCTTATGTTTTAATGAGTCAGAATTGTGGTATTTATAGAAATTGGGATGCGTTGCTGTGCAGTTCTCTGCAGTGGCTCTGTCTAAAATGGAGCCAGGAAAGGTTGAATTTGTTGTTGTCACTACTAGAAGCATTCACTTCCCTTTCTAGGGACCAAAACGTCATCCCAGCTGCTGTGGTGGCTTGTTCAGTAATTTGGAGCAAGTCAAAGAAGTATTATAGGAGCATTAGGAAAATATTTTATGATATAAAAAGGAGGATGTTGGTCGTTCTCTGCTGCAGAATAGGGACAATGATCACAGTTCAGCCAGAGCAATGCACTTCCCAGTCTGGGAGCTGTTCTGAGTGGCTGTGAACAGAGGGGTTTGAACCGTGCAGAGAAAACAAACCACAGCCCCAGGATGAGCTGATGAGGCTGGGACAGATCCATTAAGGGAATTCTCCACCAAGTGAGTCCCGCAGTGCTGGAATCGATCGCTCGTGTGTTCAAATCTCCTTTTTCTGCTTCCCCTAATGACAAGTAAGCGCTGCCAGGGCAGTCCTCCCGCACAGGGAGCTCTCCCTGAAGGCTGTGCACGAGGAATGGTCTCCAACATCCTTTGCTGGCTGTCCCCAGGGTGCCACTGCTCTGCACATCCAGCTGATGATGGAGCGGCTGCTGCGCCGGGTCAACCGCACGGTGATCGGGATGAGCCGCCAGTCCCCGCACATCGTGAGAGCCTCCCCTGCCTGCCCTGCTGCCCCAGCACCTCTGACAGTGGGATTCNGATTCCTGCCCCTGGGAGCCTCCCCTGCCTGCCCTGCTCCTCCAGCACCTCTGACAGGGGGATTCCTGCCCCTGGGAGCCTCCCCTGCCTGCCCTGCTCCTCCAGCACCTCTGACAGGGGGATTCCTGCCCCTGGGAGCCTCCCCTGCCTGCCCTGCTCCTCCAGCACCTCTGACAGGGGGATTCCTGCCCCTGGGAGCCTCCCCTGCCTGCCCTGCTCCTCCAGCACCTCTGACAGGGGGATTCCTGCCCCTGGGAGCCTCCCCTGCCTGCCCTGCTCCTCCAGCACCTCTGACAGGGGGATTCCTGCCCCTGGGAGCCTCCCCTGCCTGCCCTGCTCCTCCAGCACCTCTGACAGGGGGATTCCTTCCCCTGGGAGCCTCCCCTGCCTGCCCTGCCACCCGGGGAGTTTTCACTTGCCCTGTATTTCCTGAACAGAAGGGTGGGAGAGGCAGGAGCTGGGGATTTATCTGATTCTTGATAACTCTGGGGTCACTCCCGGGTGCCATCCAGGAGAATTGCAGCTCCCGTGTTAAATCTGAAAGTCAGAGTCAGCTTGGAAAAGACCTTTAAGATCTGATGAAGTGGATCAATACATTCCAAATAAAATTCGGTGTTTGAAGGATGTGTTTCACCGTGGTCCCTGGGGAGAAGGAAAGCAACACCCAGATTTCATGCTTGGATTTTAGGAATTCTTGCCTGGTTTAGAGAACCAAGCAGTCTCAGGCTGATGTCAGGACATGGATAAGGAGGATTCTGATCAGTGATATTTGATAAGGTCCCACTGACGTGCCACACTTAGAGCTCACAGCGCTTAACCCAGGAAAAGAACCCAATTTTTTGTGTTTTTCCCTATTCCAGGGGATTTTCGTGGCCTGCATGACGGCCATCCTGAGGCAGATGGATGATTTCCACTACAGCCACTACATCAACACCTTCAAAACCAAGCTGGACGTCATTGTAAGTCAGCCTGGCTGGGGGATTACCTCAGCCCACCCAGCATCACTCTGCTCTGCAGGGTCATCTCTGTGCTGAGGTTGGGGTGATCAAACCATCAGCTGGGGCTCCTGTGCCACAGTTTCTGGGAATTTATTCGTGTCACCCTTGCTGGGCATCGGGGTGGGCTTTGCTGGCTCAGCAGAGCCCAAGAACAGCAATTGTGGCATTGAGGAAAAACATTTTTAGTGAGTTAAAAGGATGTTTGACTTGAGTCAGGAACCAGGAGAGGGAATGAAGGTGGGAAGGAAAAGCATTTCCCCCAGCTCTGGCTCTCACTTTGTGCCCCTGTTCTCTTCATCTCAGTCTTTCCCCTCCTCTGGAGTTTAATTAAATGCTTTAATCTTCCTTTAGGGGCAGCAGTGCAGAAAGTTCCCAAAATGTTAAAAATTCACGCCCCCAAAAACTTTGGGTATGAAACCAAATGAAACCAAATCATGTTCCAGGTGGAACATCACATTTCTGAGGGTTTTGTCTGCTTAAAACCAGCAGATTTTCCCCCAAACTGCCCAAAATGACCCAAACCAGTATTTTAGCAAGTCCCTGGTGCACAACACAAGAACCGTTGGAGCTTTTTTGTCCCTTTATTCCTTGTTTTGCAATTGGGAAGTGGCTGCTTATTGAAATACCAGCCGGGGAAGGGCCTGGAGTCGTGTTCTTCCCGTAGCCAAACCCACCAGAGGGTTTGGGACTCAGTTTGGGCAGCCGAGGTGATCTCTTTTTTTTTTTATCCCTGCGCGGTTGGAATTGCAGAATTTCACAGAAATCAGCTGCTGAGCCGGCGTGGAGCAACACAGCCACCTACAGGTCACACCCGGTGTGGGCTCAGAGCTGGTTGTACCTCGCCCAAAAGATGTGTTGGGAAGGAAGGAAGGGGGGAAAAAAAAGCCCAAATCAGGCAGATTCAGGAATTCTGGAGGTGTTCATCCAGTGAGAAGATCTTCGGGAGGGTCATGGAAAATAAAGATTTCTTATCTAACTTTTATCCACCCTTAAATCTGCAGGGGCAAAGCCAGCTTTGTAGTGGTGAGGTAATGGTTAATACCAACAGAAAATTCAGTTTTGCTGCAAGAACTGCTTTTATTTCTGTTGCCCACTCTTGGGTTTGTTTGTGCTGGGATTTTCAGCCCTGGCTTGGCAGCGTTCCCTGGGTTTAGCACTTTGAGGAGTTAATTCATGTCCTCAAGGTGCCCGTGGCAAGTCCAACCCTCTCCATCAGGCTCTGATTTAATAATGCCAAAAGGGTTTTTACTGAGGCAGCACCAAGTGCTCCATTCCCCCATCAATATCCTGCCAGTTCTTCAGCCCAAACTGTCCAGCTCAACAGATTTTTTTTGCTGGTGATCATTTCAAGGGGATGGTTCCTCCTGTGACCTTCTTTGTGTCCCTCTTGTTTTTGAATATTAATGTGCTGCTGCAGAGAATGGAATTGATTTGAGAGCTCAGAGGTGGCTTTTGTGTCTGCAGAGACCACAAGGAGGAGATCAATATTCCTGATATTCCCTCCTTTTGCTCATCTCTATTCCTCTGCCTTTTTTTTATTTTTCCCTCTCAGTCTGCAATTCAACCTTGCTTTTCCCAGGTTCGAAGTTTTGTTTGGAGGGTGTTTGTGCCAAAAGTGTCTTTTCTACAATAAAGCAGAGTAATTCTAAATCGCATCTCCGATGTTATAGTCACTGCCTCTCCCTAACTGTCCTTAAACTGGACCAGGGAAGGTTTAACTAATTAGTGAGTGAAAACACATCATAACTTCAGGCTTTACAGGTCACTCTGTTGCACTGTCACCACTCAGAGATTTGGGAACAAGCCCTGGAATATTGGTTTTGCTCTCTAATCCAGCTCGTCGTGCACAGGACTCCCTCCAGCCCAGCTTAATGCCAAACACCAAAGACAGATTTAATTAACCAGATCAGCATCCTGTGCAATTACTTCTCCTTGTGCAGCTGGAGGGATGAGATGTCAGGGATAATTTTGTTATCGGGGCCGTGCCCCCACAGTGAGAGACCCCTCAGAGGAGGGGCAGGGCATTGATTGCCAATCAGCCTGGTCGTTAATCAATGCAGTGGCAAACATTTGCATTTTCATGGGCTCACAGCCATCTCCCTGTCACTCCACCACAGAAACCAGCCCATACAACCTGATGGGTTTTGTTTCTCCAACAGGACTTCCTGATGGAAACGTTCATCATGTTCAAGGATCTGATTGGGAAGAACGTGTATGCAGCTGACTGGATGGTCATGAAGATGATGCAGAGCAGGTACAGCGTTAAGCCTGGCTTAAGCCTGGCTTTGGAGCCTCCCTGGGCCTGAAAGGAGGGCGACTCACACAAGGAGGTTTATTTTCTTCACCCACTTCAGGCTGATTTAAATCAGATTTCAGCCAGTTTTAGTTCCTGTGCGTTTCCACTGGTGGAACTGGAAATCTTTCTCCTGCCCCGAGGAACGTAATCCAACCACGGGGTCTGTTTTACAGCTTAAACCAGAGAAGCCTTTTTGGTCTCATTTCTGGGGCAGTCACATGTGTATCCTAAAGCTAGAGCTGGACAGTGCTTAACCACTCCTCCAGAGAGGAAACTTCCCCAGATACCCAACCTGGGCCTCCCCAAGGCAACTTGAGGCCGTTAAACCAAGGGATAACTGTGGATGTTCCCTGGTTTAGAGCAATTCCTGCCTTTTCTGGGAGCGTCTCTTGCTGTCTCCTGACCTTGCATGCAGGAGCCACAACCCCAGAGCTGCAGAGTCATTTACTTTGTTTCAAGAATTGCCCTTATTTGATGTTTTTTATCTCTTCAGGGTTTTCCTCCGGGCAGTGAACCAATTCACCTCCGTGCTCAACTGCCTCTTCCTGGATCAACAAAGTTTTGAACTCCAGGTGATTGTCCCGTTTTTTCTGGATTTTCCTTTCTGGATTTTCCCTGGATCCAGGGGTCCCAGACCTGAAGTGCAGCGAGAACAACTAAACCCCACTGTTAGCTGGCTGCAGCTCGCTGTAGCTCCCCTCCCCACGGAGGGAATTCGGGGCTGGGCAGCTTTTTTTGTGCCTCTTGTTGCTCCTCCTTTTTCTCCTGCCATTTTAACCCCCCTTTTTTCTTCCCCAGCTCTGGAATAACTATTTCCACTTGGCAGTGGCCTTCCTCACTCACGAGTCCCTGCAGCTGGAGACCTTCTCCCAGGCCAAACGCAACAAAATCATCAAGAAGTGAGTTGGCATTTCGGACCTGCCGGGCCCTCTCTGCTGTCAGGAGGCTCTGCTGGGCTCTTCCAGACACCCCCACGCAGCCCCAGGATGGGAGGAGGTGCCCTGGAAATGCTGATGAAGGCAGGGTGCTAAAAGGGTGACCAGGGCTTTAAATGATGGCTGGTTTCAGTTTGGTCAGGCAGATCTTGAACTGGTTTAGCTCCTTGCCAGGGTCTGTCCACTGAAAGGTCTGTAATGGAAAGGTTGTCGTGGTTCCCAAAATCCCCCCATGCAATTCCTCAGTCTTTATGGAGGGCAGGTAAGGGGAATCCTAAAAGCCTCCAACTTTTTAGTCCCCCAACTTTTATTTTTCTAAAAGCAAGAGCACCTCAGAGCCGTTCACAGCCCCAAACCAGCAATTTTTAGTCACTGAGCAGCTTTTACCTCTTCCTTTCCTTGGAATCCGGTGCCTGGATATCTCTGAGCATCTGGACACAGACTTTTGTTAGGGTTTGTCCCCTTTTTTCTGCTTGAAGAAGCCTGACAGTGAAATCTCTTTGCATTGCCTTGATGTCAGCAGTTCAAGCTTTAGGGGGAAAACACCCAAATCCAACCAGAGCAGGGTGGGATTGCAGGAAGCAGCGGGGCCACAGCTCCCAGGAAATCTGAATTCTCAGGAAGTTCTGCTCTGCAGTTCCCTGTCACAGCGAGCCATGGCCAGTTTTGGCTTTGCCATTCACTTCTCCAGCAGCATTCCAGGGATTGTTTCGATGCTTGGCCTTTGTCACCTCCTCCTTTCAATGCTTTTCCTAGGTACGGGGACATGAGGAAAGAAATCGGCTTCAAAATCAGGGATATGTGGTACAACCTGGGTGAGTTCCAGCTAGAGAATTATCTTTATTCCAGCTCTCAAGCTGGCTTTCCAATCCTTTATTTCTTTACAAAAGCTGCACGTGTTTAACGTGGGGAAATGCCCTTAAAGTTCAGCCGTTTCAGCACACAAAAACCTCTTTTTTTCTGTGAATAACTTGGAAAAGCTGATTTTTTCCTCACATCAGCTGCTGAGATAATTTCTTTGATTCCCTCTAAAGGATGTTGTGCCATGTGGAGGATGAGTGGGATTTTTCAGAGAGCCTTTTCTGTGATTTGCCATTCAGCTCAATTATTTCCTTGGGCTATTCCTGAATTTTGGAGCTGTAACCTGTTAATTCTGCCTTAACCACATAAAACCCACATTCTGAGCGGTTTGTTGTGTGAATAACGTGCCTAAACACTGGAAACCCTAAATCCTGCCACCGGATAGATCTGACTTTTCCTTTCTTGGCAGGCCCCCACAAAATAAAATTCATCCCAGCAATGGTGGGGCCAATCCTGGAGGTGACCCTGGTCCCAGAGCCTGAGCTGAGGAAAGCAACAATTCCCATCTTTTTTGACATGATGCAGTGCGAGTTCAACTTCAGTGGGAATGGGAACTTCCACATGGTAAGGACATGCCATACAGAACTTTAGATATATATATATTATAATACAATATATAGATATTAAATACAATACAATACAAAATATATACAATATATAAAAATATGCAATATTTTATATATAATATAAATACAACACACTGTATTATATATGATCTTACATTCTGTATGCATAAATTGTATATTTTATATATTAAAATTATTATAATACAGTGTATTATATATAATCTTACATTCTATATGCATAAGTACATATATTTTATGTTATAGTTATTATAATACACTGTTTTATATATAATCTTACATTCTATA
>VZRQ01007672.1:5425-26689 GCA_013397975.1 Machaerirhynchus nigripectus | reverse complement strand
CTGAGTTGGAAGGGACTGACAAGGTGGACATGTGTATATATATTTATATTTTTATATTTATATCCGTTATTCTTATAATAGGAAAATAGTTATAATAATGATATATATAATTATATAATGGTGTGTATAGCATTATATAATTATATATAATGATATAATGATATACATATAATAGATAATAATGGTATATTATAAATATATAGATAATAAGTGATATAATTAAATGATAAAAGCATTGGGTGATAAAATAGGTGATAAAATAGTGATAAAAGCAAAATAATTATCAGCATCAATTTGTTACATCCTCCTGGTGCTGCAAGGAGCTGGGAGGAAACATCTCAGATTTATATCCCTGCAAAACTTCCTTTGCACTCATGAGGGATTTGTTTTCAATCACCCAGGGTAAGGATTGATCTGGAAACGTTCCAGTTCCTTCACCTTTGCCTTTTTTCCCTGTCCCAGTGGTCGGAGAAGCCCTGTGACCCTCACCTGCTGCAGAGGGACACCTACTACGTGTACTCCCAGCAGGAGCTCAAGGAGAAGCTCTACCAGGAGATCATCTCCTTCTTTGACAGGGGCAAAGTGAGTGTCCCACACCCCAAATCTGCCTTGGGGAGCTCCCGTTGGTGTTTCCTCGCTGGTGAGCTCTTGGCTCAGCGGTTGGGGCT
The DNA here is from genome assembly GCA_013397975.1 of Machaerirhynchus nigripectus. Classification (NCBI taxonomy): domain Eukaryota; kingdom Metazoa; phylum Chordata; class Aves; order Passeriformes; family Dicruridae; genus Machaerirhynchus; species Machaerirhynchus nigripectus. The sequence continues at coordinate 26,021 of VZRQ01007672.1, read as the reverse complement.
GGCTGGGGCTGGTTAGAAGGGTAAAAGCAGGCGTGGTTCCACACCAGGGATTTTGGCACTGCCATGAGCAGTCTGTGTTCGTCTGACTCCTAATTCTGTGCTGGCCAAGGAGTGTCTGGAAAATGAACCTGTTGAAGGTTCTGGGTAGATGAGGAATCTGCAGGTGTTTTCCTTCCCTCCCCTGGGAGTGGCTCTTGTTGGGTTTTTGGGATTGCAGGGAGTGTGGCTTCCCTGGCTGACACTGACCCCGGGAGCTGCACCTTGGACAGAGGGTCCTGACAGGGCTCAATGGCTTTAAGCTGAAATAAAGGAAATGTAGATGGGATATTGGGAAGGGGTTTTTCCAGCCCCTGTGAGGGGCTGGGATGAAATTCCCAGAGGAGCTGTGGCTGCCCCTGGGTCCCTGGGAATGTCTAGGGCCAGGCTGGAGCAGCCTGGGACAGTGGCAGGTGTGCCTGCCCATGGCAGGGGTGGCACTGGGCTTTTCCCTTTCCACCCGAATTCCATGATTCCATGATGAGACAAACCCAAGGAGCCCCTGTCCAAGTGCTGCTGTAGGAGGAGACCACCTGGGCTTCTCTCTCTGCTGTTCAGACCTGTCCTTCCTCCTCCCAGCTCTCAGCGTGCCCTGGCAGGATCACAAGGGGGACCTGGCTTTGTAAATCACTCTCAGATCTCCAAATCACGAGATCTGTGTGACTGCAATGAGCCCTGCAAAAAAAAAATGCACAGCACAGAGTCTGAGGGAAACCTGGCAGAGCATGAAAGTGGTGCCTGAATTACAATCAGCTGCATTTCTGTTTACCTATCTGTGCTAATGAAGGCTTTTCACTGAGTCTTTCATGTTGCTTGTGCTCTTCTTCCCCTCCTGCCTCTCCTCGCCCTCCACGGAGATGTGGGAAAAAGCCATTCAGCTGAGCAAGGAGCTGGCTGACATGTATGAGAACAAGGTCTTTGACTACGAGGGACTTGGCAATCTCCTGGTGAGGCTTTTTTCCTCCATTTCCAGCAGGCTGCTGACTGCTTAAATTAATATTGTTCAGCAGGATATGCCTAAAGTAAATTTATGTTAAAGACAAACAAACCAGCTTAACCCCACGGCTTTGTAAAGCTTAGTAGTAGAATAAATATTTCCATAGTTTCTTTTGACCTTTTAATTAGCATGACAAAACCATGTGCAGATGTTTGGAATTCTCGATTTCAACCAAATGAAGTGACAACCAAGGTGCATTTTCAGGCTCCATGGGTCTCACAACCTTGTTATTCCTGTGGTAAAACTGCTGGGCGTGAACACAGAGCTATAGAATCCTCCTGGCTCTGAGTTCTGATTTTCAGTGGTTGAGGATGGAACCAGATGGTCTTTATGTCCCCTCACAGCAGAATCATCTGCCCAGTTTTGTTTCTGCCAGTTCTCTGACATTTGTCACCATTTGTGTCTGCTCGCTTTCAGAATATATTTGTATTTCATCTGTTTGCCCACAGTGAAGGATTTCAAGGATCCTTCTGGAATCCTAAAAGCCGTGGCTTTGTTCTCATGTCTGCAGACCAGGAAATGAAGTTGGTTCTGGCCCAGACAAAGCAAATATTTAATCAAGTAAATGGATAAGGATGAGAGACTGCATCGAACAGCAGTTGTGGAGAGTGTTCTGAGGGCAGAGCTCCCAGATCAGGAGCTGTCCCTGGGAATGTGAGCTGGCAGCGTCCTGGAGTATTCCACAGTGACAGTGTGGTGTCTTTTTCTTTTCCAGAAAAAAAGAGCTACTTTTTATGAGAACATCATGAAGGCCATGAGACCTCAGCCCGAGTACTTTGCTGTTGGATACTACGGACAGGGTTTTCCCTCTTTCCTGCGGGTAAGGATCCTCCCACGCCCAACTTCTGGAGTGCTGGAGACCCCAAAAGTCACAACTTCTGCAGAGCTTCCAAGAAAACTCGGTGCCAAACTCCTTTTCCTTTCAGTGGCACTGACAGATCTAAATCCCAGGAGTGTTTCAGAGCATTTCAGTGTCTACAAAGGGACAAGTCAGAGATGACTTTGGGTGTGTTACAGCTTGAGTGGAGTCAGGGTGCTACAAAGGGTTTTTGGGTGATTGAGAAGTTCTTCTATGGATTTAAACAGAATTTGTATTCGGGCTCCCTCTGAAATGTGATTGTTGAAAATGTTCAGCCTGTGAAGAATTTGTCCTGTTGCTTTCCAGCCTCAATCAACCAAATTTTCAGGCCAGGGATCATTTCAGTGATCAGGGAGAGCTTGTCCCACGCAGAATTAAAGTGCAAAGGTGCTTCTTATTTCAGCCAGGTGCTGAGCATTGCTGGACCTGTGTGGAGGACAGGAATGACTCAGATCCAGGGTCAGCAAGGCTGTAAATATTCCTATTATTTAAAATTCGGGGCCATTTTACCTTCTCAGACTGAAGCCGTTTGAAGTTCTGGCCTTGAGGGGAAGCCAAGCTTAATAAAAGAGAGAAATGTTAAGTTGGAACTGTGTGAGGGGATGGCATGGAAGGCTTTCAACTGCAGGTCATGCTTTGGAATCCATCCCTTCCAGAAACCACTGCTGGGTGGAGAAATGCTTGGCCGTGGTCTGGTGTTGGGTGTGTGCAGCAGAACTGCCAGGGCTGGACATTGGGGGTGGTGGTCAGGAGTGGGACCGAGGTGAAATTCCCATCTGTGCCCAGGGAGATCCCTCAGGGAGCTCACACCGGGGGCTGGCAGGGAGCAGGCAGGTCCCTGAATTTAAGAATTTAAGAAGAATTTAGGAGTTTCTTGGCACATTTATTCCCTAACCACAAATCAGCTCCTGGCTGAGGGTCGCTGTGTTGAACCCGTGAGTTTGTGCAGTGCTGGGAGGCCTGAGCAGCTCGGTGACACTGGGCTGTGTTTGTGGGGACATCAGCACCTGTTGGAGGACGTCCCTGCTCACTGCAGGTGGCCTTTCAAAGCTCCTTCCCAGCTCTGATGATTCTCTGTGGAGAAATGCATTTTCTAGAGAAATCTGAGGTTCCCCTTGCCGGGCCTGGCTCCTGGGAGTTGCTGTGCCCATGTTCCTTCCCTCACCCCTTCTGTCCATCCAGCTGGGATCCACCCTTCCCATAAACCAGCTCGGGGGGTGTTTGAAAAGCTCTGTCCCGCTGCTTTGGTGAGTTTTAATTCCCTTTTTCTCCTCCTGCCCACAGAATAAGATGTTCATCTACCGTGGTAAGGAGTACGAGCGGAGGGAGGATTTCAACCTGAAGCTGCTGACCCAGTTCCCCAGTGCTGAGAAGATGACCAGCACTGCCCCTCCAGCAGAGGAGATCAAGGCTTCCCCCAAACAGTGTATCTTTTGGGTTTAGGGCATTTTGGCACATCCCAGAGCTGCCTCTTCCCCACAACAGGGCAGTTGGTGAACAGCAGTAATGATAAGCAGGGGGTTATTGCTCCAGAGGGGCTTGGAGGCAGGCACTGGGCGTGGAAATGGGGATGTCCAGAGTTGCAAGGGTGGATTTCAAGGCAGTTTGAGGCTCTCAGAGTTAACCAAGTTGCTGTCAGGGTGAGGAACAGATTGCAGGGAGGATTTCCTGAGTTCTCACTCAGGCGGTGCCGACTCCTGTGGCCGCAGTGGGACCCAGCTGGGTATTTCTGGGTGAATGGTGTGAAATACAGGCTGTGACAGTGGGATATAAAGGTGAAGGGCACTCCCTTCTTCCCTGCAGGCCATTAGCATTTATGAAGTGCTGGGGTTTGTGGGTTTTTTTCCCTAAAGTCCCTTTGTAAGAAGCACAAAGTCATTATTTCACTGGAAGTCGTTGGGTGCTCAGCCCTTATTTTTTTTTAATTCTTATTTTCCCCCTCTTACTGCTGGGACTCCAAGCTGTGTCCCAAGCTCCCCACCAGGCTCAAATCCTCTTCACTGTGAGTGTGACCAGCAGAGATGGCCGGATTCCTGCCAGGGACTCCAGTCAGTGGCTCCTGGGGGATGCACCCCAGGCAAACCGAGTGCCTGGGCTCCCAGCCTGCGTCCACCAGGCCAGGCTGGAGAAGCTGAGGGTCCATTTGGCCCCCCCAGCCCTGTGCACGAAGGCCCAGCTCAAGCAGTGATAGCAGATGCTTCCCTTGCAGTCCTCCTGCCAAGCACTGAGCCCACATAGGAAATTAAAATCCGTCCAGGACCAAACTTGGTATCAAAAACGCCTCTTCTGTTGCTGCTTTGTTTCAGCTGCTTCCTTTGCATCTGTTTGTGTTTGTTCTGATGTTCCTGGCTCGGGATGAACCCGAGCTGCAGAATTTGGATGCAGATCTGAACCGTCCTGAAGGTTTGGGGGTGTTGGGTTCCGGGTCTCTGGCACAGCCCCGGGATGAAGGGGAGCAGCTGCAGGGCTTGGATGTGGGACAAGTCCTGCTTGGACTCCCACAAACACCTCCTGGGGAGATGAGGAGTGCCCAGATCTCTGTTGTGTTAGGCAGCCCTTGCTGCTTCTGGGGTTGGTTTTACTTCCAGGCTCCTTTTAACCTCCTTTGTCTCAGGCTCTTTTTTATTACTTCAGTTTGGTTTTTTGCTCTTTTATGACAAAATACCTCGTTCTTCTGGTGGTTGTAGTGTGCTGGGGGTACCAGGTGAGCTGTGCTGAGCCTCAGGGGTTCCCTGCACCCTGAGCCAGCCCAGTCCCCAGCAGCTGAGCCCTGGGAGCTGCGCAGGGGCTCAGGGGGCACCAGGCCCGAGCTAACAAGCTCTCCTGAGACAAAGAATTCACCAGCTGGGGCCCAGAGCCTGATCTAACGTGGCTCTGTGGGTTTGGGCTCAGCCTGGCTGGTGGCCAGCTGGCTCCTTGCTGCAGGCAGGGTGACTTTGCTCCGGCTCTCAAAACACTCTTCAGGGCTGCCCTCAGTGAGTTCAAGGACGTGGGGGCTGCCTTAACCCCCCACTAAAACATTGCCCCCTCAGAGGGCAGGGGAATCACAGGAATCATCTGCTCGTGGGGGTCAGGTTGGTTAAGCTTTGCTTTTCCAGCCAGGTTTTTGCTTCTGTAAAGTCTCAGCACAGTCCTTAAAGCAGAACTCTGGGGGAACGTGATCGGCTGTGGTGCTTGGGGATCCAATTACTGGGGTTTTTTAATGTCTGTCATTATTCACGGGTGCCAAAGCTGGGGCTGAAGCAGCTATTCCTTGATTAAAAGCAATTCCTTTATTCAGTTGGCTTCATGAATCTAAAAAGTGGGAGGGGAGGAGGGGCAGCCTCTGGTAAGTAACTGTGGGGTGAGAGAGAAGAGCCAGATGCATCCACAAACCTCCTGCAGAACCTTGTTTCCCTTTCTCTTGTCTCCCAGAGCAGAAACCAGTGGTGCCCAGGATTCCCAAACGTTTTCAGCAGGGAATTTCAGCACTTGGGAGTGTCCAAGGCCAGGCTGGAGCAGCCTGGGATAGTGGAAGGTGTCCCTGTCCGTGGTGGGGGGTGGCACTGGATGAATTTTGAGGTCCTTTCCAACCCAAACCGTTCTGGGATTCTGTGATTATTATTTGTAAAGTCCTTTTCTTTTTGGGTTTTTAATTCACAAGAAGCCTACAAACTGCAGGGTGCAATAATGCCTGTGAGTGGTGATGAATTAGTCAGGTTTGAAGAAAAATACTTAACGAGAGCACAGGGAATTGTGGAAAAGTCTGGCAGTGGAAACGGGGGGTTCTTCTCTCCCTCTCCGGTTTTCCCAAAAGGGTTCCTGGTTTTCCATCCTTATCCAGAGCTGCTCAGATGTGCAGTGCTTCACTGTGAAGCCTGTGATGAACCTGCCACCGAGTTACAAAGATAAACCTGTTCCTGAACAGATCTTAAAGTAATTTATTTTCCTTTTTCCTCAACATTTTCTGTGTTTTCCCCACTAACCTGGGCACAAGGTGCTTTGTGTCTTGTGCAAACTGTGTGAAGTCCTCCCCACGACCTGTGAGGAAACAGCTGAGCATTTGAGTGGGGAGCTGAGGAAAATCCCCTTTTACTCTCCTTCTCCCCAGCTACTACAGAGCCAACGAGGTGCAGCAATTCACCCACTCCAGGCCTGTCAGGAAAGGAGAGAAGGACCCAGACAACGAGTTTGCTGTGAGTCCTTTGCCTTTTGTTTGTTTTGGTGGGGGCATTTTTGACCAAACTCTCGCCTTTTCCCTCTCCCTGTGGTCGTGGAGGTTGGGAATTAAAATGTAGGAGCCACCAAGGGCCCTGCAGTCTCCACCTGAAGTTGGGGATGATGTCAAGGGGCTCCACAGCTGGAGTGTTAACATTTGAAATCCATCAGAATCCATAAATGTGGTGCTGTGCGAGCCCAGCGAGGGGCTCCATTCCAGTCAGGGAAGGTGGAACTGGCCGTGGAATTCCTGCCAGCTTGTTCTGGAAGCCTCATCCCACACAGGAGAGAACTGAATTCCAGGACCAGTATTTTCCTTACATCTCAGGTGTCTTTTTTTTCCCTTCTCTGAGCAGAACATGTGGATAGAAAGGACAACCTACACGACAGCTTATTCATTTCCAGGCATCCTCAAGTGGTTCGAGGTCAAACAGGTCACAACGGTGAGTTCTCCGTGGGGGCTGGGTCTCCTCTCCAACCCCTCGTGGAATAGAGCCTTGGAACACTTGGGAATGTCAATCCTTCCGCTCTTGGATGTGGCACAGATAAAAGCAAATTATTCTTACTCAGTGGAGAGGAATAAATCACAGAACCATGGAATCCTGGTGTGGTTTGGGTTGGGAGGACCTTAAAATCATCCAGTGCCACCCCTGCCATGGGCAGAGACACCTTGCACTGTCCCAGAGTGCTCCAACCTGGCCTTGGACGCTTCCAGGGATGGGGCACAGCTGCTCTGGGAATTCTATTCCAGCCCCTCCCCTTCCGCAGAGGGAGGAATTCCTCCCTAAAAACTGACCAAAAGTTTGAAAGGTTTACTCTGTGACTCCAATGAAGGTTCATTCTGTTTCTTCTCTCCCTCAGGAGGAGATCAGCCCCCTGCAGAACGCCATAGAGACCATGGAGCTCACCAACGAGAAGATCACCAACATCGTCCAGCAGCACGTGTGGGACCGGAGCCTGCCCGTGCACCCCCTGTCCATGCTGCTCAATGGCATCGTGGACCCTGCGGTCATGGGGGGCTACACCAACTACGAGAAGGTCTCTGTCACATCCATGGAGCCCCTCTGCAGGGCTGGGGGAGCTGGGGGTGCTCACCTGGAAAAGCTCCAGGGAGAGCTCAGAGCCCCTTCCAGGGCCTAAAGGGGCTCCAGGAGAGCTGGAGAGGGACTGGGGACAAGGGGTGGAGGGACAGGACACAGGGAATGGCTTCCCACTGCCAGAGGGCTGGGGTGGGTGGAATATTGGGAGGGAATTCCTCCCTGTGAGGGTGGTGAGGGGTGGGGATGGAATTCCCAGAGCAGCTGTGCCTGCCCCTGGATCCCTGGAAGTGCCCAAGGCCAGGTTGGTGCAGCCTGGTCCTTAAAGTCCCTTCCAACCCAAAGCGTTCAGGACTCTGTGAGCTGGAGCCCACTTTGCTGACCTGAGCAGTGTGGAAGGCCCGGGTTGGGCCCTGGCAGGCTCAGTTCCATTTCCAGCCGTTCCAGACACGGCACTTTGGGGGTCTGTGTGTGCAGAGCTCAGACAGGAGGAGAAAAGAGCAGAGAACAGGGATCCACACTGGCTGCAAGCTGGAAGTGCTCGGGTTCCGTGCTCTGCAGGGCCAGGGGAGGAAGGACCCAGCTCTTCTGGGCCTCCCTTCCAGTGGGATAAGAACCTTTTCCTGCCCTGTGGGGCACAGAGGTGCTTGGGCATCCCAGGCAGCAAATAAAAGCCAAAACCTGGGATTTCTGCTACGTATCAATGGGGAATGTTAAGGCAAAGACAGCAAAATCTCTTGTCTTTGGAGTCCTGCAGCAGAGCGAGGAACTGAGGAAAAAGCAGCATTTCCTGGGCAGGTTTACTCAGCTGCCTTCCCTTGAGCAGTGCAGGTTGTTGGTGTCTGGGATGTGTAGCCCCAGCTGTTGACTCCCTGCCCCTCGTGGTGGCATTCCCAGCTGTGGATTCCCTGCCCCTCGTGGTGGCATTCCCAGCACAGAGGCACTGCTTGTTCCCCCGGAGCGGCTGGGATGTGGTGAAAAACACATAAAACACGTTCAGTTCTCCTCAGCTCCCTCCCCGCCCCTCAAACGAGGTGCACAGCTTAATTGGGAGAGGGGCTGATTGATCTGGGCTCTGACTGCTGATTCCAGAGGAGTCCGGAAGCTTTGCCAGGGCTGAATTTGGCCCCGAATCCTCCCATTTTATGAATTAAGGTTGACATCCAGTTTAGAATTACGAAAGTGGGAAAGCAGTTAAAACTAGAAAACACAGAGTCTCTGCAGCCACATCTGGAAATACTCACTGCTGGTTCATATTTTCCTATTTCAGCTGCAGATCGGTGCAGAACATTTGGCTTTGGTGGGCAGCTAAAATCTGAGTTTTAATTGTTTTATCGTAGCCAAAAGCCAAAGTTGGGGTTTTTAACATCTTTCCTCTTGAAATAATTAAGCACTTTCAAGGGAATCCTCTGGGACCAACCCAGCAGCCCTTTCCCAGGCTCACCTCCATCCTTTCAGGATCAAACCCCCAGCCCTATAAACTTGTACCCCGGTCCAGTTTCACAGAATTAAAAAAAAAATACATTCAAAGGCTGAAATAGTTCAGAGATGCAATGAAAAACATATTAGGGAGGTTTATCTAGGAAAAATAAAAAAGAAATTATTCTGACCAGGAATTAGGATCCATTTTAGTGGGATACATCATAGAAACTGGCACAATTTTCAGTGTTCAGTCCAGGAAAGTGGATTTGTGTTTGTTCAACTTCAAACCAAGACCAGATTCTGCTGATTAAAGGTAAACCCAGGAGAAGCAGAGACTGAAGGTGCTTTGTTGAAGGAAGCTGGGGGAGCCCAATCCCAGCATGGTGTTTATTTCTGCTGGATCTTTGTAACCAGCCCCAGGTGAAACGTGGGATTTAAGGGCTGGAATTGAGGGAATTGCAGCAGGAGCTGCTCTGCTCTCCCTGGGGGAGCTGAGGTGGTCTGGGTGTCCTCCTGTGCTGTGGGGCACTGACTGCAGCAAAATAAAGAGGCTTTTTGAAGTCAGAACTTGAGGTTTTGGGTCTGCCACTCAACATTTCAGTGAGGAGTAGACGTGATGGAACCTCAGTTACTCAGATCAGTGCTGGTTTGTGAGCAGGGGATCAGGACACAGCAAAACCTTTCTGGTGCAGTAACTGTTTTTCCATGTGTTTCACCCGAAAAAACTGTCTTTTTTCTAAAGTAAAAAAGTGGGGTTTGTTCCCTTTTCCCAACAAAAAACCCTGCTTCTTTGTCCCTCAGCTTGGTGCCAGCAAAATTTGGGTTTAATAGGAGGAATAATGGCAGTGAGTTGCTTTTAAAGGATCTCCCCCTCAGAGCTGCCTGAGGGAGCAGTGTCTGTGCCACCTGTGTCACCTCCTCTCTTTGCTTCCAGGCCTTCTTCACAGAGAAATATCTCCAAGAACATCCTGAAGATCAGGACAAAATCGAGCTGCTCAAGCAACAAATCGCTATTCAGGTAGGGAATTGGGGAAAAGCTGGGGGCTCTGGGGAGTGCAGGTGGTTCCTCAGCACTGCCGGAGTGTTGCACGGATCAGTGTTGCAAGAACAACCTGGATTTGTGGGCAATTCACTTTTATTTTAAGAAAACTGTCATGTGCTGAAATTGTGGCCTAAAATCTTCCATGTGCTCTGAAATATTTGCCAGCACGGGATGGTTTTTCCCTCAGGAATATCAAAAGATCTATTCCCTCTTCCTGAAGCCATCAGAGCTACTGGTTTGTCAGTGTGTGACCATTAGGGTTGGTCTCTTGGGACCCAAATGGCACTGGAAAATTGCCCCGTTTTCTTGGGATGCAGATTCCATCCCTGCAGAGCAGTTTGTGCTCATTCCCACAGCCAGCAGGGCCTGGTTAAAGCCTCCTCCCTGTCACACAGCTCTGGGGGCTGACAAGGGATCCATTCCAGTATTTAACATGCATTTTCCAAAGCAGTGGAAGAGAGGGAGGCAGGGAATTCTGGAATGGTTTGGGTGGGAAGGGACCTTAAATCCCTTCCAGTGCCACCCCTGCCACGGGCGGGGACACCTCCCGCTGTCCCAGGGTGCTCCAAACCCCTCCAGCCTGGCCTTGGAACTGAGCTGTAAGTGGGAAAATGTTGGGGTTTGTTCCACACCTGGAGCTCCAACACCGGAGCTCCCTCACTGTCCCCAGCTCTGAGTCAGCAGCTGAGCTCCCTTCTGTGTCACTGCTTATTTTCCTCTCTGCAAACCCGAAACACGTTGACTGAAACCCTTTAATTCTGTCTGAGCTGTTCAGCTCGCACTCCGAGGAGCGGGAGGGCTGCTTTGTGCTCCTGCAGCTCATTCTGCTCCTCCCTCCCTCCCTCAGATGCCTCTCCTGGCAGAGGGCATCCGGATCCACGGCGAGAAGCTGACGGAGCAGCTGAAGCCCCTGCACGAGAGGCTCACAGCCTGCTTCAGGGAGCTCAGGAGGAAGGTGGAGAAGCAGTACGGGGTCATAACTTTGGTGAGGGAACCTGGTTTTTCCACGTTTTGCCCCAAAGGAACCCAACTCCCCCTTTTCCACCTGTGGGGGGAGTGTGAGGTGTTTTCACAGAATCCCAGAATCAGCAGTGTCAGGAAAGAGCTTCGAGACCATCGAGTCCAAGCTGTGACCTAAAACCTCCTTGTCCCCAGCCCAGAGCCCGGAGTGCCACGTCCAGGCCTTCCTGGGACACCTCCAGGGATGGGCACTCCAAACCTCCCTGGGCAGCCCCTTCCAAGGCCTGAGCACCCTTTCCATGGGGAAATTCCTGCTGGTGTCCACCCTGCCCCTCCCCTGGCCCAGCCTGAGGCCGTTCCCTCTCCTCCTGTCCCTGTTCCCTGGGAGCAGAGCCCGACCCCCCCGGCTGCCCCCTCCTGTCAGGGATTTGTGCAGAGCCACAAGGGCCCCCCTGATCCCCCTCTTCTCCAGGCTGAGCCCCCTTCCCAGCTCCCTCAGACTCTCCTGCTGCTCCAGCCCCTTCCCCAGCTCCGTTCCCTTCCCTGGGCTCACCCCAGCCCCTCGGTGAGGGTCCCAGAACTGGACACAGCACTCGAGGTGTGACCTCCCCAGTGCCGAGTCCAGGGGATGGTCAGTGCCCTGGTCCTGCTGGCCATGCTGTTCCTGATCCAGCCCAGGTGCCGTTGGCCTTTTTGGCCACTTGGGCACACCTGGGCTCACGGCCAGCTGCTGTCCCTCAGTCCCCCCAGGTCCCTTTGTGTCCAGCCCCTCTGTCCCCAGCCTGGGGGCTGTGACCGAAGCGCAGGACCCTGGGTCCCGTTAAACCTGCTCTCCCTGGATGCAGCCCCTGGATCCAGCCTGCCCAGGTCCCCCTGCAGAGCCCCCCTGCCCCAGCCTTGCTGTCAGCTGCAGATCTGCTGGGTGTGGAGGTTTCTCACGGGTGTTTTCCTGCAGCCCCCGGCGCTGACCGAGAGGAAGCCGAGCAGGTCGGGCTCGGTGGTGCTGCCCTACATCATGTCCTCCACCCTCAGGAGGCTCTCGGTCACCTCCGTGGCCTCGTCCGTGGCCTCCACCTCGTCCACCTCGTCCGACAGCGCTTCCTCCAGGCCGGGCTCGGACGGGTCAGTGACTGGATAGCAGGGGGGGTGTGCCTCACACAGGATCAGTTACTCTGAAAATCAAGATTTATTCCATGGAAATACTTAGGAAAATGTTGATGGAGGTTGGTGTTGTTACTCCATTTTACAGACAGGGGTTTTGGAGCACAAACGGGGGGAACTGAACCCCAGCTGCTGCCCTGGGAGCCCCAGTAATCCCCAGTGCATCCCAGCTGCCCACTGCCTCTGTTTCCCAGGAAAACGGGGGTGTGAGGCACTGCAAGGTTCATTTTGGCCAGCCAGGAGGTGAACGAGGCACACGGCACTTGCTGCACCCTGTCTGCAGCTGCAGCCGAGGCACGGCAAGGAGCTGGCACACCTGGGGACATTCCCTGCCGTCACTTGTCTGTACACTGAATTTACAGCTGGGATAACCAGAGTTTGGGTGGTTTGTTCAAGGTCAGTGAGACTCGTGGCTGAGCATGAGTTGCAGCCCTGGCTCCCTCTGCGAGCAGATCACACTTCACCTTGGACAAAACACACGCAGTACTCGGAATTCCAGGGGTAACAGCACAAATCCCACTGGAACATCCATGGTCCTACCTCACTTTTGCACAATAATCCCTTACACAGACTGAGAGATGACAGCTTTTTAACAAACAGCCCTTTCCAGGTCTGATGGACTGATGTTTCATGTTTTTCTCACTCTTTTGGGCCACAGATCCACCCTGGAGCCTCTCTTGGAGAGGAGAATCTCCACATCTTCCAGAGCTGAGGAGCTGCCCACAAAAGACGAGGGTGACAACAGGATTAGCAAACTCAAGAGGAAGGAGTGGAGCATTAGCAAGTCTCAGGTTATTGTGGAGAAGGAGCCAGAGACAGAACTGACATCCAAAATGGTAAAAAGATCACCATAACAATGACAGCCATCATAAAACCCTCAGCAGGAGCTGGGAGTGTTTCCATTGCTCTCAGCCATGCTGGTCAGGGGGAGCTTCATTAAACGCTGGGAGGGGTTCAAATACCAAGAAGCCTCGGTCATCAGAGTAATCCTCTTTGTTTAATTTGGAAAATCCGTGTCACAGGCCCAAGTGCAGCTCGGCTGGAGGCGCGGGCTGGGAGCAGGAGGCCCTGGAGGCTCAGGGAGGGGCTGAATGGAGCAGAGCCCCGTGGAGCTCCCAGCACCACGGCAAACCCTGGTTTCTGCTGGAGCCAGGAGCCCCGCTCAGCCAGGCAGGGATCCAGCTGCCCAGCCAGGCAGGGATCCAGCTGCCCAGCCAGATGTGCCGCTGCTCTCAGGCAGCGCCCCCGCACAAATCGAGTGTCCCCTGAGGTGCAGAGCACTTGGGTGGAGCAGGGAGCTGGGAAAAGATGCTCTGGTGGTTCGGAAAGCAGCTCTGGGAACCCGGCTCTGCCAGGCTGTGCTCTGCTGCAGAGCCGTGTGAGGGCAGGGTGGTCATTCCTGGAGGAGCAAAACAGAACCTGCAGCCCCAGAGGAGGCTGGGGTGAGGAACAGGCTGGAGGTTGTTGGGCTTTAAGGCTCGCAGCGAGGTTCAGAGGGGTCACCCAAAGCACAGGGATGAGTTTCAGCCCACAGGTAGAGCTGCACGACCCTGGGATAGTCCTGATGGATGTAAAACTGTGTGACACCCTGGGATACTCTCCTGATGGATGTAAAACTGTGTGACACCCTGGGATACTGTCCTGAGGGATGTAAAACTGTGTGACACCTTGAAATGTTGTCCTGATGAACATAAAAACTGTGTTACACCCTCAGGCTGAGAGAACTGGGCACCTGGGTATTTCAGTTCCCCTAATCTCCCTTCACTTGGCTGCTAATCTGGTTTAACACAGGCTCATTTTTCTCAATAACGAGGAAACACGGATTCCTGTACTTCCCTTTCCTCTCCCAAGTTCTCAGCTGGGTCTGGCAGGGACAGGTTATGCTGAGCCATTTTCAGGAATTCTCATCAGGTCTGAGGGGTGCTGCCAGCACTTGGAGGCTGCAGGGTATTTCTAAGAAGGGGATCTGTGGTTCCTGCCATTGGTACTGACAGGATTTCCAGCCCAGGAAAACTGGGGCTGTGGATGCTGGTGCTGCAGGAGGCCTGGCCCTCTGCCTCTGGAATCGCTGTTGGATGAAATCCCCCAGTACCTCTGAAGGGAAGGAGCAGTCTGGTGTTCCAGTCCTGCTTCAGGACTCTGCAAAGCCCAGAAAAAGCTGCTTTTATGGCTGCTCTGTTCCGTGGTTCCACAGTGAGCACAGGAGCTGGGCAGAGGGGTTTTCTGGAGCTTGGGACTGAGCTGTTGGGGAGCTGGAAAGCCAGAGGAAGCAAAAACTTTCTGTCTGGGCTTTTTGTGCTTTTTATCTGCCAGCGTGTGGTCCCCTCTGTGCAGGGAGAAATCCTGAACTGCTCAGGGATGGAGAACTGACCCCTGAAAAAAGAGTTTAATTGTGTGTTTGAGTGACAGCCTGCTCTGGAAAGCAATAAACTGATATAGAAAAGGACCCCAATATTCCTGCATGGACTTGTGGGGCCACACTGAGGCGGCCTCGAGGTTTGAATGAAGAGCACAGGGGATGTGGCAGTGGAAGGAGCTGGGTGCAAATTCCCAGGGGCAAAGGATTTGCTGTGTAAAGCCTAAACCAGACTCATTTCACAGCCCTCAGGAGCGGGAGGATGCCACCAGCCCTGACCCGCACCCAGAATTTCATGTTTCTTTACTTCTTGGAAATAAATACCCTCACTCCCCTCCGAAGTTTATTCACAGAACCGCAGCAGTTTTTCAGTGTGACACCTTCCCTTCGTAATTAATTCACTGAGGCCTTCAAAGCAGCTCAGTGGTGTCCAGGGAGTGCCAGGGGAAGCCGGGCCGAGCCGGGCCGAGCCGGGGCAGGGCTTTCACTGCTGTTCACCTCCGTCCTGCCTGGTTTTTGCGGTGCTGTGACAGCTCTGCTGGCTGCGTGCGGCCCTCTGAAGGGTTTGTGTGTGTCTGCTCCCTGCAGGGCTCGGCGGGGAAGGCACAGAGGCCCAAGAGCCTGCAGCTGGGAGACAACAGGCTGACCTTGCTGCCGGGCTCCTCGCCGCAGCAACCCGCCCGCAGCCCTCCGCCCATCACCCCCAAAACCTCCCGGACCCAGAGTAAGTCCTGCCGGTGGGATATGGGATATACTGCGGGAATGGCTGTGTCCGCTGAGGGAACCGCGCTGGGGAGGCGCGGAGGGAGGGAGGAGCTGCTCTGAGGGGGCCCCGCAGTGCCCCGGGGTGCTGGCGGCTGCGGACGTTTTCCTGAGGTAACAAGAATTCGGCTGTGGTAGCACAGGTCAGGTCTGCGGCTTGCACATCCCTTGTTAAACCAAGCTGCATCCGAGGGGAGTCCAGGGAACAGCTTCTGGCTTTTGCAGTTTCTTTTCTTGTTTTCTCCTGTGTTGACTTGGACAAGAAGGAGGGGGAGGGACTTTTCACAGGGGTGTGGAGGGATGGGACGTGGGCGAACAGCTTTAAACTGCCAGAGGGCAGGGTTAGATGGGGTCTGGGGGAGAAATTCCTCCCTGTGAGGGGGGGAAGGGGCTGGGATGGAATTCCCAGAGGAGCCCCTGGATCCCTGGAAGTGCCCAAAGCCAGGTTGGAGCAGCCTGGGACGGTGGGAGGTGTCTGGAGGGGACGGGATGGGATGGGATTTAAGGACACTTCCCACCCAGCCCACCTCAGGGTGCCGTGAATTTTGGGAAGGTTTATTAAACCCCGAGGTGAACATCACACACAGTCAGCGTGGGTGGCTGTAAATCATCGAGCCAGGTCTGGAGGAGCATCTCCAGTGGATCCCCAGGATGGAACTGCAGCGGTCCCGTGGTGTTTGTGTTCAGCCCTGGGCCTAAATTATCAATGCAAGCCCTGAGGGTCTGTTAATTAATGAACTCCCATCACATGGCAGAGAGCTCTAGGAGAGCTTGCTGTGCAGCTTGGACAGTCGGCTGTAAATATTCCACCTGAAAAAGATGGAATTTATCTTCAAGAATTAGCAAAACGAATTATTTCAGAGATTTCAAAAACACGATGAACATAAAACAGCACAATAATCTGGTCCTGGAAAAGAAGAGGCGGGGAGGGAAGGCTGTTCTGGTATATTCAGGAAGTTCTGTAGTTAATTCTGAGGCAACATTTAAATGTGGCTTAAGGTAAAAACAAAAATACCTGGGCAGTTCCACCCCTGGAACTCCCCTGCTGCTGTATTTCCCAGTCTGCTGCTCTTTTTTTAAAGGAACAGAAGTTCCTGGGTAGGGCCTGGCTGTCTTTATGTGGATATCAATTCACAATCCAGTGCAGACAATGATCTAAACCAGCATAACAAAAACCAAAAAAAAAAAACCACCAGGGCAGGGGATGAGGCGGGGAGACAACCAGAAACACAAATTCAGGAACTCTGTCAAGAAAGATCCGTGAAAGGAACGTGAAACCTCCCTCTCCTCCTCAGCAAGGGGGTTTAATTGCTGGAATCCTTCTGAGGTGTGGGTTCTTACCTCCTCCATCAGTGGCAGCTCAGACCAGAGCGAGCTCCGAGGGGAAGCCCCAGGTGTGCTGAGGGGTGCAGGTCGCTGCTCTCTCCGAGTTTCACAGCAGCTCAGAGCCATTTGGGGAAGGGGAAACTCCTCAGGGACCGGAGGGGACTCAGCTGGGACCCGGCACATCCCGGCAGGTTCCGCTGCTCAAGCAGGGAACTGCTCGCACGTGGAAAGCACAGGATATTTAATGAATCTCCCTTAAAATCTGTGTGCAACCCCATTTCCCGTTCCTTTTCCATCTTTCTTATTTGTTCTTACTTTCCCCGTTTCCCTTTTTCCCCCCTTTTTCCGTTCCCCCCTTTTTCCCCCTTCCCCCCTTTTTCCCCCTTTCCCCTTTTTTCCCCCTTNCCCCCCCCCCCTTTTTTTTATTGGTGCTGTTTTGTCTTATTTTTTTCCTCAACTTTTTCTTCTTTCTTCTCTCGTTGTTGCTGTTTCCAGGCTTCCCCTCCTTGCAGGCTGACGGACTGGCCACGCCACCGCCCCCTCCGCCCAAAAGCAAACCCTACGAGGGCAGCACCCCCAGGAGCTCTGCCGAGGTGAGGAAATGGGGGCTGACGGGTTCTTGGACAGCAGCTCCGCAGCAGGAGGCACCGCCGGAATTTTCCAGGCTGCTCTCAGGGTGGTGCTGCTTGGAGCTTGTCTCATCATTTCACTGCTTCACTCCCTGAAACCACAAAAGAAGGCAAAAAGTGGGGGTTTTTTTGCTGCAGGAGAAGGCAGTGGAGTGCAGTGCCTTTATTATTTTTCTCTCCACATGGGAGTTTTGTTGTCCTTGGTCAGGAAAAAGGTGTGCGGGGTGGGAAGAGAGACGGAAAACAAACCAGCAGCAAAAGCTTCAAAAACACGATCAGCCTAAAGTGGTGCAGTAATTTGGGCTGAAACAGAAGCGGGGAGGAAATTCACCATTTTCAGAGGTGATCAGTGTCTCCTTCTAAGCCTCAGCTCGGAAGAATCTGATCTTTCAAGCCAGTGGTGACTTTATAAAGGCTGCATTTAAATCCTGGCCTTTGTCTCAATTCCATGAAGTGATTTTCTTGTAGGAATATCGGATTTTCCCTTTTTCAGTGCTGTGTCACTGGTGTTTCTCTGACACTTCAGTGTCTCCAGGCTGTTTGGAATGCCTGACACACGAGAATGCCAGAATGGTTTCACTTGCCCCCGACATGAAGGTGATTGTGATGCCAGACCAATTCCTTACCTTCCTTCCTTCCTTCTGTGACTGAGAGGGATGGGGCCTTCCCAAAACCTGTTAGGAATCCCCTTCTGCAGCTGAAAGGGAGGGGTGTCCTCCCCAGTCCTATTTACAGAGAGGATTTGGGGAATACCTGAGTGAGAGAAACTGGGATTTGTCCAAAAGGAATTTGAAGTGACCACACCTGACCACGGTAGCAGCACGGAGAGACATGGGAACAGCTCATCCCTTAATTCTGTGATGTGGCCCTGGAGTAAAGCCTTGAAATACGGGATAAGGAGGAAGCTTTTCTCCTTTGCCCTTCATTTGGCTGGGATTGACTGTGTGGCTGCTGTGGTGCTGTGCCCAGAAGAGAGATCCCAGCTCCAGGGATGCTGCGGGAGTCGCTGGATCAAGAGGATTAACGAAAGAACCTCCTTCCCCTGAGTCTTGTAAAGAAACTAATTACTGCCATGTCCTGGCCTGCAGCATCCCCTTGGCTGGCAGCCAGAGGGAAAGGGTTCACAGGGCTGTGAAAGGAGATTAGGAAGGATTTTCTGAAGGGTTTTGTTACTTTGCTCTTGTAAAGTTGGGTCTGTCTTCCTTGGGTTAAAACTCAACTGAATTGTTGAGTTTTGACTGAGAAGTGGAGTCCTGAAATGTTGACTTTTGGCTGAGAAGTGGTGTCCTGAAATGTTGAGTTTTGGCTGAGAAGGGGGTCCTGAAATGTTGGCTGAGGAGTCAGTTCTCAAACACTGAGTTTTGGCTGGGGAGTGATGAACCACACAAGCTCCTCACTCTCCTGGCCTTTCCCATCTCATTTATTTACAGGATGCCCCTTAAAAGAGGCAGAGACAACTTGAGAAACCCCATTAGTGCCGTTTTCTGCAAGAACAAGAGGCACCCTCCAAGCCCCTCTGCCTGCAGGCAGGACGTGGCTTGCTGAAATAGAACTGCCCTTGCTCCCATTTTGGGCTGTTGAGTTTTACCAGTCTGATTTGAACACATTTTACATCCTTTTTGTGCATCATCTAGCCAGCAAGAGAAAAAAACCTGAATTTTGAAACCTGGAAGGAAATGGGTTTGCTGCTGTTTTACTGATCACCAAAAAGAGGAATAAATGCTAAAGTTGGGCTGCAGGTCAGGAGCAATTAAAGTCTATCCTAAGCATATTTTAGCAACTAAAACGTTTCAGCATCTGTTATCTCCTGGGGATCTGTCCTTGTTTGCCCCTGTCACGTGGAGCTGAGGCTGAATTTGAAGGTTTGCTCCTGAAGGAACCATCAGGACCTTTTGGATTTCTCATTTGGTGAAGCAGAACGCCTTCTCCCTGCCAGCAGTGGTTTATTTTTCTGTGTGTTTCCATCCCCTCAGGTTGCTCCGCCGCTGCCCAGCAGACGAGAGGCCAAACCTCCCCCTCCACCCCCAAAAACCAGGAAATCCAGCGTGGTGTCCTCGGAGCAGGGGCTGCAGTGAGGATTTGGGGTCACAGCAACGCCCAGCGTGCGGTGGCTGCTTTGTTTCCCCCGAGCCTGCAGCCTGGTGCTCTCCCCCTGCCATTCCACCGCTTCTCCTGGAGTTTGCTTGGGACAGGCCACAAAAGAACTGCTGGGACTGGGCTCCCTCCCCTCTGCCTGTGCAGTACTGACACACTAATCCAGAGACGTCTCCCTGCTGGAATTCCTCTCTGTCCTGCTCTCGTCTGTCCCGAGTCTCTTCGCGGCTGCGATCCCAGCAGCTCCGTGGCAGTGTCACCGGGAATGCCGGGGTGCTTTCACTGCTGCTACCCCTGCAGGGCTCTGGGCTTTCCTGCCCGGGGGAGGGTCTCAGCTCAGCTTGTGCCTGCCTTGGTGCAAGATCTCATTCTGTGCTTTTAGTGGGGTGGGAAAAATCTCTGCTGTGGCTGCTTGAGATGGCAGAAGCTGCACTTTGGCCAGGGTGGGACTGGTACTGCCTGCACTGGTACCAGGGCTGGACTGGTACTGCCTGCAGTGGTACCAGGGCTGGACTGGTACTGCCTGCAGTGATACCAGGGTGGGACTGGTACCACCTGCACTGATACCAGGGCTGGACTGGTACTGCCTGCAGTGATACCAGGGTAGGACTGGTACTGCCTGCACTGGTACCAGGGTGGGACTGGTACCACCTGCACTGGTACCAGGGTGGGACTGGTACAGCCTGCAGTGATACCAGGGTGGGACTGGTACAGCCTGCACTGGTACCAGGCTGGACTGGTACTGCCTGCAGTGATACCAGTGTAGGACTGGTACCACCTG
The DNA here is from genome assembly GCA_013397975.1 of Machaerirhynchus nigripectus. Classification (NCBI taxonomy): domain Eukaryota; kingdom Metazoa; phylum Chordata; class Aves; order Passeriformes; family Dicruridae; genus Machaerirhynchus; species Machaerirhynchus nigripectus. Next base: position 6,362 of record VZRQ01007672.1, on the reverse strand, counting down.
CACTGGTACCAGGGTGGGACTGGTACCATTTGCAGTGATACCAGGGCTGGACTGGTACTGCCTGCACTGGTACCAGGGTGGGACTGATACAGCCTGCAGTGATACCAGGGTGGGACTGGTACTGCCTGCACTGGTACCAGGCTGGACTGGTACCAGTTCCATAAACAGCCTGTGGCCTGTTTATTTATCATCAATATTGGTGAAGATTTTGCTTTCTCTTCCAGGAAATAGTTTTGTTTGTTAATTCAGTCATTTTGCTTCTGATTATCTTGTAGAAGTTGGGAAGAGCCGCTGAAACCCTGCTGAGGGTGTTGCTCGCAGCAGGACATACAGTTATTGTTGGGCTGGGGGTTTGCAGGGCATTTTTGTGCTCCCCTGACTGAAATGGGTTTCTGACCTTACTGAAAAACCAAAGTTTGTTAAACCTAACGAGAAGTTTCCTCAGCAAAGGCTTTTCCAGGGAAAGCCAAACCCAACCCAACAAAAACCACCCCCAGGAGGGTTTTGTTCAGACTGAAGTTGTCATTTTCTTTTGTTCTTCCCTATTCTTTTGACACCAGTGTGACTCCAGGAGCTGCTGTGCTGCCTGCCCAGCTCTGCAGACAGATTGCCCTCATCCCGGAGTCATCCCAGATTCCCATCACCTCCAGGATGGAGCGGTTTGGGAGGTGGCACTGCAGTCACATCCCATCCATCCCCAGCCTGATGGCTGCACACGCTTCCAGCTGTCTCCGGGCTGCTGCTTCTCAGGGGAAATCTTGGGAATCTTCCTGGACGCCCTTGCCAGGCTTCCCGCTCTCTGGGGCTTTGTCAGCTCCTCGCTGTGTTCCCGGACACAGACCCTGCTCGACTTGAAAACCGCTGGGTTTTCTTGTCTTTCCATTTCCTGCCTGCACCTCCCTCCCGTGCAGCCCCTGCTCCAGCCCCTGCCCTCCTG
>VZRQ01007671.1:197361-240765 GCA_013397975.1 Machaerirhynchus nigripectus | reverse complement strand
GGGGTAGCAGGACAGGCTGTGTGGCTGTCGCGTGCTCACGTCGCGGTGTGTGGTGGTTGGCTGAATGACGTTTGTTGTGCTTTAAAACGATGCACACAGATAACCGGCTCAGTGCTTTAAAAGGCCAGGTTTTGCAATAAAGAGGTTCTCCTTTGCACCCACCAGAGGACTCTGCGTCGCTCCTTAGTGCAAAAATGAAGGATTAGAATTATCTTTTGCACAGCCATTAGCCCCATGTGAAATGCTGAAGCCCTTGTTTAACCCAGCTTGTCAACTCTGCAGCAAATCTCAACTTTTTCCCAGTTGGCAAACTTCTAACTTCTATGTTGTACATACACATAGTACACACAGGTTTGAGTAAAATACAACCTTTTTTGTTCAGCATTCCTTGCCAAAATAGTTTGTCTTCAGGTCAACTTGGTCAAATTCTGCTCCATGCTGTAATTTTAGCTACAAGTATGTGGTTAACAGTGCAGGTGGAGTGTAGTAAACAACTTGATATTCAGTCATCACCACTGCTTTGTTGAAACTCTAAAGGGTTGTTTTACTGTCGGAGCTCATTAATGCAATAAAATCCCTTTTTTGGGACATCCCTGAGATCAGGGGGTACTTTACAGTGTAAAGTAATTAAAATGGAGTAGTGGGATTACTTCATACCTGGAAAATCAGACCATTGCTGAAGGAAACCCATAATGCCACTTCTTTGCCTTCTCTTGGTAACTCCATTCATTGAGCTGTGTGTGTTTGATCAAAAAATTACATGAGTGGTCAAAAGGCTGAAGGAGAGCCCTGAAAGTGGTACCTTTCTGGATAACAGTGAAAAATTATGTTAGAGGATTTTCTCTGAGTTTTTTCTGTAGATTTCACTACAGCAGAGAGAAGATATGGTTTTACGGTAGAAATCCTTGATCTTGGAATGTTTGGCTTCGATTTCTCTTTCCTTCATTGAATTCTTATAAATAGACATTTAGAAACAACTGGATACAAATAATTATATTTTTATACATATTTGGTGCCTGTATGTGAATATTATTTATTTGTTATATTTTTTAAAGTTCCTATGCACAAAACTTTACTTCCATGCAGATTACAGCATTAAATAATCTTGAAATTCCCACTGGTTTAATAGGGTGTTAAGTTCTTAAAGGCTTTTAAAAGTGTTATCTCAAGTCCTAAAGTAGTTTTGGAAATCAATAATTAAGCAGTTTGTCAACAAAACTCCTGAAGGAGCTTTCCCCTTTAGCCTTTATTAAAATTTAAGTCTCAGGTGCTTTGGAGCCCCTCTTTAATTAGGCTCAGCTTCAGATCCGTGCATTTACAAGCAAACAATATAACAACAGTTTCTGCTCTTGCCCTGGGGAAAAGAAGTGTCAGCGATTTTGGATTCCATCCTGCTAAACTGCAACCACTGGGGCCTCAAACAGTGTGAAACTGAGATATTCACTGCACTTGAAATGTGATATTAATGGATTATTCCTGCACTTAAGCAAATTCTTCAGTGCACTGTTCCTGTAGTATTTTGTCAAGATCAAACCCTTAGCATATTAGAGCATTAATCATCAGTAGCAGAAGGATTATCAGGAAATAAAATTTTTTAGCTGCAAATTCTTCTGTTAAGATTTCACTCTTCTAAAGCTTTTTAAGCAAATCCAACCAAAACAAATAAGCCATCAAAACCAGGGGAAATGGTGCTCCATTTAGCCAGTTCCTCTGTTCTTACACTGGATTACCAGAAAGTGGTGATGCTCCTCAATGTGTTCCTTTACTTCTGCTCCGTTGGGAAGGCCTGAGAAGTAAAAGGAGCTCTCCAGCCTTGGAATGCAGCCCCCGGGCAGGGCTGGTACCCACGGCCCAGTCTCGCTCAGGGCTGAGGGCTTTCCCAGCCTTGCTGGAGTCACACATGAAAAGCAAACAAACTTGATGATTCAAATACAGAAAACCAAAAATAAACCCCAAAGCCTCAGGAGGACCTAGAGTAAATTGCAATTTTTAATTACCAGTGTGTTAATGAAGGCAGTGAAGTAACAAGAATTGTTTCCAAATCTGATTTAAAGTACTAAACCTGAATTTCTGAAATATCAGTTGACAGCAAGAAGTGAAGGCCTTGTCCTTTAAAAAGTGCACATACAAGTCTATTTATATTTTATTCCTGGGGTCTGTATTCTAACCCAAACTCACAGAAATTAGATTCCAGCTCTGCCACAGGAGTGTTGTATAATCCATATCTGGGGAGGGGGAGGAGGAAGAACAATCCAAATTTTATTTATTTACAGATAATGGGAATAATTTATTTTCTTTATAGACTGTTTAAACTTTAGTCCTTTCTCTGAGGTCTGGATTACTGTGCACTTACAGGCAGCTCTGCCACAAGGAGGGGAATCTCATTTCTATGGAAATTAAAACCAGGTAATCTACCCAGGATTAAAGCAGAAATACAGTTTTGTTTCAAAGACTGTTACAGGAAATTGTCCTTATTTAAAGCTGTATTCGCCACCTTTTATGTTAATTGCATTTTTGGGTGACAACACTATGAAAAGGAATTGTATGTCGAAAAAAGACTGCTAGAATATATTTGATCTGCCTTCAGAATTCACTCTCTGGTAATAAAAATTAATCCCTGCATTTCACTTCCCCCTTTGATATCTACTTTGTATTTTTTGTCTATGACTCCAAGTTTCTTGTTTTGTTCTCTCAGTAAAGTAATTTGAAAGAATGAAAGTATGATACTTCTACTCATTTTGAAATTATTTCATGAAAAGTTTATTTTCAACCTGGCATGAAGCTGGGAGGCAGCTGAGAGATGAAAGAGCCAATAAACTCACATGTTCCCACTAAACTTTGGTTTTGATTGAGAAGAAGAATGAAAGTTCAAACTTCCAAAAATATAAAAATTGCCTGTTACTGGTGCTCGTAGAGTACTGGGACAAAGAGGGCTTGTTGGGTTTTTTTGGGGGTTTTTTTTTGGGTTTTTTTGTTATTGTTGTTGTTGTTGGGTTTGGGGGTTTTTTTGGGTTTTGAGTTGTTTTTGTTTGTTTGTTTGGGTTTTTTTAAATTTTAATGTTTATTTTTTTATTCTAGACCCTTTTTTGGAAAATACAATCTCCTTAAAAAAAACCCCTTGCTTTCCCCCAAATCTCTACCTCACTCTAAGGATCACCACCAAAGCTCCTGTGTGTGATTTCCTTTGGAACCACTGCTGTTGGAATTCCCAGCCCCCAGGCACTGGCATGAACGTTCTCTTATGTAGACTGTTGATGACAAGAATATTTCTGGTGATCACATTTAGTGGACCTGAGGCAAAGCTGAGGCATGGCAGGGGCTGGGAAATCTTTTCCCGTTACAATAGATTGAGGCTCAAGAAGTTGCATGTACTGTTCTGGTGCTTCAACGGGTTATAAATGAATAAAAAATGTAGGAAAAAGCAGATCCCCGACCATCAGTGGGATGTCTTGCTCAAAATCAACTTTCCTTCTGAAAGCTGCAGTCTGCTCTGGATAAACAATGAATAGATACAGACTTCAGATGTATGTAACAATCCTGTTTTTCAAAATTTGCTGTTTTCAGGAGGGGTAGGGTTAATATGACATGATAGAAACTTGAATTAAACACACTGAGGGTTTCTGGCCAGGTGAACAGGCAGAGCCTTGCTCCTGGCACCTGCTTCTGGATAGAGTTTGAGGTTGTGATTGAAGCCACTGATGTTGCACAGCTGAGCAGTGGCCTTCCTGCTCAACTTCCTGGTGCTCCAGAGTGAGAAACTGGCACTGAGGGCCAGAACCAGGCTCCCTTTTTGACAAGGTTTAGAGAAAACACTGGTTTTTCCCTTATCATTTTTTTGTAATTCCCTTCCAAGACTAAAGTTTTATCAGGATTTATCGCTGCTGTCTCGAATAGAAGCAGTTCTTTGGTTGCAAAACCTCATTCTTATCTTTGGACAGCTGCTGAGGATCCAGTAAATACATGTGATAGGTCATGCACATTTTTAGTGGGAATGTTCCTTGGAGAGTTTGAAAAAAAGTTTTGTGTTGCTCTTGCTGGTGAAATATATTTACAAAAAACTGTCTTTCAAAACCGAAATTTGAATTTGGACTGAGTCTTTCACTTTTTACACCATTTCTCTGGTTTCTGGTTTAGGCCCAGAGGAACCTTTTTTGTTTCCTCTGTGATGCTTTTGCTTCATCTGGAGTTTTGAGGTGAAGCTCTGCTGTTTGCATGTGTGAGAATTCTGGGGTTTGCCTTTCACCCCAGCCCTGTGTTGGCCAAATGTGCTGAAGGTTTGAGTCTCTCAAGCTTGGCTACAACTTCTGCCCTGTCGTTATTCCCCGTCTCTGAGAAGAGACTTTGCTAAACTTTTCAACTTTCATCTTGATTTACCTTGTCCCTGAACATTAGGCAGGTTTAATGGTAAAAAAGGGCAAAGATTTAACAAGACCAGAGGTCAAGGTTTTGTTGGCAAGGCTGGAAGCAGAAGACCACACGTAAGCCCAGCATAAAACACAGCCCTGGTTTATATTGACAGCATTTCCTCCAGCCTGTTCTCGTCTCTCTCATCTGGAATTCTCTGCCACAGCCTCCTCATGAGCACTGAGCTTCCAGGTTCATCGAGTCATTTTCCCTCCCAGAGGACTGAACACCTGTTCTCCTAAACTCTCCTCCCTTGCACTGCAGAGGAGCTGGGGCTGAATACAAATGCAAAGCCCTTGCTGGCTCAGGGAAGAAATGTGTTTGGGGCCCCCCAAGGTGGTTCCCCACCCCTGCCTTTCCCCACATCCCCCATCTCTGCTCTTCATACCAGAAGGAACCATAAAAACTTCTGGTTCTGTTCCTAAACAGAACCATTCCATTTCTGTATCCTTTTTTCCTCAACAGCTTTGTCCTTGGTGCCACTTGGAGCAGCTTATCACCTCCCCAGGCCTGCTGAGAGTAGTGTTACATTAATATTAAATATTGATATGGTTTAATTCATAGTTATATGTACTGTCTATGAGGCTCATAGTATTTTTATGTTACTAACTTTCAAAAAAGCCCACATGTAATATATGTGTTATTATGGTCTGTATATGAAGCACATATTTAAGGTCACATTAAAAAAAAAAAAAAACTGCTGGATCTTTTAAATTCTATCCAAAAAGTGCAGAAGAGATTACAGATATGTACTACAGATTTTATGAATTATTGATTTAGAAACTTTCGTTTGCTAGTAAAGTAGCAAGGAGTAAGATCAGTATTTGCAAAAGAAGGGAGCCTCTAAATTTCATTTTTCTCTTGATGGCACTTTAAAAAAACTTGGAAAAAACTAAGTTCTGAGCCATCAACTGTGACATCAGCAGCTTTGGGTTGCATCCTCCCCCAGCAGAAATATTTGACAAATTTTCACTGTCTGCAAGTTTTCCTTTGAATTCAGCTGGAGTCTCCCTGACAGTGAGCTATGAGTGAAGTTCTCGGGCAGCTTAAGCTCATCTAAATTACAGCTGCTCTGTTCATGCCTTGAGTCACAATCTCAGCGTGCTCAGTTCTGCCCCTGCTGCCTTCTGGCACTGCTGAGCGTGTGGTGAGTTGGTTCAAGGAGCTGACTGAGACAAAAAACAAGCCTACAAAGGGGAGAGAACAGAGTTTAACTCAATCAGACCATCCCATTATCCACACTGTGATGGTGGGAATGTATGACCAAGAGAGAAAGGGGGACCTATCTTGCATGGATGTCAGCTGATTTGGAACAGCATCCTGAAATGGGAGGTGTGGAAGTGGAAGACTGTGGATTCAGTGACTGATTAATGATGTCTCAGAGATCCCAATTGCACTGGCCTTTCCTGCCACACTGGTTTGTGACCAGTTGCCAACAGTAGTGTATCTGTAGCCATGGCGAGGCAGCTCCACATGAGGTCCCTCCAGCTGCCCTCAAAGCTTAACTCTGCGATGCTACAGATTCAAGCTTTGCCTACCGTAGGAAAAATAAAAAAGCTGATTTTACTGCTATTTCCCTTTGCCTCTGCTCCGCTGAATCACAGCCTGGGACAGTAGGAAGAGCCTTTCTGGCAGAGCAGAACTCAGTCTGTGGTAATTTACCCTGCTTATGACCTCCCCACACGCTTACCCCGTTTACTTTCGAAATGACCAATTTAATCAGGCACATGTACAACACAGGGATGGGTGTGTGAATATCTAAATGTATGAGAGAGGGAACTTCAGATGTTTTATCTTTCATTAGCTAATAACAGCAGTAATGACCTCAGCAGTACAGGATGTCTTCTGCAAAATTAATAACCACATGAGGGTTAATGGCCCAAGGCGATGAACTCTCTCAGACAATCATTAATCTACCTTGATGATTATCGCTTCATTACCGAGCACTGAAACCTCCTTCGTGTGCCAGTAAAGGCTTGGTTTCAGCCCTCCCCACTGATGTGCACAATGTGCCCTCTTTTCTTTCTTCTGGGCAGGCAGGAGAGCAGGAGAAAGCTCTGAGGTGCAAATAAATGTCACGATTGTGAGAGATAGGAAACTAATTTAAATATGAGTTTGGAGAACACGTTTCCCCAATGATTGTCTGTTTTCTACCTACACGTTAAAGAGAGCTTTAAGGGATATTTTTTGTTTATGTTTTTAAGTAGCTGTAGTCTGGGAAACAATACCATGGCTTATGAAGCAAAGGCTCTCTGAGGTGCTTATGTATATAGACTGTTTAATTGCTTGGGCTGTGTATTTAGATAGTGCCCCTTAGTGCAGAGTCCTTGTTTTCCTTCCCAGGAATAATAACACCCTGCAGCTGAAAACTCATGCATTGCTGCTACTGATCTGAATTCAGCCCTGCAAACTCAGTGTGGAGAAATGGAAACTGAGACATCCAGAAGAAAACTGCGTCAGGATATTTACCACAACCAGCCCCTGCCACAGACTGAATTTTTTATGGCACCTTATTCCTGTCAATCTGGAACGGTCTGGTTTTTTTGGAACAAGGCCAGTATCTCCAGAAGAAAAGGGCTCTGAAAGCATATATCTTGCTGGCTGTGGAATATAGAAACTTGCACATTCCCATGTCCAGCCTTTTTTCCTCCTTGTCAGCCTATGACAGCTGTGCACATTAACCTTCAGAATCCCCCCCCTTTTTTTTTCCCCTGCTTTATCATCTCTGCTGCCAGTATTAGTATTAGTTGGACAGTGATTAATATAGAGAGGGTGCTGCATAACCAGTTCAAATTTGGATAGGTAATTAGGACCTCTAACCACTAACACCAAGCTAGGAACAGCTGCCGTTCATTTGGATTTTTGCAGCAGCACGCAGACCTGGAATATAATTTTGCAGCTTCTCTGCCTTACTGAGTTAGAAAACATAAACTGTTTACTCTTTTCTTGCTTTGTTTTCTGTTTTCCTTTGTGGAATGTATGAGGTGCAGCTGAGTATTATTGATGTAAAGAGATCATCAGTCATCAACCATGATGATCAGAGGTGGTTTATTAGGGATGGGAGAGCTCTGTAAGCCTCCCCACGAGCAGTCTGGTGCTGGACAAGGGTGGCCTGCCAATATTAGGGGAGCTGAAAAAAACACTGACGTGCCTGAATCTCAGACATAAACTGGGGATTGGGAAGTGACAATTGGAAAAATTCATAACCTCAGCCTGAGAAGTGTCTTTCCTGCACTCTCTGATAGATGGAGTTAATAGAAACTTTCTGAGCAAGCCTTCATCCGCACAGTACCCAAACTGTAAAAAGGGATTTCCAAACAATAACGAGGAAAAGCAAAGTGTACCAGGAATTGTAGTGATGACATCAGTAATTACTCCGTTCAGCACATGGTTTTGTAGCTTTGGCAGGCCCTGTGGTCCTTGTTTTTCATGGAGACTGATCCATGCTGGCACCTCGGACCTCCCACCTCACTCCTCTGTATCCCATAGGATCTGGGGGTGCTCAGCAGCAGAACTGATGGGAGATTTTCCATGCTGTGCTCTCCAGTGAGCACTCACTACGTGTCCAGCAGTTCCAGAACCTCATCCCACTGTACAACGAATTTACAGCCAGTGACATGATAAACAAGGTGATGACTGAATGTAATTCATGGCCCACGGAATGATAGAGCTGTCAAACAATGGCTGCAGCTGAACTGGTTTCTGGGCTTGGTGAGTTTTTGTTCTTATCATTGTTGAACAGACCAGGCCTGGGCTTTTTTTCCTGGTCCACCGAGTTCATTAATTGTCTGCAGCTGAAAATTTATTTTTCAATTGCAAGGTCACCAGCCTCCAGTCTGAGAACCTGGTTGTAGCCAGCTTCTGTAATTAACAACAGAACTGATGGGGAATTTTGCCTATTGGTCCTGAAACCTCCTCAGGTAAATGAAAAAAGAGGTTTTGTCTACTGGTCAAGGAAGAAGAGAACTTCAATTCTCTGAAAAACAGCCAGGATGCTACAGTTAGGGTAGCATAAATACATAAAAAAAACCCCAAAAAAAACAAAACCAAAACTTGTCAAAACTGTTGCTTTTATAAGATACCCTATCCACAGCTGGTTGGAAATATGGCCATATACACCATATAAAGAGCAAGTCAGAATGAAAATACTGAACAGCTGCTTTTGATAGGATTATTGATTGCATACGCATAATTTTATGATGGATTAAGCAACAGATTTTTAGAGACCTGCATGGAATTGCTTTTCCACACAACTGCTGGGGAAAGGTCAGAGTAGAACTGCATCTCTTCTGTTTGAAAACTCCCAAGTACACTTTTGAAATGATGGTAAATGAATCATATGAACCAGTGCAATCCACAAGTAAAGAATGGAACAGCACAGCACACAACTCTGCTTAATAACCAACTAAATAAACAGGCTTTTGTTTAAAATCAGAGGGGTATTGTCAAATTATTATTCTTATTCTTCATTTATTCAGGTCGCCAAACTGTGGAAACAAGGAGGCCTGGGAGGTAGGTCCTGTGTCTCTCTGGCCTTTGATCTTCTCCACTGTTAGGGGGAAAAAACAACCAACCAACCAGTCCCCAAAAATTGCCATTGCCATGTGCCTGCAAGGCTGCTGCTGACTGTGCAGGAGCAGTTGGTAAACACCACTTCCAGATCTGAACTGCTTTGTCTTTAATGCAAGTGTAAGAGAGGAAAATCATTGTCTTGCCTTTATATCTGTATCTGGCTCTTGCCAATGTCTGTTTTACTAACCGAGGTATTCTTGACTTGTGTTTCTAAGTTTGGGAACAAACAGTTGTAAAAGGATTTGATTGCAAACTTCTGCTTGAATTAAAAATAGAGAAAAAAAGTGCTTGACAAGCACTTATGTAATTATCTAAGTCTTTGACAATATAGAAAAAACATAATTTCAATCTACTGACCACAGTCCTTTATTTCAGAAGGCTGAGGAGAAACAGAAGTCTAAGACACTTTATTCTGGCACTTGTAAATCCCCTGTTAAGTAAAAATGTCGGTAGGAGAGAAGGTATACTTTTCTTAAAGAAAAAGGTGGCAGCACTTCTGGGTTAATTGCATTGACTGCATGGGGAACTGCAGAAAAGGTTTTTCCTGTTGTGCAGTTGGGGTCCCAGAGACAGAAATTGTGCGTTCAGTAGATGAGTGAATTATTCTGATTAAACTGATCCCTACAGCTGGTCACTGTGCTCTCTGTGTCAGCATAAAAAGAAGGGAAGCTTAAGAAGAGACAAAAGAAAAGGAAAAATACTAGACTTGAAAAGAAACTGAGGCTCTAATAATGTGGAAAGTCTCCTTTACCTCGGGTGGATTTGCCCCTTTGATCCTACCCACGCAAGGCTGGGCATCACTGCCTTGTATGAGTATAGGGCAGTGCATCACTGAAGTGTAAAGTGATTAGCTTTCTACTTTAGTACTGCTTCTAACAGCAAATCTGTGGTCATTTTGAAGTACTCTGGATGTATGGCAAGTTTTGAAGACTGTCTTTGATTTTGAAAACAGCTTCTGTGTTGCAGTGAATGCAAGCTGCAGATTATGTCCCAAAGCTGGAATTGATGAGAGTTCCATCAATTATCTGTGGCACAATATGAATTAGTTTTAGAGCTTTCAGCCTAGTGTAGGCTGCTGGTGCAGTTTGGGATTTCTCACCACGTTGCCCCTCAGTGCACTGGCACCTGTTGTCCACCCATGTTAGGGTAACTCTTTCTCAGGGGGCAAAAATTCATCTTGTTTCCATCAGCAGAGTGTTCCTCTGAAGTTACTCCTGAACGTCAGTAATGTGAGGCTGCTTTCACTTCAGGCTAATTGTCAGGGATTGCTTCATATGTCACATGTCAGGGGAGGAAACAAGAACATTTGTCACCTAGTCATGAGAAGCTTGTGGCAGTGCCTCACACATTATTTCTTTGGTTCACCTGGTACTTAACTCATTAATGCTGTGTTCAATCACTTTGGGCTGCCACGCCTGCAAAAGCATCACAAACTAAATCGAGATATCTACAAAAGTATTGATCACCACCTTATTGTTAATGCATATTTTTATGTTCATGTCTGAGGTTTAAAGAACAGGTAGGTAGGTGTTTACAGCTCAGTTCAGTGTTTAGGCTGAATGACCTCGATTCCCTCCCAAAACTGACATACCATGTTTTCTCATTAACATCCCACCTCTGACCTAATCTCTCTTCCCTTCCAGCCTACCTGCCTAGTGGACATTAAATACTGACTTAAGGAAGTGATTAAGGGGGGAGTTTTAAAATCAGATTCTGAAACAATCAGCCTTCAAATAAACACTTTTTAGTGTGGCTTGGCCTCGCTGGCTTCCTCCTGAGGTAGAAGGATCGCACTCCAATTTCTCCTCTCTTACTCCCCATTCTCCCCCCTTTCCCTAGCATTAATACTGGCTACCAGGGATCGAAGTTTTAGTGAGAAAAGCCTTTTGATGTGTTGCTTTAGCTGATGAGAAAGATGGCAGAGGGTCAAGCAAAACAGATTTGTCTGCTGGCATGTCCTGCCAGACAGTCACAGCATAAAGGAGCAATGTGTTAAGGGGTTTGTGTATGGAGTGATATTTGCAACATGTTTTGAACACCGGTGTCCAAATCTCAGGCCATCAGCCGTGCCTGTCACCTCACAGCATGCCCCAGTTTGCATCAATAAAATCTGGGAGCCATCCATCACAGTAGAGACCTGACCCTGTGTTTGGGTGCTCTGGGCATAGAAATGTTTCAAGTGCAGTTGGATGGTGTTACCATAAAATTAGTTTATTAAATAGCTCGTATGAACCATGAGGACTACATTTCTCATTTTTAATGCAATTGCTTTGACAGTAGCCTGATCCATTTGGCTGTAGAGTGGCTGCATGTCTCACCCTGCAGTCTGTTACACAGGATCTCTTATTTTTTCTTTATTTCAATATGAATGCCTACTTTTCAAAATATTTTGGATTTAAATCTCTTGATCATGTGAGCAATCCTCTTAGCAGGCTGAATGAAGACATTTACTTGAATAAGAGTATAAAGTAATAGCTGTGAAGGCCTTTCCTCCATCTAGACATTGTAATAGAATCTTCTGGAACAATCATTTAGCAGAACACAAATGATGGAGTTTAGTCCCAGGAGAAGTTGTCTGAGATTCTGGTTTTCTCTGTAAGGAATAAGCTTGAAGTTATTTTCTAATGCTTTTTGAAACTGTGTGCACTCCACTTTCATTTATTTTACAATTTTGGTGGGACTGCTTGAAGTCAAAGAACGGGTCTGGCAGGTCAGGGGAGTGAGAACAATCTGGAATTCTTGAGAATGCAAATATTCCATCCCTGCCCTTCTGGGAGAAGTTCCTGCAGAAGGGAGTCAGCACTTGCTGTCCAGTGCAAACATTTGCTGCCACCTCTTCTCTCTCACTGTGGAAAAATGAGCTGCTGCTGGCTTTGCCTTTGCCAGAGCTGAATATCTTTCATGAAAACACAAAAGCATTCAAAAACTGCAAGGAAAAAGATGCTCTAAATACCCACTTGCCTTAAAATCTGTGAATTGTTGAAGCACAAGTTCATCTTCTAAACACATGGAATTAATTATTATTGTTTGAGGCATTGCAGTGAGCTTTTTCTGTTCTAAATAAACAGACTTTGAGAGCCTCATATTTTCATAGTACTAGAAAGATGTAACTAATAAAGTGATGTAGGCTGAATGGGTACAGAGGCATAATTTATTCTAAGAAATGATGATTTGGAAGTCAATAATGTGAGGTTATATAGTATAGTACAAGTCAAAGCTAAAATGTGGGCAACTGTAACTAAAGGCATCTGGGTTTTCCTGATTAATTTTAAAAATGGAAGATGATTCCTGTTCACAATTCCCAGTTTGCAGAGATGTCTTACAAGTGCCCATGTTCTGTTTAGTTTTTCTTCTGTGGTTGTACAACATGCATAAACCTTCTTTCAACTTCCTGCAGAGGCTTTAGCAATTATAGATTTTTCTGGTTGGCTAGTGGAAAAATTGGGTTCAGGTTTCAACTGAACAGAGTATTTTCAGGGACTTACAAAACAGTGAATTAATAAATGCATTGTTTTATTGAGTGATACATAATTTTGAAATTGTGAACCACTCTTCAGTAAAATGGCCACTTTGAGACAAAAAACATTTGATATTTCAGTGGAGGACTTATTCTTTCTATTTCTGAAATCTATCAGTTTATAATTTATTTATTTTTTTTTACCCTGGAAGTATTTTTTAATGGGGCAAACTTGCTGCTCATTAGAAAACTTTGGTTTTTTGGCTCTCTGCAACTGTGCATTTTACCATTTGGTGGTGGGATTTATTAGGGAAAGACCTCCTCTTTTGTCCTCTCAATTCAGTGCAACTTGAAACTTCTATGCTTTCTGTGCTTGTAACTTGCAGGGAGAAAATAAAATAAGCTAAAAATAATTGAAGCTTGTATTTAATAGAATTTCAGTAAAAACAGGAGTAGGTAAAACAGGAACAGGCAGCTGTGAAGAGATGGGAGCTGTGTGAGATTTTAAAATCAGGTCCCAGTACTCAGCTCAGTAAATTTTAGGCATTCTGGAAGTTTTTTTGGCTTTCATCCTCACTGAGCCCCACCTTTCCTCCCAAAATTATATCAGGTGCCATTTTCAAACATGGGGAGTTTGCTTGTTTCTTTGTTGCCTGAGAAAGTGTTATTTTCTGGATGTTCAGGAAGAAAAGGAAAGAGATGATATCCTTACTGCAGGAGTTGATAAAGAGATATTTCCAATTATCCTGAGTTTAGATCAGAAAGAGCAGGTGACATGACAATGTAATAACACAGAGCATCACTGTGCACAGCAATCTGATACAATTATCCCCTTCTGTCAGGATGGATTTGGTATTAGTGAGGCTTCAGTGGCACAGTGGCACAGCACTGGGAAAGCATCTGGAGGAAAAAAAAAACATGGAAATAATCAAAAAGTTGCTTGTGGTACTTATGCACACATTAATCACAAAATAAAGAGAAGGGAAAAAGAATATGGTCCAAGTCTGCTCAAGTGGTTGGAATAGCTCTTGGAGAATAGAATATGAATGTTCCAGTGTGATCCAGACAGGTCTCAGCTATGGGCAGGCACAAAGTGTCAGTCTGTCCTTCTCCTGAGCTGTGCCATTCCTGGTACACCTTCACGACACAGGTTTTTGTTTGATAGGGTTTTTTCTGGGTTTTTTTCCGTGGTTTTTTTTTTTTTTTTTTTCAGGAAATATTGATTCATCTAAACAAAATCAGATATTCTCTGGTGCAACAGTAAAACAGTGTACATGATGTTCTCCAGTGAACAAAAATTTGATGCTATCATGGGCTGGAAAAATCAATCATGTATGCCTACTTTCCTTCACTGAAACTCAAGTTATTGGAGTGAAAAATGACTGAGAATGGTCTGGGTGTTGGAGGAGTTCAGACTTCGAGGTCTCTTTGGCTTAAGAATGTGTCACTTATTTTTTACCTCGCAGAGAATTTTATGTAAATAAGTTGTATGGGGCGGTTTGTAGCTACAGAGTGGGACTGAAGTTACTGTCTGTGTACATCACACCCACAGAAACATTGAGAGGAGACTTTTCTGGCCTGTGGGTTTTGTGGGGGATTTTTTTTCTTGTTTGGTTATCGATTCAAGGCTATTATCTTGGATGATGATATCTGGAGTTTCACTGCTTGAATACCTAAAAGGCACATTTAAGTTTCTTGGGGAAAATTACTGAGACAGTTATGGGATTTTAATATAAAGTACCATAATTACACTTTAATGCTTCTTATCAATTGTTGAGCTTTGCACTTTGCCATAGAATAAAACACTGAACATGTTTCTTGGCCCACCCAGCAATGTAATGCTTTAATATCCATTTTACAGAGACAGTTTTTCAAACTTGGCAAGTAGGAACTTCTGAGATGAAAAATAGATACTATATTCATATGGTTTTAAATAGAGAATTGGCTTAGATGGGATATTAGGAAGGAATTCTTCCCAGTGAGGGTGGGGAGGCCCTGGCACAGGGTGCCCAGAGAAGCTGTGGCTGCCCCATCAAAGTGCCCAAGGCCAGGCTGGGCAGGGCTTGGAGCAACCTGGGGTAGTGGGAGGTGTCCCTGCCCGTGGCAGGGAATGCAATGAGATGAGCTTTAAGATCCTTCCAACCCAGACCATTCTAGGACTCTGTGATGATTCCATGAATACACATGTGTGTATGTATATATTGATCACGAGTTGAAAGTCACGTGTCAGTAAATCACCAGGCAAAGGCAGATTCTGAACAGCTCTTCATAAATCAACAAAAGCAAATTCAAATAAGCTGTTTTACTATTTCCAGGTAATGTGGAAAATAAACTCTACAACGAATGCAGGCAAAAAGGTTTTGGCTTTTTGACTTCATTATTCTCCATCTGTATCTCTTGCATCTATCTCAAAGACTGGCTGAATAAGGTTCTCACTATAATAATTAATAAAAAGAGAAATGTTCTGTCAGTGCAAAAATTCCTTATCACCCCTGTGTTTTCAGTGGATGCTGATGCTGTTCTTCTGTCTTTCCCCAGGCTGCCACTTTTGAGTGTGCTGTTCTTGGACAGTAAATTGTTGTGAGGCAGATAAAAGGAGGTACAGCTTTACCCCAGTCCCACAGGCAGGAATTGTATTGCCTCTTGTTCCAGGTATCAGGGAGTGCTCAGTTACCTCCTCATGCTCCCTCAGCTCTCTGCCAAACCCTTCTCCTTGCTTTGGTACCTCCAAGTACTTGGTAATGCCCAGTGCCAGCTCACAGATTGCCTTGTCACCTCACTGCTGTCCTTCCTGCTACCACCTTCTCTATGGCTTGATAGTGAATGTGACCAATTTCATGTTCTTTGTTTACAGCAATTTGGATGGAGAAAGTTGTTATGCATGAGTGTGTCTCAAGTTTGGTTTTAGTTCATGATCATTTTTGTCTATGAAATTATGAGCAACGTGAGCAACGTTCTCTCAGGCCCCTCCTGAGAGGCATAAACAAGGTCTGAAGGTTTGCATTCACTGTCCCTTCCCCTCATGAACTCTGCTGTTTCCCACCAGCTGCCTTGGGGCCTCAGGAGGCTCCTGTGACATTTGGATTAAGCTCTGCAATAACAATATTGACTGAAGTGTCTTCGTGGTCAAAGTAGCAAGGCTGTCCTGTTCTGTAAATACTCTCTCATCATGTTGTTATAATCTTACATTTTAGACCCTTCTGATGTAAAGTGGGTTTGTTTTTCACTTGCATATGAGACACACAGGGCCTTTTCTTTATCTGCCAGATGCTCTTTCCTCTGTGCCATGTTCACCTTCCTGGGGAGGTAGCTGGGATCATGCTGCCATCTCATGGCAGGCCGCAGTTTAATTAGAAATGACAAACAGCACAGGACAAATTGGCATTGTTATGTAAATTCACCAAGATAAGTAAAACCAATAACAATTCATCCTGTGTTTTAAAACTAGAACATTCCCTGCTTTCCATGTAAGAGATAATGAGGCTGTAGGGGGCAGGATTGTGGCTGAGCCTACTGTATATCCTTCTATATGTATAATTTTTTGTGCTTTTAGGAAAATAAAGGACCTTGACTACCCAGTACTAATATTAAAGATGTCTGGGATATTGCAGCAAATCCCACTGAACATTGCTATCAGTACAGCTCACTCCCCAGGAAAATATCTTTCTCAGCTTCCAGCACCTTATTAGTATACATGGTAGAGGAAACCATAATTAAATCTATTAAGGTGACTTGTTACAGAGCACAAATGTCTGAATGCTTGACAGAAAAAGGAAACCATTTTTCTTTCTCTTCTGCAGGTAGATAACCCTGTTTCTTTCAATTCTTATTTAAGAATTCCCGGTCTGTGAGTCTGTTCAACTATCTGACATTTTTAGTGTTCAGCTGGGATTTCATCCTGCACCCAGCTCCAGGATATCTACCTGCCACCAGGATAGATTACTTTTAAAAATCATGATCCCTCTGAGTCTTCAGTTATCATCAAGGGCATTTTGGCACAGGATCTGAGGGGGGGAAAGGTGTTTTTGTAGTTTGTGTTTTGCTTTTGAGATGTTTATTTCAAGACAGTGGTTTGGCCAGGTGTTCCTAATGGTACTGCTCTGCAGATCTGGAATTTGAGGCATCATTTGGTGTCCTTTTTGCAGCAGCAGCCACAGGTGGGAAAACTGGGCTGGTGGCAGCCCTAGAAAATGTCTACCCAGCTCCCTTCTGCTTTTAGGATATGGTGCCAGCCATAGGGGAGCTCCTTCTGCTTTTTCCATCTCACATTTGTGGGACTTTGGTCCTCCAGACTATAAAATCTTGACCACTAATCGGGCTCCCAGGTAGAAAGTGACAGGGCGAGAGGAAATGGCCTCAAGTTGTGCCATGGTAGGTTTAGACTGGATGTTAGGAAAACATTTTTCATGGAAAGGGTTGTAAAGCATTGGAACAGGCTGCACAGGGAAGTGGGGGAATTCACCATCCCTGGAAATGTTCAAAAACCATGTGGATATGGCACTTGAGGACATGGTTTAGTGGGGAACGTGATCATGGTGCTGGGTTGATGGTTTGACTTGATCTTAAAGGTCCTATCCCAACTCTGTGATTGTATAATTATCTGCAGTGCATACCTACTGACCAGAGGAAGGAGGAAAGGGTGGCTTGTGCTTCACAGTGGTCATTTTTATGAATTTGTTTGGTATGGTGCACATTCTTCTTGAAGAGTTAATAGATAGAGTTTGATTAAAGTTAAATAAATTAGCAACTGAAAAACCTGCAGTTTAAAGACTGAATGTATTGGCCAGCAGTGTTTCTGATGTGGAAAATAACCTTGGTGTAGTCTTTCAGGCAAACATTTTACCCTTCTTAGGAATATAAATTCAGCCTCTGCTATGTTCACAGGCAAGAGCATCTTTTCTGAAAAGGGGGTTCACTTTGTTAACTCCATCTTATAAAATGGCCTTGCCATGGCCATGGCCATTCAGTGAATAAATTGGAAGGAGAACTTCTAGTCTCCCAGTTCACACATCTGTGCAGCTTTTTCTGTGTTGTTTTAGTGTAAAAAGCAGGAGAAAAAATTAATTCAATATAATTTTTTTCTTCTCAGCCATCTTCATGCTTTGAGAATTTCTCTGGGCTGATTCAGGTCCTTTGCACACAGCAAACAGAGCAGGATCTCACTTCCCATGGAGCCTTCTGAGCTGGATGCTTGTGTTGAGATCAAGAGAATGCTTGTACGGCTAACATTACATTATTGAGTCCAACCCATAAAATAAATTTTAAACCCCTCTGAATTTTGACAACTTAAGTCTAAAAAGCATGGTTTTTTCTTTTATCTAAACACCAACTCTCAAAATCCAAAACTCTGCCACCTGTTCATAAAAGACTGGTGGGAACTGACTTTTATTTCCTATATTTGACATCCTACCATCCAGTCAATTGGATTACAGTCAGTGACATTACAAAAGGAAAACACAGCCCAAATGCTGCCTACCACCCTAAGCCTTGGGTGTTCTTGATTTCTTCCAAAATGCTCACAGTAAAAGTACCAGCCCCTTTTCTACCTCCCTCAAAAGGAAAAGCAAAAGTTACAGCTCTGAAAGCTTGCAGATGACTTGTATGTATTTGGTATCTGGAGTTGTTTTCATTACTGCTTTATTTGCTTTGCTTTTCTCAGAGATTTGTGTCTTTTTAGTTGTCCAGTAACTCTTCTGTTTCCAAACAAACTCAGAGAAAACCACAATGTTATTCAAACTAAGAGTGAAATTTTTGGTGATCGAAGTGAGTGAAAAGTTGCAAAACACAAAAAGCAAAACAATGAATCCTCTTTTTGGATGTTCTTGACTTAAGAGCCTGGTGACATGATGTCTGTCAACCTAGGATTGACTGGTGCAGTTTTTCTCCTTAAATTTTTGTTCTCCTGTGGTTCAACGTGGTACTTTTTCTTCCCTCCATGTTCCTGTTTTTATTCCCAGTCTGGCACAGGCTGCCATGTAGTTCAGAAGTGACAAACAAGCTTGATCCTCCCTTTCTTGTGCAGAATATCGGTTTTAAGATTGTTTGTGTTCATCCCATGGCACCTAAATGTCCTCTCCATGTTTCAGTATTGTCTGAAACACACATCATAAATAGCATTTTCTGATTGCACATGCACAATTTTTGTCATCTTTCAATGACTTTTAATTCTGCTCAGAGGTCACAACGACATTATTTCATGCAGAGTGGACTTGGTGCAGACAGTGATTGTTCTAAATAGCTTTTCCTTACCACAAGCCTCTTTATCAATTTTAGGGGATCACACTCTCACAGTCATTCAAATAGAATGCTCCTGCAACTTCACTTAGTCTTTTTATACTTCCTACAACGAAAATGGTGAGAGGGTTTTCATTCTAGCTGAGGAGAGGAGAATGCATTGCAGGAGGTGGTGGCTGTCCCCCCAGGATGCTGCCCTATGAATAAAAGATTGAGGTGCATTTCCATACGATACTTTGTCTTTCTGTTAGATACTTAAAAAGAAACCCTATTCAGACTCTGATAGACCGAATGAGAATGAAGATGTTGGCATTTCCTAGTCCAGCTGGAGGGCTGAGGAGCAGGAGTTGTTAATGGCTTTGCTGTCAGGGTTGCTGGCTCTGCCATATCTTCACCCTGGCCTGGCGCTGTAATTGTGGCTCAGACGCGGGAGATCAGAGATTGCAGCAGATTCATGGCCTTTATTGCTGCACGATTATCCACAGTGATTCAGCAGGTGCTGGGCAGACCTGTACATCAATCCTTTTAATAAATGCCAGCTCTTTCTCTGCTTGGCCTTACTGCAAAAATAAAAAAAAAGAGAATAAATTAGTACTGGGAGGCTTTTTTGTACTGAGACATTCTGGAACTAGATTGCCCTGCACGTGGATCACAGTGTTGTTAGGACAGCTCCAAGATTTCTTTCAATGACTGACATCAGTGGGATATTCCAGACAGCAGGAATGGTGCAGTGGCAGTGGGACAGTGCACACTGGGACTGGTGTTCACTCCAGTCTCTCCATAATTATGTTGTTACACCCTCATGTTGCTGATCCAAACATAAACTGGCTCAGAACCGTTCACCTCACCCAATGTATAAACTTTGTAATCTATTTTTCCTTAATTGGGATTTTGAGAATTTAGTGAGGTAGAGGATCTAAGGGCCCCTGGGAGCTGGAAGCCAAAGCTCTATGGAAAAGTGTTATAACAAATTTTAAAAAAGGAAGACAGATGCAACTTCCCTGTGCAGCACTTTTATAAGGAATATAATCCATTCTATTAGAACACAAGGCTTTTAAGAGTTCTGAAGCAGCACATAACATTTGAAAAAATTGGATAAATGCTGTCATTATTATATCCCTGACACTTTCAGTTTCTTTGTGCAGGAAAGACTACACAGAAATAAATGGAGTACTATTCAGTTTACTCTTTTCCACTCTTAAGGGACTGTTTTGTCCTGCTTAGAAAATGGATGTGTAACAGAATTACTAAAATGAATACAGGCCAAGATGTGGGGTATTGTAAAAATGCGGGGGAAATGGGAACTTGTTTTAAATATTGTTTTTATCCTGTGGCAGGACATGTCTACCTTCTCTCTACCACAGATGGTTGGTGCATATGCAAGAGATAACCCAGGCAGGTCACAGGCCAGCATGGGGTCATCTCTGGCACCAAAAGGGCTCAGGCCCCCAGCTAAGAATCAACATCTTAGTCTAGAGGACAAATCTGGGAAGAGATAAAAGAAAAATAAATATTCTTGACCAAAAGACACGGTTCTTATGTCTATAAAAGCCCACACAATTTTCACAGAGGCAGAAGCCTTCTACACACACGCACTGGAAGTGTGTGAGAATTCTTCCCGGAGTCTGGACGCAGATTCTGTGGTTACTTTCCTGGGAATTGAGGGAAAGGATTTCAATGTGTGCTCTGTCGGAATTGGATGGTGAGAAACATTGGATCCTAAGTTACATTATTTCTTTGCTAGCTGTAAAATTAATGGCACCTTTAACCCTGCACATAATACTAGTTGTCTCTTATTCCTGTGTAGTAACAGTCTGTCTTAAGCCTTATGTCTGTTTGTGTCTATTAAATAAATAATTCATTCTGTAAGAGACTGAATCAGCCATTATTAAAAAACTTGTGAGCAAGAGTGGACCTTGGGGTGCTGGCCACCTCAATAAAGCTACTGCCTGCTGCTGGAGGCCTGGGCAAAAGGCAGGGACTTACTTAAACCCCCACCATCCATTCATAACATATCCACAGGACTGATTCTTTCCTCTTTCTAAAACAGTGTATTTTGTTTTGTGAGCAATTCTCATCTTCACTGGTATTATGTCTGGGGAAGACTTTGCTTTTCTAGAGGTAAGGAACGTGCTGTGAAAAAAGCTGTCACAAGAGGTTTTTTCATGTGTAAACAATAATTTGGAAAAACATGAGTGTGCAGATCTCTCCACCCCTCTTTTTTCTTTTTTTTTTTTTTAATTATTTAGTTGCAGTCCTGGCTGTAGGGTTACATGTTAAACAAGAGAGGTTGACCTGATGGCAGTCAATGACCAAACTCTTACTGATTTCATCGTGGTAATAATTTCAACTGAGATGTCACTGTAAAATTTCTGAGTTCTTCTCCTTCCTGCTGGCCTTGTTGGATCTTTTTTGATGTTTTGAGGACTGATTTGAGTGTTCTCGAGCATGTACCACAGCACAAGATATTGAAGTGTTCTGTAGCTGCAAATCACCTTCCTTAAACAGAGGATGGAAAGATATTGGTGAATGAGACAAATTTTTAAATTCTCTGAAGTATTAGATAAAAGAGTTGGGAAGTTGACAAAAAAAGGGGGCTGAGATGCTAGGGGTCCTCCTCCTTCACCTTCCCTCAGTGAAGCCAACAGGGTTTGTAGTGTCAGCTCCTTGCTGTGTGCCAGGATGGAGCAAGAGAGGACTGCAGAACAGCTTTCAGGTGTGCTGACATCAAGGCAAATAATGCCTTGACGATTTTTCAAGACTCTTGGGTTACAATTCTTTAGTCAAGTGTATACTCACATCTGCTAATGGCATCAGGATACCAGCTCTATGCAAACAATCCCACTGACCTGAATACCAGCTGGGTGAATAAAACATGCAGCACTTTTGCTTCTAATCTCACCCATCTCCTGCATTTGCTGCAAATTTTTATAGTGAAAACAAACCTGCCTGAGACCATCTTGCAGCTGAAGGTAATGGTGAAGGGAAGGGGTGATGCTGATAACTCACCCACACTTGAAGAGGTTCAAATTCTGTCCTGACCTCGTCCAACAACTATCACACAAATTATTCCTTTCCTGGAGCTCTGTCTAGTGAGAGGAGGTCAGTGCAGTTGCTCTCAGCAACCTGAGTCATTCCAGGGCCTGACTCCACTTCTGGTAGCACCTACTTCTCTGTGTCAGTTTGTCCCTGCAATCTCGCATTTTCAACCTCATCTCCTGAACGTCTTTTCTGTTAAATTTATTGAAAGAAATAACCAATCCATTCATCTTGTTCTCCTTTTTCAATTGTTTAGTTAATTTATTAAAGACTGAAAAATTATTCTTCACTTGTGGTGGACCAGTGATTCCAGCTCAGGTTGGTAATGAAATTATCTGTGTGGCTGTGGCTTGGGCAAGAGAGTCAAATGGGTAAATTTGCAGAATTTCAATGAATTCTTAACTCAGTACCCAATTTATCACAAATAAAACATTTGCCCTCTGTAAGTATTTACCTGGCAGTGTTTAGTCACCCGTGGTGGGGTTTCCTCAGTTCCATGCAGCCCTATCTGGGAAAATCCAGCAAGGCACTGCCATATTTTTTAAGGCTGTGAAGTCTTCAACAAACTCTTCCCTTTTAATCCACTTTTTCCCGAAAGAACAATAAGCTTGCAGTGTTTCTTCTCTTTTACCTTTAAAGGAAAAAATGCTGAGATATATGTATTGGGAATCAGTTATCCACCAACTTTTGCTGATGCTGCAATTTACCAACTGCCAACAATTAGTCCTAAATTTTCTCTTTCCCGTGACACTGCTCTCCTATAAATTTTGATCATAAATTCTGAATAAACACTACTAAAATCCTCCTGATAATAAGAGGGATTAATAGCAGCAAAACCCACATTACTGTTGTGTGCTCTATAAATTAACACAAAGGTGAAAGATAGCTGAAAACTGCTTATTTGTGCACTGGGGCTGGTTCTCCAGTGCTTAACAACTTATCCTGCCATATATATTAGTATAGTGCTGTAATGTAAACCTGAATTGTCTATTTTCCAGCAGTACAATTTGTTAATTAATATCAGGACCCCACTGTGTGGATGCTTCACAGGGAGCAGCCCAAATTACAAAGAACTTTAGTGGAATATAAAAGGAATTGTAAATAGAGACATGAAGGATGATTTCATCAAAGCCACGTGAGATCAATAACAGAGTTGTGGGAAAAGTCTGTTCACTGCTCCCTGTAATGGGGGCTCCAGGCATAAAAATGTGTCGCCTTCAGGCTTTTGGAAAGAGTTGTGTATGGTCATGGACAGAAAGCTTTAAAATTTCTACAGGAAAGAGCTTCTACAAAGCTGTCTATCTTAGAGGAGTCTTTCAGAACTGGTTCCAGTTGAGCTATGCCTGGTCAATCTTCACTCTCAGTCTCTTTCAGACATTCATTTCACTGAGGAGTTATTTCAGGCATTCTTCAGTCAGAACATTAAGTGCCCTCATTCCATCCAGAAAACAATTTAGGAAGGTCTTTTTTAAATGTATGGTATGTGGAATTCAAAGACTTTCTCCAAAATACCTTTTTTTTCTTTAAGTGAATGCAACATTATCTAAATGCCAAGGTTGTTTTTTTTTTTTTGTTATTTGACCAAGTAATCAGAAACTTTCCAATTGCTACTACTAAGGATAATAGTGCACTATTCAAATCTTGGCTTTATTAGAAAACCTCCAAAATCTAAACAAGTTTCTCCAAATTAAATACTTTGAGGAATGATTCCCCACTACAAATAGCTTCTATGATACGCTGGGTTGAAGAAAGATAATGTAGGGGAAAATAATTTCCCAATGTGTGGATTTCTTTCCTGCCAATTTAAAGACACCCTTGTTCATATCTTCAGCTTATATAAATTTTACATTGCTAATGGAATGTAGAAGTGCTACCTTAAGATCTTGCAAGTCCAAATTTCTGGCTTCTAAAGCCTTGTGGCCACCTTAATGAAAATGTGCTGGCAGCAGCATCCCCAGAGTGCCTACAGGAGAGGTTCCTCTCTGTTTGCCTGCTGGGAACAAAACTCATGTGGACTTCTCAAAGTTGTTGAGTTAGTAAAGCATGAGTCTACTCTTAAAAAGAACTTTGGAATCTCTCACACACTGTTCTCTTTTTCTATTCTCTTTTGCTGTTTATGAATAACTATCTTTAATAGTACTCTGAATTCATGATATGTGCAAGTACTCCCTGGGGGCTCGGTATTTCAGTCTGAGCCCTGCTTGTCTGAAAAAGTTACCCTAGTTACTGGTGTAGTGTAATTTTGTGTGGGCTGGTGAAGAGAATTTGGTCTGGTGAAGTTTGTGGTTCTTTTCCAGTTGTGCTCTGTGGCAGCATTTCTGGAAGTGATGAACATTTTCTTGAGTCTAAATGGAAACATCGCTATTGATTTTGGAGGGAGCAGGTCAGCTGAGGCTGAGCTTTTGGGAATATTCCTCTATCTCTTCCCAGACAGTCTGGCATTTCATATTCCTTACCTGAGCCAGATTCTTTACATGACATTTCTGCACCATGTCAGAGCACCTTGCAATCACTAATACCCCTCCACAAGCTTCTGTTTGAAATCCCCTTTCTTTCTTTCTTTACTTTTTTATGCACAGCAAAGGTACAGGACAATGATTTCTTCACCAACCTGTTACAGACATTGGTAGCAGCAGTTCATCGAAAGCAGGTTTTCTAGATGCAGGCTGAAATCACTGTATCATACTTCTTCCCCAAAGACTGGCTCCAAAAGTGACATTAGTCCAGGATATTTTTTTCCTATGATACCTTCCCATTTCTAATGAAGGGCAGCTTGCAGATCACTGCAGAAAATGACATGCTTTTTAAATATCCGTAGCGGATGTCATGTTTGAAATAACATCTGCATTATATTTAGTGTCTCTTTAAGCACTTCTTTTTTCTCTAAATTGAAGTTTTGGTGCTAGATCTGAGATAATTCCCTGTATTTGAAAGGAAGCATTGGATTCTCTGGTTTCTGTGGTGATTACCTAACAAATACTGGCACAAAGGACTGACTGTTCCGTATTACAGCATGAAATCACTCCAAATGTCACACATCAACAATTGTTTCTTCTACTCAAACATGACTCTAAAGGCTTGACAAAACTGGATATTGTTCTTGGGTTGATATTTTAAAATAAGTGTGATGTCTTCAGTTGCTGTATGAAGCCTGATTCTCCATGGAGTATTTTTCTTTTAGTCAGGATGTATAATTCATTTTTGAAACCTTTCTCTGCAAGAGGTTTACAATCAATGAGCTCGTGGGCTCTCTGTATGAGGCACAACTGCATACAGGGAAATTGCTGAGTTGGGTCCATGATGTCAAACTTCACCTTTCAGGGTAATTGTGAGCACTCACTTATTGAACAGAGCCTGCTGGCAGCAGAGAGCACCCCACACTCTGGGACTTCTCTCTCTGTAACCTGCTGCACTCCTTTGAAACAGCTTCTATCCTCCTCTTTCCAGCACTGGGCTAGGGACAGTTTTTGTTTCTTGTTTTGCTCAGCTACCATGATGATCCTTGTCCTCCTCTTTTGGAACACAGGGCATGGCACACCAGAGCACTATTATGGTTAAAAACCTGGAAGTTTTGAACAAGGACAAAGGGCTTTGCTTTTCTCCTTCTGGCTCAGTCTGTGTTACACCCCAAAATATGTGTCCAGGGGCAAGCACTCAGCTATGGCTCTTCCATGAGTTCAGAGCCTCTTGTGTTGCCTTGGGCTGAGCTGAAATAATCAATCAAACACTAAAACAGCCTCAGCTACATCAGGCAATGTAATGGTGAAAACCATATAGGATGGCACATTCCATCCTTGCCCTTCCTGTGGAGAACACACAGTTACTTGGTGTCTGCCATAACAAACGCTCACATTGTGGCTAGCTGCCATAAGAACAGAAGGTAAAAGAATATGTTCTATTACTTCACAGTTTGGGTCATCTTTTTGCCTGGAGTGTGTGCTGCTTCTCCACTTCTGAACTAAGACTCTGTCAGAACTTTTTAAACGTGCATTTTCTTTATTTTGGTGCTGTAGAAATAGTGTGAGTTTCTCTTATGGAAATCCCAGGAGCATATAGAATGTTTTCCTACACAAGAAATACTCTCAGATATAATTTTACACCCTTTTATCCATGTCTGTGTGTGAATTTATTCTGAGGGATCACTTCTTCACTCTAATGTGACACACTTTGTGTGAATGGCTTTGGTTTCAGCTGGCATCCAGAGGATGTTTTTCTGTACTTGTATATTGAATACTTAGAGCCATGTAAAGTTGGTGTGGTTTACATACCATGGTGTGGTTTAAATATTTTCAAATATTTAAATCTCCAAACTTCTGAAATATTTGTTTTTCTGTAAACTTGTACACAATGACCTGAAATACTTTTCTGCTGTATAGAAGGTAACAAGATGTAATTAAGTACAGCTGAGCTCAGAATAGTTTTCCCATTGTCCGTTGTGCTAAAAATGTGAGTTCTTTTTCCCTTTGTCCCCCTTCTCATTCTTTTTATATTTCTTGAACAAACTATTTTTATTATCTTTTTAAGCTTTTTATCTAATCTTATTCAGTGGCTTTACTATGTCCATTGCCTATTATTTTCTAGGATTGATTTTTTTTTCTGAAGTCTTTTATTAATGCAGCACACATGTATATTCTTTCATTTCCTTCCCTTGGGTTGCATTTTTTCTTGCTGTCCCCTGTTTCTCGTCTCCCACTCCTTGTGATAAATACCATTTTTGCATTCTCTTTGTGGATCCTGGCCTTCACAAAAGGCAAAGATACCCATTTGACATCACAAAGAGGATGTCAGTGTTTAAACATCAAGGGCTTCATTTTGTAAATGCTGAGAGTGCTTACGGTCTCCAGCAGTTCCCCACTGGAATATAGGTGCTCATTTTTGCAAATTTCGTCTTATTTTCTGTCTTTCTAGCTGATAATAAACTGATAATGAATGCAGGACTTTGCTGGATAAATATATTACTCATTTAACCATTGTACAAGTCTCCTAAACTTGAAAATATCAAATGAAACTTACAGATGAAGACTTGCATCCTTCTTGGCATCAGGAATGACTCCTATGAAAATACATTTAAACGTCACCATTTCTTTTAAAGTGAATGGATGTGTGCTGTGGGTACCATGAGCACAATTGGTCTTTCTAGAATTAGCAGTGTTACCTTCTTCTAACACAGAAATGAGCAAACTCTTCAAATTAGGGAAATCCAGTGTCTGTTTTCTGGGACTGCTATTGGTGTCAGGTAGGTAGAATTTGTCTGGCTGTAAACATAGCACTGCTATGCCCTTGGAGTGGGACTTGATTAAAACTCAGTCATGTAATCTGTTGACAGGAGTCATAATCACCCAGCCCTGGACTTCAGTAACACTTCTGCACTCCTTTGTAAGGAAAAGTTTTTTTTTTTATAATTTCCCCTTTAGCTGTTTTGTCCACTATTTATTTATTTTTTATCCTGAAGTCATGGATTTCTGATATTGCTCCAGCAATAGAGTTTAGCATATGCCGGGCTTCAAGCGTATCAGTGGAATTTGATGAGAAATCAGTGTGTACTCACCAGCCCTCAGAGCAAGAGCAGATTTTTTGTTGCAGTAGAGTAATTTCCAGTGTTACATTTTGGTAGGACCCGTAACAAGGCCAAGACTCCGATAAATGTAAATACCATGATAGATACCAGCAGATGTCTGGGAGTTAGAGGGAATAGAGAGCGGGGATATTATAATTAAATATATCTCCAGCTTTATTCCTGCTGAAATGTTCTTTGCAATGAGCATTTACAGTGGCAATTTTTGCTGCTGAGCTCTGCCAAAATCCTTCGTTCTTCTCCTCCTCAGTGCTCATGTTGTCCTCCCAGACCTGTGCATTTCTTGAGCAGTGATCAGTTATGTCAGTAATAACACACCTGAGGCATTTTTTTCCTCAGCCTTGTAGGTCACTCTCAGGTGACACTCCCATTCCACATATGAGTTTTGCCTACTTAAATGAAGGAGCTTTATTTATTTCTGAAATGACAGGTAGTTACTGTAAACCTGTCCAAATACCTTTTTTCTTTTTTTTCACTCCTAATGATACCTGGATTGATGAAATATTTGTTTTGGGTATTTCTAGCGTTGTAAAATCATTAGCAATTGAGGTTTTTACCTCAAATTCCCTCCCCGTCATACACTTCATTAATTCCACACATCACATTCTTTCCAGCTTTATTCTAAATTGCTGTATCATTTACTCAGATAAGT
This sequence comes from Machaerirhynchus nigripectus, assembly GCA_013397975.1. Taxonomy (NCBI): domain Eukaryota; kingdom Metazoa; phylum Chordata; class Aves; order Passeriformes; family Dicruridae; genus Machaerirhynchus; species Machaerirhynchus nigripectus. The sequence continues at coordinate 212,832 of VZRQ01007671.1, read as the reverse complement.
TAAGTTGTCACAGAAGCTCTGTGAAGTGTTTGGTCTTTTCATACCCCTTAGCAGCACAGTTTTGATTTTTAAATAACAGCTTCTTTTTCTCTTGTATTCTCTGTCTCCTCTTCTGATAGATCAGCTTGAACGAGTTGCCATGATGTGAATAGCTATTTATTCCTACTGAGACATGTGGAGGTATAGAACAGGCCCCAGTCTGAGACTACCTAGTAGTGGCTTCTAGGGTCAAGTAGTGAGGGGGAAAAATGATTTGCAAGCACATGGAATTTACAGAATTAATTCTTCCTGGTCCTCTCATTTATCTGTTTAACCTGTTCTCAACAGTTATTAAAATAATGATATTTCTGTCTGTTGACAGAAAAGGAATCTTGTAAATATTTGAGCAAATAGGATTACATGAAGATTTAAATAGCCGTCTTTCAGGGCTTTTTGATTTTCAGTCTTCTTGTTTCAAAAGGTTTTTCATCTGTTAAGCTCTGCTTCAGAAAAGCACTTAAGCACACACTCAAATCCATCAGTACAAGGAAGACCCATAAGCCTGGATTTAACTAGATGCATATTTCTAAATCAAGGCATTAAGCTCCTTGCTCAACATGCAGAAAATTCCATATTTTTAATCACAGTGCCAGTGTGCTTCCCTGCTAAAATGCACCACCGTATATGAATATTTATTAATGGAGGAGCTGTAATGCAGATGGGAAGGTATGTTTTCTTCATGAAAAACAACAATTTGGGGTATATAACCCGAGCTGATTGGACAGATGGAGCTCCTCTCCTACGAGGAAAGGCTGAGAGAACTGGGGTTGTTCAGCCTGGAAAAGAAATGGCTTTGAGGTGACCTAATTGTGGCCTTTCAGTACCTGAAGGAGCTACAAGATGGGGAGAGACTCTTTACAATGGCTTGGAGGGTCAGGATGAAGGGGAATGGCTTCTCACTGACAGAGGACAGGGTTAGATGGGATACTGGGAAGAAACTGTTGCTTGTGAGGCTGGGGAGGCCCTGGCACAGGTTTCCCAGAGAAGCTGTTTTTATTTTACCAAGTTTCATGGGTAAAAAAATTAGAAAAGAAAGGGAGGAGAAACAGAAACCCTTTATTGCAGAATCATAGAATGGTTTGGGTTGGAAGGGACGTTAAAGACCTTCTTGTTTCAACCCTTGCCATGGGCTGGGACACCTTCCACTAGACCAAGTTGCTCAGTGACTAATCCAACCCTGAAAAGGGTTTTTGGTTTTGTCTCTTTTAAATAATGAGTTATTAGCCTAAGAAACTCCTGTGAGCCTAAAATGAACAGATGGCTTATATTTTTAAGTAATTTCTGAAATGACGATTTACTCACAGAAGTCTGATATCTTTTAAATGAGTCCCTGTAAAACATATTTTACTGTGGAACCTTATAAATATTAGAACAAAAGGCTTTGCAGAACAAACAGGTCTGAAAGCACAGAAATGCACAACAATGATTCATTCCTTGTATCAGTCATTCAACACATTATTAACTTCCCTGTGAGCAGGGCAAGCAGCACCATGTCTGTGCCCGAGGAGCAAAAGTCAAAATATTCCCACAGCAGCACAGAGGAATTTATTTTCGAGGTATTGGTATTGCCTCTATTTGTAATGTGCCTAAATGCAAAAAGCTGAATGCATCTATATTCAAATCTGGAATTAGACCAAACAATACACCCTATTAGGTTTTCCTGTGAGGTTGCTGAAAGCTCATGTTATGGCATAGCAGCTTTATTGGGTGTTTGCAGTGTGAGCCCAAGAGGAGTCATCACAAAGCCCCACTAGCCTGGAACGGCAGGGCAGCAAGATACTTATTTTTTCATCATGAAAAGGAGAAATTGTTTCTAATAATCCACTGTATGCTCAACTCCTTTTACTTTTATTTTTTAAATTTAGCATGGAGCTCAAAAAAACTAACTGTAAAAATTTAATGGCACAATTCACTCCTCCATATATTTTTATAGGATCAATTAGCATCTAAACAACAATTTTTTTCTGCAGCCCTAAGCTCAGTTTTTATAGAGCCAATTATATCTCTGCATTTCAGTCTGTTGGAAGCTCCTGGCACAGCAGTGTTCCCAGGGAGGTCAGCAATGGTGATAAGCTGTTCTTAAGGGCTTTTTCCACTATTTGCATTTTGGCAGTCATTGTGCATTGTATTTATGCTGACAGGTTCTCTCAGCATCTACAGATATTAAACCACCTGTGTCCTTTTGCCTGTGCTTCGGTGACATTCTGCAGAGCTGTGCAGCTAAAAGCACAGATACTTGAGTTAGTACTAAATAAGTGTAGGATTCATTTAAATCAGGTAATGTTGTCAGCGCCTTATTAAAGAGATGGGACCATCACGGTTATTTGTGATTTATTACTTGAAAACCAAACAAGGCATCAGTCTCAGAGGTCATGGATTTAGTAACAAGTCTCCATAACTGAAGACAGTCACAAGTTTTAAAGTTACATGGCAATTTATAACTTTTTGGTCCAACAAGCAATTAACACAAAGCTTTGTTTTGACTTTATAACCTATCACCTTTGGTATTTTTTACTGCATTCCATCTGTTTTTCACCCAGTAACCTGCCAGCTCACGTACACACATATACTTCTATTGTAACATCTACATTCTTAGCTTAAACTATAAAATCACATTACTATACTTAAAAACCCTCACCATATCACCCAATACGTATTCTTACTTAAAACTGTAGAAACATAGGTTTATAACTCTTCTGCTTAAGGTCTGTATGCCTTTATTATTACATCAACCCAAGAAGCTCTTTCCAGGGCTGTAAATTAAACTCATTAGCACCTGCAGAAGTTTCTACTCCTCTGTTTCCCACATAATGTTGTCCTTGTTCTGCCTCAGCAGAAACAGTGCAAAGCACAAGGCCTGGAACACTTGTGGCAAGACTCTACTGCTCTAAAGGAAACATAATTTTGCAATATGCAGGTAGTATTTGCTATTAGATTGGTTGGCGTTAATGTGTGAATAAAACCAACCAAAGATAGGCTATGAATGAGATTTTGATTTTAAAATTCTAACACAATAATATATGTTACTTTTATGTTCTTCATCTCTGAAAGCATCCACTGTATGAGCTAGGCTGGGGTAAGGCTTGGTGCTACCTTCTGACCCATAGATCTCTAAAATGCAGTGTTGGTTCTGTCTCTTGCAAACTGTAGTAGCATCCCTCAGTGATTAAGTTCCATCAGAGATAACTAGAAATACCAATCTTAGTGGTGACTTAAATAAATCTGCAGGCTTGGGTGAGATGGATAGCTGGTAAGGCAATCATTGAGTGGTTGGGGAACTCAGAGGACCTTCCATAGAGCAATGGTCTGAGTGAAGAAACCTTTCATTTAGGGTGAGGATGTTCAGAACATGAGCTGATCCACTTCCTTGCTGTATATGCCTTAATAATAAATCACACGTGAAATGATCATCAATAATTATGCTAAATGTGAATTTTTCCACTCTTTAGTTATGTCACACTTTCTTGCCAGATAATATGTTTAATTACAGACAAGTTAATTACTCCCCAGGCATGATTTACCGTGGCTACTGGCCACTATTTCGACTTGATTTCTGTCACATCTCAGGATGACAATGAAAAATTATGCTTCAAATTGGATGTCAAAGGAAAGAGAAATTCAGTTTAAAATTCAAATCTGGAAGAGCAGCATTACTTAGTAAACTCCAGAACAAAAAGGCTGGAGAAAAATCACATTATCTATGCACTCCCCACCTCCCACCATTCTGGTGTGTAACTCAAACTGCACTAATTGTCAAACCCATGAATCCGTATTTGTCCACACTTGTTTGGCTGGTATCAAGCTACTGCATCTTGTCATAAATTAGGAATTCCCTGAAAGAGAGTCTATATATGAATCAATCCTTACCATGGCAGCATCACTCTCAGGTGCAGAGCTGGTTAGTCAGGAACTGCTCCTGGGGCTCTTTCACCATAGCCAGAGCCCCAGTTTCAGACTTCCCTACCTTTGGGAGCAGATAAAAATGCTTTTGGAAAACTGGTTACTAGTTCATGCTAAAATTCTGGTTTTGCCCTATTTATTATGCCAATTCTTTCAACTTTTTAATGTATTTCTGTGGCTCTTCGGATTCTGGTTTATTCTGGTCTTTCCCTTTTTTGTGTCCTGCACACTTGAGCTGTTTCTTTTGATTTTGCTGCATGAGGGATCATCATCAGAATCAGCCTGTGTTAGAGTAAAAATCTGGAAAATGTGAGCAGACATTTGTTGTGTCATCAGAATTTTGCAATTCCAAGAGATTTGTCCAGTGGGACTGCTTGAATACCAGCCAGTGTAACTTACTCTCTCTTTGCTAAGTTTCTTGAGAATTATTTTGAAAAGTTATTAGTTAGAATGTCAGCTCCAGCCATCACTGATGATAACAATGACAAAAATGTGTCATAAAAAAAGCTGAAAACTCACTTCATCTTGAGATTCATAAGGACGTTTATGCATATGTTTCCTCTTCCAAAAGAGACTATGAATTTCATCTTCCAAATTTGCTCTCACTGCCCACAAGCACTCATGGGGAAAATGCTCACACGATGCTTGGAACAACTTGGGTACATTTCATATCAAGAACAGAAGCTGGATCTCGTTAATCACTCCAACAATGAAGTCAATTAGAGAAGTGCATCTTGTTAGGTATCTGCTAAGATTCTACTCAATGGCTCATTACTTGTAGGCAAGAAGTCTGACATCATTTATAGTGCCATGTGAAACAGTGAGATGGAAAATCATATGGGAGAGCAAATTAACTGTGCTGTTATTAATTTTCATTTTCTGTTTGCTTTTCATGCTATTGGCAAAATAAGTCCCTTCTAATATGAAACTGTATTTAATCTGTCCTATATCACTATTTCTGCCCAACAAACAGGTTACAGGAATATTCTCGTTACCATGTTTGGCTAAGGATGTAGAATGTCTGGTTTCAAGAGCCTTGTCTGATTGCCTAATAATGCTCACTCCCTCAATTAATTCCTAGTTCCTTCAGTTATTTCATACTCATTAAAGAGAGAGAGGGGCATCTGTGAATAAAGACTGGTGCCCTAAGGACTCCTGACTGATCCCCTTCCTTGGGGAAGGAGCATAAGTCATGGAGTGATTGGATGTTGGTGTGAGGAAGAGCGTGTTTTCATTCCTCTGCAGGCACAAATGGGGGATTTAATTTGTACAGTGTCACACTCTGGGTGATTGCTGCCTTGTGTGCTCAGGCAGGGCTGAGCAGGCAAAGGACAGTGCCTTATTGGGTTGTTATTGCTGGCTAATGACTCTGCAGGGATCCCACAGTTATTAAACCCCTTTGTTTCCCTTTATAACTGCCTCCATCCTGCCCAGCTGCTGCAGGCCTTTGGCTCCATTAGGTTTTGTTGGGATTTGCAAGGAGCTGAGTGGTGAGTAGGCAGATCCTGAGCTGCAGCCAGCCCTACCCTCAGGACAAAGGCATGGGAATCCCAGGGAGGGTATCTCTGGACAGATGCAATGGACACTGCACAGACAGTGAACTGGACCCCAGTTAACAGCTGGAATTTTAAAATCTTCTTGAGCTCCCCCTCATACATAACATCTTTGAATTCCAGGTATTAAGAGATGGAGCTTAGTCAATTCCCCTGGAATCTGAGCTGTGATTATCCCAAGGACCTCTGTGATTAGAGTGCAGTACTCACTGCCATTCCTGTAAAATACCATGGTGCTTTAAGAAGCGTATGATACTCTAAAATGAATGGCTGCTTACAGGAGTAATCCTATAATGAGGATAATGTTTTATACACAAGACTATTTTTGTACAATGCTTCTATAGTAAATGAGCCTATTCTGATAACATTGAACAAGCACCACAATTTTCCAGGTGGGCAACTTTGATTAGACATTGGTCTTTTTCTTTGAGAACTGCAGGTTCTGCTAAACAACACACATTGCTAAATTATGTAGCACATTGAATTTTAAACAAGATAATTCTTCTTTATAAATACTTGTCTTTCCTCTGTAAGTCCAGAAAGGTGATTTAAAAAAAAAAAAAAATTCTCCCTCGCAGCAGGGTTATAAATACCTAAGTACCTAAGTACTCTGTCAAAATGCTGTCTTCTCCAGCACTATAAAATTGAGAACATTGCAAGTTTTCAAGATTTATCTTGGGTGTAAACATATATGGTTAGTGTCACTTCTTTCACCTTTTTTATTGAATTTAAGTCGTCGGGTTTTTTCAGTTTCAGAGCAAAACCAGCTCAGAGGTGTGATATTTCGGTCTGAAAGCCATGAGATCCCGTGGGTTCCAGTGCTGTTTTCCCTGACTCTGCTCATGGTGAAAAAGCCGGGTTGCTGGATATGAGTCTTACATCTGGACACCTTCTGCCCTATGAGATAAACCAGTTGTGTTGTGAGATGCAGGTACAGCTACTCCAGTATGTCCATAAACTCAACAAAACTCATGCACGGATTTAAATTCAAGACCAGTCACTTGATTTTGGCTCAAGTCTGTTTGGGGAGCCACGGCTTTTAAAAATAATGTGGAAGATTTGCAGTCTGGAGAAGCTAATATGGACAGAGTGGCTGCTCAGTAGAGTGCAGGGAAATCAAAGGATGAAGCATAAGAATATGTATTTTTCAGTAAATGTTTGAAACTATCTTTCCATTTTCTTCAGCAGCCATAATCATGTTATTTGATAAAACTACTTTCAGGACTAAATTCTTGGGATTAGGGATGAGCAGGATCATGGCCACAGAGGAGCAGCAGTGACAGCTGAACTCGGGGCAGGGGGATCTGCCAGAGGTGAGCATCACCTGCAAGTTATTGCTTATATGTGCACTCTCTGTGTAACTTTAATTACAGATACTCTCAAGCTCAGATCTATCATCTTAGTTTCCTTAGTTTTGCTGCTCTTTCTTTGTGTATTATGAGTATAATTTTTGTGGTTCAGTCTGTAAGATTTTTCCCTCCTGAATTAGCATCTGAATTTGACATTTTCTTGATAATAAGTAGGTTATGCTATGATGGAAGTACCCAGGAATGCTGCATTACATTCTCTGGCAATTTATTTTAAAGACGTGTAAATTGTGTCCTTCTTCCCAGACAGAGCTGATGCTACTCTATATAGCACATCTCAGGGCTTTTAAATCCTCAGGGAAATTATCTTTTAAATTACTTAAGGGGAGAAAAATAAAAAGGCAGCAGGGCTTGACACCAAGGATTAACTGTTCCTACCTAAGTTAATTTGGTTTAAAGATGTGATACCTTCTGGATATTGATTTGGATATTTTAGTTCTATAACACCTAAATTGTAGGCAACCATTATGAAAATATTTGACTGTATATTAAAATTTTAAAGTATTTATGAAATAATTGCCAAAGTCATAAATGCTCTGATATTCTGGATTTTTAAAAAAATTCAAAACCAGAGTAATACAGAAGTGGGAAACAAATCAGTTTCTAGAAACACCAGCATCATCTGTGAAAGCAAACAAACAAATCCCACAGTTGGGGGACACCACCTGTGACTTTAGCTGTCTCCTTTGCACATGTTACACTCAGTTTCCTACCACTGATTCCAAGGAGACATGGGGATATTTGGCATGTAGGAAGTTGAAGTCTGTGGGATATTCAGCTGTAGGGAAGTAAAATAAAAGGCTTTCATCTCTTGTAGAAACATCATTAGTAACCCTTGATGCATTTTTTTTCATTAAAGACTTTTATTTTTTAACTTACCGTTCACTGGAAAGATGTGGATTTTCAACAGATAAATAGGGATTGGGAATGTATTCATGTCTCGCATCCAGTACAGAATTTTGTTTGACTGGCAAAGCCCTTTTTCTAAAAACAAAACTAGCAAAACCAACAAAAAAAATCCAACAAAACCCCTCAAAACAACAACCACCACAAAAAACCCTCAAAACCAAAAAATAACCAAAACCAACCAAACAAACAAAAAAACCAAAACCAAAAAAACCAAACCAAACCCTAAACAAACAAAAAACCCCCAACTAAACCCACATCTATCAAAAAAGAAAAAAAACAGCAAACACCAACAAACCGCCCAAAAACAAAACCCCAAACCCCAAAAATATTGGATTGCGTTACATATGCAAAGGGTGGCAGAGCCTTACAAAAATGTGCCACTCCAAGCAGCGTCAGTGATGCCATGAGCAGCTTGGCTTGTCTGAGCTGCTGGGTGTGGGGTGCACACAATTAACACTAACAGGGGCCACAGGGTGAGAGATGCTGCAAGTAAGTGGAGATTTCTAGAACAGGTTGGGAGACAAACAGTAATGTTTTTTCACCAGCAACAGAACCGAGTAATCTGAGGTTTTCTATAGTTATTAATCTGTGTGGTTACTCTCACTGCTTCTTGCCTCATCTCTTTGCCACTTTTGTTACAGTTCTCCTACTCTGAACAGTTGTAGTTGGTTTTATTTAGAAGAAATCCTTTGATCTCTTTTCCTTTATGCGCTGAGAAAGTAGACCTGATGGTGTGCATGTGCAGAGATTTCACATTTCAGACTACTTTTCTGCTTTTTTTTTTTTTTTTTTAATTGTCATGTGCATAAATTACTATTGATCTACTTTCATTTGCAGATTCTTGCTCTGGAGTAATGCAGTCTCCTACTGACGTTTTTTGTTGCTTAGTTTTGAAACACCTGTCACTTTCCCAGGAACAATGTGTCTCAATTGTTGGGGTTTTTTTCTACTTCCCTATGAAATGAATGCAGCTTTCTATACATTTTTGTAATGAGAGGAATTATTTTTCTGTCTCAGTGTCACTACATTTCTTTTGCTGAAATGATTATGCCATTAGAGTTCCCTTCAAATAAGTCATAAGGGCTTGCCAGGTATTCTGGGTGATGTACAGATTGTGAATTCACAGGACAATGATAATAAATATCTTCTTTTTCATTTTCTCCTTTAACTCCACAGTATTATGTGAATAATTGTGAAAAATTCAGGGTCTTTTCTAGTGACTTTATTTCTGTCACTTTAAAACATTGTAAGAGAATGGTATAAGTGGATTTTGTCAGTTGACATGTTTCTAAAAGGAAATTTAAAACAAAAAATGCTCAAATCCATAATATAGAAGATCACTATTTGTTCTCAGTAATTACAGAAACTGACAAGTTTTTACTGCTTGTCTTTTTAAGTCATCTATGTAGTCAAACATGTAACAAAGATATGTAAAAGTTTGTAAAATATAAAATAAGCTTTTTAAGTGGATGTCATCTGTCCAGCATAGCACATCCTACACTGTAGGACTTTTAAGCACTTCTCTAAATTGTACTGAGAAAATGAAACCTTTTTGCAGAAGTGGATTTAGTGGAGAGTGAAGGGAAACCTGGAGGCACTTACACATTTTAGCTCTGACCCCTGCTCAGGCTGGCAGGGTTTGGAGTCTTCGGAGTGATGATCTGGGCCCTTTTCTCCCATGAAGGAGATGAGAAGATAAAATAATAGTCGGGTTTGGGGTTTTAGGAGTTCTCCTTTTGTCTTTTCTTTTTCTCTTGAAGAATTTTCCCCATAAGTGTTGCCAAGAGACACTAAAGACTGGATACGTAAGAGAAACAAAGACCTGGCCACAGGGGGAGGGGTCCAGCTGGCTACCCTCTTTTACCTGTGGTTTTCTCGTGTAGGGCAGAGATGCTGCGAGATTTGAACTGGGAAAAGATTTGAACTGGGGTTGAGCGGAGCCCTCAGCGCTCTTGTTCTCTGGGCGTTTGGAGGGGAGAGAATCTGCTGTTGGTGTGGGGAGAATTGGTCACCGCTGCGGGGTTCTGCCTTCTGCAGCCTTCATTCTACCATGAGTCAGGCTCTGCTTGCACTGGGAGCCTGTCTAACACCCTACCTCACCAAGGGGGAGAACTTCTTTGCCGTCTGCTCGGGTGCCTCGGGATCCCAAGGCTCCCTTTCCCTGCCCCGCTGGGAGCCGGGCCGCAGCTGCCTCGCCCCCGCCATTCCTTTGCCACTGCTCCGAGCCTTCGCTGCACTGTAGCCCCGCACCCCCTGCCTGCCAAGACGTCCCGGGGTTCCCGCTGCAGCTCCGGAGTGTGATACATCTCGTATACTACCCTNGGAAAGGGCCCGGCCGGGAGGGGCCGCACCGGGCTCGGGGTCTGGTTGTTGTTGCTGCCACAGCTACTCTTGTTTGTTTGACTTGTTATATGTGTACATCTACATATTAGTAAAGAACTGTTACTCCTAGTCCTCATATCTTTGCCTGAAAGCCCCTTAACTTCAATATTATAAGAATTTGGAGGGAAGGCGGCTACATTTTCCATTCCAAGGGAGGCTCCTGCCTTCCTTAGCAGACGCCTGTCTTTTCAAACCAAGACAATCAGCCAGGTTAGTCAATGCACAGTTCAACAATACACACTAAGCTGATGAACATGGAGTATTTTTCTCCATAGAATCAAATCTATTATTAGTCCAATATTTTAATTAAGTAAAAATTGGATTTCCCTTGTGATTTAATGATTAAGGCTGCATCAAATGACATTGATCTGAAGCTAGAAATGACATCTTTCACCTTCATTTTATGCTTACATTTCTTACAGCCATATTTCATTATTCTCACCAGGAAATTTATTTAAGAAAGAACTAATACACAGAAAATCTTTTCCTTCAATATTTATTTATGTTCTCACTTTCTTCTCCTTTAAGGTCTTATTTGGAAAGTTGTTGATGCAACTGCTGGTACATCTAAATGTCTGTTGGGTTTTCTGAATTCCCACACCTTCAGGACCTTGGTGATTCTTCCCACATACCCACAGCAGGCACACATTCATCAGCATTTCATTTTCTGTTGTCTACGCACTCAAATATTTTGAAACAGACATTTTCTTTTTAATAATTCTATTGTTGTATTGTATTCTTGCTGAAATAATGAGCTTCTATTTTAATTGATATTGTTCTGGTTTAAGTAGGTGCCCAACACTGTACTTTCAAAGGTCCCTTTGTTCCCTCACTGAAGGAATGTTGGAGTGTTCCCTGAAATAGCTCAATTGGTTTGGATTCTTTCTTCTTTTCTTCCCTGCAGTCCTATTCATTCACTTTCAAGTTTGTAGTTTCTTGCACTCTCTTCAATAATTACACCTTCATCTCCCAAACTTTCATTTTTTCATTAAAGAACTTCAGACCAGTTTAATGCTGCCATGAAATTCAGCTGGTTCCCATATTTGTGTCTATTCCCATTTTTGCGTATTCTGTGTGAATTTCCTTTCAAGGTAGCTGGTATGACAGAGCTTTTCTCAATGCTTTACAGTAGCCATTTTCCCCCTCAAATGTGAGGCCCTTGACATTTTTATTCACTTTGAGAAGGAAAATTACATTGTTAAGAATACCATACTCCATGCTAGAACACCCAAAAGCCTGATTTAGACCATTTGTCTTAAAATCAGAACTTTCAAATCAACCTTCAGGTTGGCAACTTTGTCCTCTACTAATTCAATGATTTCATTTTTGATTGCTGGTTTGAGAAGGAACTGTCATCAGATCTATAGAAAAGACAAAACTTCCACATTGCCTTCATCCTGTTGTATCTTAAAAAGAGAAATGCTTTTCCCCTTATACCTGGCTTGAATGGGCATGGTACCTGGGAAACCTCAGGCACTTTTGCAGGCTTGTGTGATTATGCACTGAAATGTCCTCTTGACATGGGCAAATCTCCTGCAGTGTCAGCAGCGTTCTGAGAGAAATCTAAATTAATTCTGAAGGACTTCTTTAGGTCTTGGTGACGGGTGGATACAAGAGGCTATAATTGCTGAGCTGTAGTCCTGCTTTTAATAGTTATTACTTTTTTTTTTTTAATAGTTATACTTTGGATTTGCCCATCAGTAAAAAATAATACAAAGCAACCAAACCCAACAACTATATATAATTACTTGTCTTCCAGTTCTTAATATTTTTTAAAAAATTGTTCTATGATTTCTGCTTCCCAGGGGGAGGGACAATTGAAAGGGAAGTGTATGCAAATTCCCTGATATTAAATTTGAGGACCCAATTATTAACATTATTTATTGGGGTCACTGAACTACCCCATTAAAGAGCTGTGGGAAGGAGGTAACTCCCACTTGGCGTTACAGGAGAATACAAAATACAGAAGTAATAGAAAAGCAATATAAATGTGTTTCAGTGGTACCACTGATAACACTGGCTAGAAAATTTAAATATACTGAGAATGGCTTTAATTTAACAGCTCTTGGAACTGTACCTTGTAAAACTATCTCATACATGACAATTTTATTACATTCCTGTTGCACACACAGTGATGGAATTATGCATGAAAAGAACATCCATTGTGAAAAAATGAATTTTTCTGTGTTTTAACAGGTAAGATTACAGTGGTTAAACACTGTAATTAGGATAATCATGGTGATAGGAGTCTGTGAATCCATTGCTGCCACTGCTTTGGATTTTGTTTGAATGCTTTTCCATGAAAGCTGTTAGCAGCAGAGAGGGACCAGCAGGGAAAGGGAAAGGGGAGATGCACTGGCATTGATTAGGTGCATTTCTCATTAATGCAAGTACACTTACACAGAGACATTGCACATTCTCAAGCTGCAAATTGAACAGCCAAGGCAGGTAAACAGATATTTAACCCAACAAGGAGCAGGACTACTCCTTTAGCAAGGTCAGGAGTCCTTGCAATGAACAATTACCTCAGGACAAGCTCTTAAACCTCATTTAATTAGGGTATGACCCGGCCTGTTTTCTTTGAGAAAACATTTGGCTATCTGCTTCCTGAATAAGATTGTGTGACCCAAAAGTATTAGTTGTTTAACTATAATAATTCTGCCCCTGAAGATCTGTCCACCCTTGGCTAAAGTTTTATGGAAAGAGTTGCATAAGTATCAATGGTGCCTTCATCAAACGGCAGTATTTTTTTCAAAATATAGATTACTATAAAAAGAGGAGATCAATATTTTGGAGGCCCACAGTATTCAGGTTTGAATCTCAGTTTATTTAATTAGAAAGGCTTTTTGATTTTACTTTATGCACCAAAAGTTTTGCAAAACTTATTGACTGCAGCCTTTGCAGAAACAGCTGGAAACCTCTTGTAATGAAACACTAGATAAAAACTCATATATACTCTCAATAGACTAAAATTCCAAAATCTATTGGATGCTGTTCTTTCTAGGAGTGATTTGAGTGGGAAAGAAGAATAATGTTCTCCGGGTTTAGGGCTTTTTTGGGAGGGAGCATGTGTGTAAAAAGCTATGCAGCAGAAACAGAATTTTAGTCTTTTTTCCCACTCACACAGTGTCAGATGCCAATCTCTGCCATGCCCCTTGGGAATGCAGTTTCTGACTGAGTGGTCAGACAGGGATGCAGGAATACCTGGCTGGATGGCTGTGCTGGCCACATCATCTCCAAGGACCTCATTAGTTCTTTGGAAGGAGATAATTTTCCATCCTCTCTCTGCTTTTTGTTGCTAGCTCCAATGTCTCTCTCTCTCTTTCTCTCTCTCTGTCATTTTACTTCCAAAATGACTAAATTGGGTATTGTGGAGATGGTTCCCACCACCACATTTATCGACATCCAGAGTAGATGTATGTCAAAGACAAGCTAAAGCACTGATTATCCCTTTGGAAAATCTGAAGAACTTCAACAGGGCCCATCCTCTGAGAGAGAGTGAGATATTTTTCCTTTTCTCTTTTCCTGTGGCACAGTTTTTGTATAATAGCCCTAATCTTTATTGCTTTGTGGTATATAGTTTTTGCCATTAATGGTCATCAGGATTGATTAAATACCTGAGCCTCAATGTGCCTCCCATGAATGGTTATCAGGATTGATTAAATGCCTCAGCTTTAATACTTAATCAAACTCACCAGCCGTTGATTGCCATACACTACAAAATCATCAGATTTTTCCTTAAATATGAGGCAAGAAGGATTTTCCTACTGCCCCCGGAATCTCGCTGCCTCAAGGGAGCTCGTGGGAAGAGTTTTCATTATGTTCATGTTCTTTACATACGGATAACAACAATGGAACCAGCTGAAAGGAAATACTACGCTCAGCATTTATATTCACTAATAAAATTTGGGACAAGGAATATCACACAAAACAATTTAGATGAGATAATATGAGTTGTCTGCATTAAAAAGAATTTTTTAAAAGAGATTATTTGTAAGGGTACTCTGTATGTTTGGGTTTGTTTTTTAATCCACATGTGTACGCCAGAAAATAAGACTGCATTGATTTTAACAAGAATTACTCAGTGTAGCTGATGTTGTCACATGAATAAATTACTAAGTATTCATTCTTTATTTAGATTCCACTGTACTACAAATGAATTCTTAGCTCATAATTTGCACTTTCAGCAAGTACCTTGTGGTTGAGTGTCAAAATACATTCAGCAAATCCTCCAAGCTAATTGGTAAACAGGAAAAACTAATTGTAGTTTATAGGAACATAATTAGGCTGGAAGGAGAACCACAATCCCTGAGTTAGGAGGAAAATAAATATCTGCATGGTTCTCCAGCCAAGTTGTCTCTGGGACAACCAGGAGCCTGGGGGACCAGGTGATGCCTAAATGAGTGGGAAACAACAATATCTATTCTTATGTCCTGCTTGCCTGATCTGCTGAGGCTCTTTCCAAGGTTAACCAGCATCTGGGTGTTATTTGTAATGCAATAAAGACTATATAAGTAGTAATTAATATCTGAAAATAATAATTGCATAATGAAAAAATTAAGACAAAGAAAACTGTAAGTGAACAAAGGAAAAAATTAGTATGAATTGCTTAACTCTAAACTAGGAAATTTCTAGATTAAATCCTAAAATAATGGAGTACTTGGTGAGATTGGAAGGATGTGTATATGAATTGTTGGGGTGGAATTCAATATGATCTGTACTTTCAAGCTGAAATTGGAATATCCTAGCAAGACGCCAGGGATTGAAGCTGTAAATGACAGGGCAGTTCAAATGCCTTGATATTTGTGTAGATCCAATGTCAGCTAATTACTGTACCCCATTTAGGGAACTGCTAAATTGAAACAAAAGTCATCCTGATTAACTGATGTTCTGTTGTACAGTGGAGATCACAGAATCACAGAATTAACTAGGTTGGAAAAGACCTTTGAGATCATCAGTCCAACCTACAACCTAACACCACCTCATCAACTAAACCATGGCACTGAGTGCCACATCAAATCTTTCAATCTCTTTTTAAACCCCACCTCCAGGGATGGTGACTCCCTGGGCAGACAATTCCAGTGCCCAATCACTCTTTCAGTGAAGAATTTTTTTCCTAATGTCCAACCTAAACTTCCCCTGGCACAGCTTAAGACTGTGTCCTCTTGTTCTGTCAGTGGTTGAGACGGACCCCCACCTGGCTGCAACCTCCTTTCAGGTAGTTGTAGAGAGTGATAAGGTCTCCCCTGAGCCTCCTTTTTTCCCAGGCTAAACAACCCCAGCTTCCTCAGCTGTTCTTCAAAGGGCTTGTGTTCCTGGCC
>VZRQ01007671.1:68771-197032 GCA_013397975.1 Machaerirhynchus nigripectus | reverse complement strand
AAGTCTGCCCTCTGGAAGTCCAGTGTGGAAGTTTTATTGATGCCCCTCCTTGTTTCACTAAATATTGAAAACCCTATGATTTCATGGTCACTGTACCCCAGACAGCCTCCAACCACCACAACTCCTGCCAGCCCTTCTCTGTTTGTGAACAGCAAGTCTGGCGTAGTCCCTCCCCTGGTAGCCTCACTCACCAGCTGTGTCAAGAAGTTGTCTTTCATACACTCTAAGAACCTCCTAGACTGCCTCTTCCCTGCTGTGTTGAGTTCCCAGCAGATATCTGGCAAGTTAAGGTCACCTACAAGAACAAGGGCTGGTGATCTTAAAACATCCTCCAGCTGCTTATGGAGTAAGTCATCTACCTCTTCGTCCTGGCTGGGTGGTCGATAACAGACTCCCACCAGGATGTCAGCCCTCTTGGCCATCCCCCTGATTCTTACCCACAGGCACTCGACCTTATCATTATTAATCTCAATTTCCATGGCATTGAGAGCCTCCCTAATATACAGAGCCACCCCTCCACCTCTTCTCCCTCTCCTGTCTCTTCTGAAGAGCTTGTAGCCATCCAGTGCAGCACTCCATTTATGCGAGTCATCCCACCACATTTCTGTGATGCCAACTGCATCATAGTTTTCTTGCTGTACCACGGCTTCCAGCTCCTCTTGTTTGTTACCCATGCTGTATGCATTAGTGGCTATATGGAGAAATACCCAGATAAATAATTTAAGCTTTGTTTTCCTCCTTTTCTTCTCACTAATAAGAGGAAATGTAGAGAAGGAAAGAGTTCCCTCAGTTACTGATCATTTTCTAGCCTGACAGTCACACTAAAGTCCCTGGTGTGAAATGCAAGGAGAAAAGAATCCTGTGTGAAATGTAAAGAAATAATATTAGTAGAAAACAACTGTATTTTGCTGGAAAATTTGGCACTAGGAGTTAGGGTCTCCAGTTTGTGTCTTTAAAAAAATCAAGCAAGTAATTATGGAGCATCTTGAGTAAGAAACTGGAAAAAAAGAAGGGTGCCACAAGATTTCTTCCAGAGTTTTCCCAGGGAAAGGGGAAGGAAAATAAACCTACACCTTTTGGACAAGTGCAGAACCAAATCTTCAGATCACTCTGCTTTAAGTAATCACTTTAACCTCCAGGCATCTCTAGTGGGATAAATATTTTGCATTTTTGCTCTGTGAACTGTTGAATTTTAGGATTTTTCTTCTTCCCTGAAGCATCATCAGTTTGGAATTCATCCAGTAAACCAAGAAACATCCTTCTGAGTGAGTCTGGAGGATTTCCCAGTTCACACTTAAATTATGGCGTTTGTTGTAAAAAAAAAAAAAAGGATTAGGCACAGCAAGTTTCATGAACACTGTGAACACTGTATGGTTGTGGAGATGTTTTTATTTTCACTGTTAAAAATCACACTTGTATTCTGAGATCTATTAAGTATTTTTCTCTCATTATTTGCAGCTAACTTTAGTATGTTAATACGACTTTAGATGATGGAGGTTAAAGACAACATAATGCAGCTTGTGCTTGCATGAAAGGGTTTTTTTTACTGAGGTATAAAATGTCCTGACTCCGCAGTCTTGAAACTGGTACCTTAAATTTAATAACCAGGGGCTGAATTTTCTTTCTTTGGCTGAAATGTCACCTCCAGACCCTCACACTATGGCTTACTGCTACCCTTAAAATTCTAGAACCAAATATTACTCTTGCTTTTCCACCACCTTCCTTTTAAATTCATACATGTGGATTAAAGTGTTAGAAATTCAGTGCAAATTTCCCCCCCTGGGATTGCACTGAGGGGTGAGATTCAGTTACTGTACCTTGATGCCAGCCTGACTTTGGGGGAATCTGCTCCCTCGCCGTGCTCAGAATGCCCAACTCAGCCGTTTCCATGAGGATCTGAGGCGGAAATTTTGCCTCCCATGTCTGGGTGCCACTGGGGTTTCTCAGGAGATGTATAAAACATGATGCAAGTTCCTGCAGTTTTTTCCCCCTCCTTTCAGTCAGTAGCTTTAATCCTTCTGGCCAGACTTCTGCAGCACAAACACCCCAAGCCCCCTGTCAGCACTTGGTAATCACTAATGAAGGGATTATTTTTTAATTTTGTGGTGCACGGGCTATGATGAAAACACAATTTGCATTCCTGTACATAAATGACCAGTTATAATGGGACTTTGACCACTGGACAAAGGTCATCTTAGAGATTCAGCCTGCTGTGAGCAGCTAATTAGAGTCCAGAAACCATATAAAGTTCTTATTGAGTATTCTTTGAGCAAATCTCAGCACTTTAGCAGCAGTTCACACTTGGAAAGGACACTGAGTAATTCCATTCATTTAATGAATAAACTCCAGATTATGCCTTGGAAAAAGGTAGCTCAATTTTTTTCTGAATATTAATGAAATTTTGTACGCTTCAAGATAGCAAAATTTAATATCTTTCAACAAAAGATTAATTGCCATCTTTATGCAGTCGCAGACTTGATGGATGTCATGCTTCAGGTATGAGATTTCCAGAACTGGGTTTCTCCTCTGCTGTATGGCTGGACAGGCTAAAGCCCAGCTGAGTTTATTTGAAAAACTTGTTGAGAATCTCAGAGTAAAGGCTCCAGAAAATAAACTCTCTGTATGTTCTACACTGTCTCTGTAGCATTGGAGAGCTTGTTCTGGTATTTCTATGGAAGTCTGCATTGGAGTTCCTTGGTCCTGGATAGAGAGGTGACAGGAAAAAAAAGGGTTATTAACTTGTTTCTGTCCTAACTTGGAGCAGAAAGTGGTAGTCATTAAAAAAAAAATTAGCATCAAAAATGACAAAATTGAGTCAGATTTTTGTAAACTTCAAAGTCTAAACATATTTCAGGATAAAATGCTACCTAAGGAAGAATTGTCTGGAAAGTAACATCAAGGTTTTCAGTCTACAAATATGATACCTGTAGGGAATAACCTATGCAGTTTCTGGGGTTTTATTTAAATGTTAGTAAATAGAACAGAGGGATTTGCCCAGCCTGCTGTAAGGCAGCTGAATGGACAGGAGAGTCCCAACTTTTGCTTCAGCCAAATCTGGTATCTGCAAACCAAGATTTCCTCTGCTGAGTCTGATTTTGAAGATCTGCTTGGTATAGAAGGAGGTGTGGAGGTAACAGGCAGGATTTTGATAAACTGAAAGACATTGAGATGACCTTTAAGGTCCCTTCCAGCCCCAATGATTCTGTATGGTCAGGGATTTTTTCTTTTACTGCAGAATCAAATGTGCTGGAAAACCAACACACTGTAAACCATGAGCTATGTGGGATAGCCAGATATACCAGTGCTGTAGGGATATTAATTATGACTTATGAATCCTGCTCAACAATCAGCAGTATCATCCTTAGAATCAAGAATTTTAGACAGGAGATGTCTCAGGTAAAAGCTTGCAAAAATTGTGCTGAGCTTCTCGGGGGAAAACGCAGCTGGGAGCGAAGCTGAAGGAGGTGAGCCTTGAATTGCCTTGAAACTTTTTGTAGAACTCAGAATAGATTTGAGTAAATATTTGG
Organism: Machaerirhynchus nigripectus; assembly: GCA_013397975.1. NCBI lineage: Eukaryota > Metazoa > Chordata > Aves > Passeriformes > Dicruridae > Machaerirhynchus > Machaerirhynchus nigripectus. The sequence continues at coordinate 193,505 of VZRQ01007671.1, read as the reverse complement.
TAGAATATTTATTTTTAAAGGATATTTAAATACTCGGTTTGCATGCTGACAGCTAATTTTTGCACTTCAAATTTCTCAAAGAAGCTCAAAATGAGGCACTGTTTTTCAAAGCACTGACTAATGTTTTCCTTACATAAAATCTGAAAAGCTAAATGCTGTTATTAAGTGTCTACAAGCTGACAACTTCAGTAGCTGAAACCAGGGGCTTGTAAAATAAAACAGACATTAAATACTGAGAGGGAGGAGGAGAGGCTTATTTGGAAAATGCCAAGTCATGTTGCTTCACATTCTGGCCAAATAAATAAATGTCGAAACTGAGTGTGAGCACTCAGCAGGTGTCTGATGGAGTGGTTGCTGCTTTCCATGGAGGTTTATCTGGACTGACAGGGTGTTCCTTAGCTGCTGCCTCTGGTGGTGGGAGTGTGACAGCCACAGACTCCCAGGAAGGGTCACACTGGGAAGTCTCCTGATCATAACTACAAATATAGCTCACCTGCAGTGAATCCAGGTGAGCCAGCTCTGGTCTGGGGTGATGAATTATTATTACTTCCTCTCCCAGATTTCAGAGATTTGCTTGAGTAGCAGGCATGTGGAAGTGACGAATTCCCTGGCCTGGCCCACAGAAAACATGAGTTCTGCAGTCTCTGGCTGCCTCCTTAGGAACTCAAGCAGCTGAAAATTTTTAAGTTCTTCAGGTATCTGACCCAAGTGCTTGTAAGCTTTGCATACAGGGGGACTTCTAGGGTTTAGTTTGAATTGAGTCTGGTAGAGAAAATAGCAAGAGTTTTGATGCCTGTGTCTTCCTCATCCTTCCCATGCCCTCTTGAGAGAGAAAGGAGAGAGGCTCCTGAAAGCCAAAGCAATTGTGGTGAATGACTCAGACTGAAACCTTCAGACTGGGATTTGATGCATGAGACCAGCTCATGAGTGAATATTCTTGTCTGTGATGGAAGAGGCACCCAAGTATTGCTCTTGTTCTTTCACACCTACAGCTCCTGTTTCTGCCAAGATATGTTTCCTTCATTTGTGCCCTTATTTAGCATGCTGTCCACCTACTCTCTGCATTTCCATTAGGTACTTTAAATGAGCAATAAAATAACCATTTACATAATGAATACACTTATATTGATATTATGTTATATAATTTAGAGATAGTACTTAATTATAACTTGTTTATAATTAGGTCTCTTGCTATGCCAGCTAGCTTTTATGTTATTTATAAAACTTCAGGAACATAGAAAAACATGAAGGTGAAAACAATCTTTGATATTGTTTTTTGTAACCCTTTTATGCCCATTTCCATTTAACTTGAGGGTCCTCTTTTGCTGGGGCGAATATTCATGACAAACAGAGTATTTTTTGTGAGGATATAATGCTGAGAAAACTGTTGCTGTTATCAATTTTAGTTTGTATTTAATCGTTTAGTTGTTTCAGAGCAGGAGGTTGGAATGATAGGAGAAGGGCAATGAAGCTATGGAAGAGTCTGGAGAATGAGTCATGAGGAGTGGCTGGGGGAGCTGGGGTGGGGCTCAGCCTGGAGAAGGGGAGGCTCAGGGGAGACCTTGTGGCTCTCCACGACTCCCTGACAGGAGCGGGCAGCCAGGGGGAGTTGGGCTCTGCTCCCAGGGAACAGGGACAGGATGAGAGGTAAAGGCCTCATGCTGTGCCAGGGAAGGTTTAGGTTGGACATCAGGAGGAATTCCTCCATAGAAAGGGTGGTCAGGCATTGGAAGGGGCTGCCCGGGGAGGTTTGGAGTCCCCATCCCTGGAGGTGTCCAAGGAAGGGCTAGATGTGGCACTCAGAGCTCTGGGCTGGGTGACAAGGTGGGGATGGGTCACAGGTTGGACGTGTTGGTTCTGGAGGTCTTTTCCAATCTTAATGATTCTATGAATGTTTGGAGTATCTTGGTTTTATTTGGTATGAATAAAAGAATTAAAAAGTAATACAATTTTTTCAGCACTTTATCAATTTTAAAAACTTAAGACTAAGTCTTAAGACTTGAAAAACATGTTCCAAAAAGATTTGGGCATCCAGGTACCTTCAAATTATTTTAACAATCCAGTTCACTTCTTTTACAACACCACTGATTGTCATTTTAAGAAGTCTTTCTTTTGATGCATAAAAGTGGGTAGAGACCAAACTGTCTTGGATGAATAGGGATAGACTTCAAATGGACAGATTCTGGCTCTAGAGACAACTGATACATTTGAATATCTCCCTGTTTTAAGGAATCCCTCAAGACCTTTGAAGGCATCATTTGAAGGTTCGGTGCCTTACAAAATTAAATCTGTTTAAAATTCTAAAATTAGGCTTCCCAAATTAGTAAAAGTTAGTGGTATGTTCAGTCTACGCTTTCTCTGTGTGTGCTACTTCTTAACCAGAGTTATCACTTGTGTTGGTTTAACACAGCCTGATTTTCTGGTGGGGGAGGGGGCAGGGGGAAGGCACAGAGGTGGCTTCTGTGAGAAGCTGCTAGAAGCTTCCACTACGTCTGACAGAGCCAATCTCTGATGGCTCTGAAGATGGAGATAGCGCTGGCCCAATTAGAGAAGTCATGTGGGATTCCCTTCCTTGGGGAAAATGGCAATTCAGAAAACATATTTTGGAATTAATTTTGCTCTGGCTCTGTAACTCCTGTAAAGTTTAATAAAGTGGGCTGGTCCCTCCAGGGTTCCTTCGGGAAAACTATGACACTAAAATATGCAGTGTAATGTCTGTGACTTCTCTTACAAAGCTCTGTTCCTGCAAAGACAGGCTGGGGGTGACACAGCTTGGAGAGCACTCACCCATCTGGAGAGTATGTTTCAGAATGGAGATGGAAACATTTGGAAAGGTCTGTTCTCTGAAATAATTTTGGGTTAAAAATAATTCATGTTGGATAATCATGGAAGAATTTTTAGATCATCTCACAGAATGGTCAATGGGCCTCCCTGTTTTAGCAATCTCAAAAATTAGCAGATACATATTTATGAATCAGGGCAGGATGAAACAACTGAAGCAGCAGGTTGCTCTAATTCCTAAAGAATTTTTCTTTAATTTTAATTCCAAGTAATTAATTGGCTTTTGGACTATCCCAGATTATCCCAGAGCTGTATTTCAGAAGAAGCTGGGCTCCCTAAATGTTACAGACTATCCTTTTCCTTCCATTATGTACTGTTTAGGTTATCTGTTATAGCAACATAAATGCTTTTCTAATTTTGGGCTTTTTTGTTTGTTTTTGATTGGAACAGGTTTCACATTATTTATTTTTTAATTATTAATTTTCTACTAGGATGAATCTTCAGACTGTCTTTTATTTCTCAATTGATTGCTTTCACAAATATTCCTTCCTGAAAAATATACACTTTTTAATTTCTTTCTTTCTTTCTGTTTTTAAAACCATATTAATGAAATAGAATAAGAAAACAGAATAATGAAAGGAATTTTTTTGTTGTTGTTTTTTATTTTACTTTGAAGCCCAGAATCAGAGAAGTGGTGGTTGTAAGGGGCCTCTGGAGGTCTCTGATCAAACCTCGTACTCTAAGCAGGACTTCCAGGTCAGCCAGGGTTTTGTCTAACAAGTCTTGTATTCCTGGAAGGCTGGAAGACATTCACAGCTGACATCCTAAGGCCCTGAACATATCTTCTTCTCTGTATTTAGAGGTCCAGTTCAGTTCTTTCTGAAGTATATAAATCACAGTTTTTGCTTCTCTGCTTTTTCTACATACAACTTGTTCAAACTCATTCACAGGAAAAATGAAAGACTGAAAAGGAATGTTGTCTGTAAGCTCTTAGAAAAGTTTAGACTCCCGAATGCTTCAGCAGAAAGACATTTTTATTCTGTTCTTGAAGTGGAAAGAAAGATTCCTTCAGTGTTAACTGAAGATCTGTATTTTGTTTCTAAGGCTTAAATTTGAATTTAAATCCAATAGAAATCAGCTTCTTTCTCTACATAAACGTGCTCCAGAGAATTATGACCAAAATCCACAGCTAAGATATGCCTAACTTGGCAGCTTATTTATTGCTTTATTGATTAACATTCAGGCAACAGCAGCACTAGAGAAACACTCCCTTCAGTTTTCCATCTCTTTACTCTTGTTTTTCTCTCTGTGGATTACCCTGCGTGTAATCAGTAGAAAATGTCAATTGTTCTGATACCTGGTGTCTCAAGGAACAGAATCAAGATTTTAGGCTACTTAACTGTACTTCCAACTTACCTTTTCTATAATAACAACAACAAAAACCCAACAACAGAGAAAAAAATAATCCTATTGTTTTGGTTTATTTGAAAGATTTTTTATTGTTATTATTCATACAAAATGTCAAGTGGATGGCACTCCAAAGAATAAAAGCATGAAAACAAACTGCCAGATAAAAGTGCTGTTTTGAATAGACTGTAAAGTTCTGAGTTGGTGCAGTTACATTGCAGGTATTGGTTTGTGTAGGATATGTTCTCCATAGGAATAATTTGCAAGAACAGAAGAGGGCATTTGTTTAAAGTTAATCACACTCTGTGCCTTGTATCCAGCAGCCCAGAAAGAGTTTTTAGGTGAATGAAAGGGAGAAAGACAAACGCAGCTCTTTTGAGAAGTGTGTAAAAAAAGAGGGAACAGAACAGATTGGGCATGTGAGGTGGAATTGTAATTTTGGTCTCTTCCTTGTAGAGCTGTAATGCAACAAATTATGTCTGGATATCATATATCTTTAAATATATATATATATACTTGAACCAAGTTTCTGCCGCCCTTATGAGACGCTCCTGCCCTTCATGAGAGATCCGAACCCAGATGCATTTTGTGCAATAAATCAGGGGATTCTGCAGCAGCAGAATCCCTCCATTTGGGAGAGATGTAGATGCCAAGATCACCATCTTATATACAAGTAGGATAATCTATTTAGTATAAGTCCTCAAGGCACAAACTCCACTTGTAGCCTTTAAGTGACTTGTGCAGCATCCAACCCCAGGTGAGTTCCATGAGTTGCCAGGTGACAACACAAAGAAGTCACTGCCAGAAACTGTGCAGGAGGTTCAGATGAGATGGAGGTGAGATCAGATGAGATCAGGTGAGATGCTCTGTCACCCCCAGAGAGAGAGGGGAAGATATAACCATGCTATTGGTTAATATGTCCCAAAAGTATTTGAACAGGAACACCAGAGGAAGATTTCCTCATCATCCAAAAAGTCTGGTGTGGAAGGAGAGAGATCAAAGTGTCTCACTGGTTCATTTTAAAGGCTGTGAATTAGCTCTGAGCAAGGTGTTAATTAAAAAACAATCTGGAAGAAAGTTTCAGGATTTGCATTTTGCAACAAAACTTGGCTCAAGTCAATGGAGAAGTTTATCTCAGGTTAAGAGCATTTTCCCATAAGCCTGGCTCAGTGTGTATTTCAAATGATGCAAAACAGCTCTCAGCAAGGATCAATGCGTTTGTCACATCAAAACTGCACCATGTGATTTACATTACCTGGGACTGCCAGTAGCCTGATTTATCAGAGTAGTCCAGACATGAAAGCCTCATTCTGCAGTTCCATTTACAATTTTTCTAAACCATCTGGGGAGAATATTTTGTGCGTCTTTCTCCCTGTCATACTGTCTTTTAAAAACATACAAAGCACAAGACTAATAGACTGAATTGTCAGGAAAGCTTTAGGGTCTGATGGGTCTTAGTTTGATGGTCTGTGCTCTGTCTCTGTTTTTTGCTGTTGGACTATTGAGTGCGTGGAGATCTCATCTGTGTTGGCATGAATGGAGATGTGCTTCAAGAAAACCTGCAAACTTCATCTTTATTTGAAATCCATTGCCATTTAATTAAAAGTATTTTAATCTGATTCAGTTATAGAAAATACTGATAGTGTTCTGTGATGGCAGGAGGGGTATCTGGTTTTCGCTGTGTTCCTCACAATTTTGCAGTGAGGTGTTGAAGGATTCTCTGGGTTCCTCCAGGCTGTGGCTCTCTCTGAGGATGAGATCCCTCTTTTCTGTTACTTCTATACCTTCCTTCTAAAGCCACTAGGAAATAGTTGACAAGAGCAACAGGGAGGCACTGTGAGCTAGGTTTTTGAGAATTGAATAATAAACCACTTATAAATGTTCAGAGTGTGGTGCAGTAAATATATTGGAAAAGACAACCTAGTAAAGATTGTAGATAATTAATAGAGCTGTGGTTTTTAACTGTTGTTTCTACAGTGTATCCATGCTGAAACTCACAGGAGGCATCTCCTCTCTATTAGCTGGATTTTTAAGTAGCCCATCTTCCCAACACCCTCAGATTTATGATCTCATCTCTCTTCCAGGGTGTCTATAATTAAGCAAAGCTAAGGGTAAGATTTAGTCACATGATGCTGAAATTAAACTCATTTCACATCTTCTGAAAGGGTCCAAACTTTACTGATGCTGGGCTACTGAAAGTAAACGTGCTGTATTTTAGTCTGGTTTATTTTTCCTTTAAGGCTGATAGAAGGGGATTATTTTTAGCCCTTCTGAAATGTAACAGATCCACAGCAGTAGAAACCAGCTCCCCCCATATGAAGTCTCCTATGTATTATTTAGGATCCAGAGATGCTATTACATCTTTCCACCTATTGCTATGCTTATCTGAGCATGATATGAATGCATTCTGCTATAAAAGACCATGATGTAAAGCACTAGATAAACTTCAGAGCTGGTAATCTCCTGGCATGCTTTATTGTTTGGGTTTGAAGTGGCTCTAGAACTTCTATGCATGAGAAACCTGTTATTTTGCAGCTTTTTTGCAGTGCAAGTTTTCCCTGCTGCTTTGACATGTGAAATGGTTGCTGCTGCTGCTGGGTTTATTGGCATCTTTAGCATTATTAGGATAACAATGGTACCTGATAAAAGAGAGCACATCACACCATTATGATGGGCTAAAAATTGGGCATTTTAGCAAATGAGTAAATGGGGTTGTTAATTCTTTCTCTTTTGTGAAACAAAATGTCCTTTGCAAAGTGCTTTGAGAGCTGCAAATACAACATGAATTATATGTGCAAATTGCTATTTATAAATATAAAAAACGCAGGTAGCTGGGAGTTAAGTACAGGATTGCTATAAATATTAGAATAAAGCCCACATTTCATTAAATGAGTCAGAAAATGAAAGTTCTGGAGGACGCTAATCAGTCCACCAGTGCTAGCAAAGACATGTGAGTCACCACACACTGGAGAAGGATGTTTTAAAGTGCTAATGGGTGACATCATGTTTAGGCACCAACTGGAGGGAGTTAACAGCAAAATTGTGGCTGGTCTTGAGTGGCCACTGTGGAGCTCCCATTCCCTCTGTAATTAGGCAATAGAATGTAATTCCTTTGACTGCCTTTGAAAATCTCGGTTTCTAAGTAAATACATTCCCTTCTCAGGCCTAGTTTTATCAATGCTGCTTTTATTTTTCCTTTTTATCTTGTTCTTCCTTAGCAGCTGTTCTGAGTGGCTCTGAAATACTATTTAGGCTTAGCAGTTCCAGGGAAGTGCAGTTCCTGCATGATGCTGAGACCAGAATGTTACCAGCAAAAATGTGAAGCCTTTTGGCAATCTTGGCTTTGCAGTTTCTGTATGTCTTGCTTCTGTATCTGAAGGGTAAGTATATAATATATCAGTTATATCTGCCCAACCTCCATAATCTCTGGGGAGATGGGTGCTGCAACCCACTCTTCATTTAAAAATATTTTGATGTCAAGCTCCACTGTTTAAAAAAAATTGACATCTCTCAAATAATGAGAAAGTACTGGAAAATATTGGAAAATGGGCTTCTTTTGATAATTTAATGTGTCAGTGAGTTTGACATTTGTAATTAAAACCTTTTCCAAAGGTTCCCTCATCCTCCTCCTCCCCTTTATACTGTGACAGCACCAGAAATGCCCCGGTTCCTGTGGTATCTCATCTCCAAAGGCTTCCCTCTCCTCAGGGAGGTTTCAGCATTTTGTGCAGGATGCACATTCAGCAATCACTATCTGTCACTTGCTCTTTAGAGTAGCTTTGGTAATGCCTTAAAACTGTCCAGCAAGCTGACATTAAGTATCTTTTATTGTGCTGAAGAGATTTAATTGCTATAATTCCCGGTAAAACCACTGTGAGACAAGGAGTACATTCTGATGCACCTTTTTATGTCAGACATGCTCATACACCATGAAGTCCCAAAGAATTTGTTGCATATATGTCTATTATTAGTTGTAGTATTAGTATTTAGTAGAAACTTTAGCTCTAACTTCTCTCATGCCTGCATTTTCAAAAAGGATTTTTCTGACTCTGGGTAACTCTCTCCCATTGAGGAGCAGCTCGAGTTTAGGCAGGCCTGAGATGTCTGTATGTTTAAAGTTTGGTTAATTATGAAGCAGATTAGGTTGCCTTTAATATCTAATTCAAATTTCTGATGCTGAGCAGCTGCTGAGCTGCTCCACAACGGTTGCACATCACTAACTATCAGCGTGCTGCAAAATGAGGGATTATATGTGTTTATAAGATGTCCTGGTTCTATCTGCTGCACAGGCACTGTAGCACTGGAAGACACATCTCAAAGCAAAGCTTAAAGCTCAAATCCTTCTCTGTAGAAAAAGAAATGAATTATTCCCTTTGATATCTCCTTATGCTGTTATAATTCTTGACAGAATTGCCTTCTTTAGCAAATTGATTTCTAACAGGATGAACTATACTGCTTTTCTTTTAATTGTAGGAATTGTGTGTTTTATGTATGGCTTAAAAGAACATTTCAGAGCACTTGCCCATGTGAAATTCTAGTCTATACTTTTTTTTACATTCTGATAGGCCGTGGTATTTTCTCCTGGAGAACAGGGACAAGAAATTAGACCAGTTCAAATATTCGGGTTTATTATCAAATGTTTAGTGATTGCTGATTAAAATGTTATAGTTTGTACAATATGGTCATTTCAAGAACTCTGAGAGCACTGCCTAAATAGTTAGAGCAGTGCTGGAGTATCCCTTGTAAGTGGATCTGATCCCCTCATTTGTGTTTTCCAGAGCCTGCAGGCAGCTCTGAATGACACCACTGTGTGTTGGTCCTTTAGGGAAATAAATATGGGCTTGCTCAAGACCCCTCTGTGTCCATAAGTAATATTTACACTTAATGGAGAGTATCTGGGTGAAATTCCTGTTCTAGAAAAATGTGTCCTAGGATCTTTAATAACCAAAAAGAACTGAGATCTCTTTTTTGGACTTTAACCCATTTCCTTTAGGAATGATATCTTCTCTTCCTTTTTTTTTTTTTAAGATTGTTTGGGTAAAATATTGTTTTATCTTATGTCAGTATAACTGCAATACAACAGCTGATGGTTATTGTTCCACATGATATTTGAACTGCTGGGTTTAAATAAACAGATATCAGCTTATTTTTAAGGGGCTTTCCCCAGCATGGGAGAGTCCTTGTGTAAAACAAGTCACACCTTGGAGTGATTTGATCCAATGCAGAAACTCTGAATGAAACCACACATAACCCTGAGTCTGTTTTCATCTTTGTAGACCTTGATCTTAAAAAGGCCTACCTTCACATGCTGTGCTGGTACTCAAACATAAATAATCCTGTGATTTACTGTGCTTATGTACATGCTTAGGGTCTGGGCAATTAGGGCATTAATGGTAACATATGCTTAAATAGGATTTAATCAAAGAGCTGGAGTTATGTACCAGAAGATAATTTTCCAAAATCACAACATGTGCAGGCAGCAGAGAACATGTATTTCCTTTTCTTTGTAGCTCTTGCCAGGCAGGAACATCATCTGCAAAACTTTAATTTGTTTAGTGCTACACTTTGCCTTCCTTTCTGATTTATTTTTGACATATATATATATTTTTTAAAAATAATATATTGTTTTTAATGGCTTTACCTTGCAGTTGAGAAAGAGAAAGACTGGTTCAGGTGTAGGGCCCCAAGGACTGGAGTGCTGAGTCGCCCACAGTGAAGTCATGAAGTTTGAGATTATTTTATTGTATGCAAATATATGAAACTGCTTTGGCCTTCCTTCCATTGCTGGGCTTTTCTGTCTTCTAACACAGGTTATCTGTGGTCATTCAGAAACCACAGGAGACATTTCTGAATAGCTGAATGTGACAGTAGAAATGACTGCAAAGAAGTCCAGATGTTCACAAATTGCATCTTGCTGGGACTGCTGCTTTCGAGCTGATGTCAGTCATGGGAGCTGGCAGGGTGGGTTTTATTTAGGGAAATTTGGATTTCTGAAATCTGTTGCTTTTCCCATTCCTGCTGTACTCAAACTTCACCAAAAAAACCCCAGCCCTGTACTAAAAAGAAACCAAGTAATTTTTCCTTTAGGACAATGGTCATGTACACTTGTGTCAAGTGGCTGAACCTGCTCCAAAATCAGACATGTCCCTTTTCTCTTTCCTGTTTCCTGTCTCTGTGCCAGAGCACAGTTTCTGTTCACAAGAGACTGGAAAATTTTTCATGGTTTGTTGTTCCTGGTTTGGGGATCTGGCTCATCCTCAGACTGGAAAAAGACCTTGCTTTGTGATTTGGTTTTGTCTTTGATTTACACCCAGGAGAGCAGGATCTTTTCAGGCCAGTTGAGATTTGCCCTTAGACTAAAACATCACTTGCTTGAATTGTGAGATTTAAACAGCCTCTAAAATAAAAGTATTGAATAGTTTATCAGTTTCAAACCTTTCTAAACCCGAGTTGAATTACTCTGATTCTGGATTCCAGTACTGCATTTACAGTCTTTGTCTAATTATATTTTAAGGGCATAAACAGCTCAAGGGGAAATACACAGCTAAGAAAGGAGATATCTATGCAATATCCTCCTCAGTAATGAAATTCAATGGAGTATTTCGGCAATGAGTTTTATTTTTAAATGCATTTGCCATGTTTAACTGCATTTATTTAGCTTTTCAATATCTTATCCTAGCCAGCATTTGCTCTTTTTTTCTTTGGTGGTGTCATTATTCCGTGCAAACAGAATAGGATTCTGACAGACTTGGAAGTTATATCTGTGTTTACATGAGAAATAACAACTTGTCCATTCTTCAGCTGAATAATCCACTGAAATTGCAAAGGCTTTTCAAATTATCTAGTTGAATCTCCACACGTTCCTCTAATTGCATCCAGAAAAGCTATATTCAGCCCCATCTAAATCTCAAAGCTCATTTGAAAAACTTAGGTGATTTATTAATTTACCCGAATTGTTTCTTCCACCTCTGAATTTAATCTGATATAAATTCATCTATTTTAAATGTGCCTTTATTTTCGTCCTCTAGGAAAACAAATATTTGTCTGCACAGAAAAGCTGCACTTAGCTGTGGTGAGTGGCTTCTTTGATTCATGGACAGAAGATTTATGGGACTCCTTGTGATTCCACAGGAGCCTTATTTTCATTTACTGCCCTACTCATCATAAAAAGTTGGCAGTCGCTGGGAAGCAAAGTGACGAATGTCATCTAAGTGTTCTTCACACCAGGGCAAGAAGCACATTCCTTTGATCCAAAATGCCATTAGAATCACTATCCAGGTAACAGCAGTGGGAGATTTAGCTGAGATACTCGCAGGGAACTCCATTTCTGTGGATACATGAGCACTTGCACAAATAATGCAGAAAGCCTGTTACGTTCCTTACTCTGGTGTTTTTAAAAAGAGGCTGGATGAATATTAGAGAGGAGGGTAGAGCTGGCCTGGTGGTGTGGTAGCAGGAAGAGCCAGGATGAGTTCTGGGAGCCTGTGAATCTGTGTTTACGTGGTTTAGTGCTGGGTCAGACATGGATCCAGGAAATAAGGACACGGCACTTGTGACACCACAGTGCTCAAAACGGACCAAGTTTATGCCATGGGCTGCCCTGGCTCATCTCTTCTGTCAGTACCAGTCCACCTACAGCTTCCTCAGGTGCTGGTACTGCAATAGGATGACACTTATGTACAACACACACCTCAGAGTATTCATAATAATCAAATCAAACCACCTCAGGACTCAGAAATGACAAAACTCAGACATTCCTTCTGCTGGGACTGTGCTGTGGCACAAGGTGTTATAGAGTGGTACAAACCTTCTTGGTCACGTGAACTTGGATTTAACACATTCAGGAACAACTGAGGCTATTTACATGCTCGTTTCATGGATTTACAACAGAACAATTTTTGCCTTGCTTGTTTTTTGGTGCCTACGTGTGCAGTACCGGCACTGAAGCTTCAGTTTAATTCATGCACCCTAAAGAGGAGCATAAACTCTTGTATATTGAGAAACTGAATTGGAAGCGCTCTCCAATCCAAAAATCCTTGATCCTTTATGCTTAAGTGTAACACTGATATACATTCAGCAACAATATTGCAATTTCAGTTGCATCTAAACAGAGTAAACCCTTGGGAACCATCACAGACAGCAATTACTTTTCCCTAATTTCTGACTTAAAATAAGCAATGGTTACTGAGCATTAAAGCTCTGGGTAGTGGTGCTTTCAGTAACAGTAACTTCTACTTTAGCTAATGCATTATCTGATAATTTATCTTTAGAAAAAACCCTAAGAGCAAAACCTCAGAGCATTATTTTGAGAGGCAAAACCAAAACTAAATCTCTTGCTTCCCAATCTGAAATGACCAACTTTAATTGTGATGCAGAGGAAATTAGCCATGAACTTGTTTTCTAAAAAGGAGCTTTTCAGCCCATGGAAACACAAAATGTTCAGACAAGGTTTTTAAATAGGATTCTAGGAGCCAATGGAAGCAGACAGGTGTGTAATTAAGGCTAAAGATGCTTCAAGCAGCTTTGGAAAGATCCCTTTGCTGAGCTCCCAATAAAAAATGTAAATCTGTGTGTCAGCTCCACTTGGCCTGTAAGGTGCCCAGGTTGGAGCCTTGGTGCTCTGCTGAGAAAGCTGCCTCTGTAAATAAGGGAAAGACATGAAGTTCTCTTATGGAATTGAAAGGAATGATGAGATACACACTTAATCATCATTTTTATGTCATTGCTGTGATTATCTAGTTTTAAAGAGAGCTTTTCTAAATATTACCCTTACTTCTGAAATGGCGTTATCAGAAGATAGTACAGCTGAACAGGTGATGGTGTGTGTGAAATCTATTTTTACTGCACCCAGTGTATATTCTTTAGTCAGTAATTTGTAGCAATTGGAGGTAGGATTTTAAGGTACCCTTCAATATAATATAGTCTTTGGCATATTGCTGCTAGCCCATTTGTCTCATTACAAAAGGTCTGTTAAAAAAAGAAGTCAAGATAATGAAATACCAGCTAAAAGGACTGCATTTAAATCAGTCTATATTTAGCACTGCTACATTTCAGAGTGGCTTTAGGGAAGCAAGGACAGTTACCTGCTGACATTTTGTTTGACATAGAAATGAAAAAAAAAGGAAAAAAAAGGAAAAAGTAGTCTGTGCTGCTCAGAGCTGATACAGGAGTCACTGCGGGCTTTGGATGTGTGTGAGAAGGATAAGAGAACACAAACAGGATGAATTTGGGGTCCTCAGGGCAGCCACCAGAACATGGACACGATTGGGAAAGAAGTGACAAACACAAGTGGGGTCACAAGGAGTTGCCTTTTTGTTATATTCAGCATCACCTTGGACTGAGTTAGGAGGGTGAAATGAGCCACAATGCCATCGAATCCCCAGGAGAGGGAGACAAGGAAGGGAATCAGGTTTTTGGTGAGTGTAGACAGGCAATGGGCAGCTGGGCTGGGTGGGAAACTGCTGAGCCTCAGGGCTCGGGGTTGTCACAGGGGTGCTTGTGGCCCCTGAGCTGTCACTGGCCATGGAGGGGGGTCCCAGATCTCTGTGAGCTATGTAATGCCATTTGCACCTTGGTTTTACATGAAAATCCATATTATATTAAGGCAGGTGGGTTTGTATTGGTGTTATCACCCCACAGGCTGGGGGAAACAACAGTGGGAACGCTTGAAGAGACATTAGCAGAAGTAGCAGAGGGTGGTGGTTGTGCTGTGGAGGGACAGGGGTTAAATGGCACTGATACACTGGGCCTGCACTTGGACCTGGGGCTGCAGCCAGGATAATGCCCTGTTTTAGAGGCTGGAGTGTCTGCTCTGCTCAGCTGGACAGTCAGCCACCTGTAATCTGCCATCCTGCAGAGCTGAGTGATGTGACATGTGGACTTCTAGAAATCTCGTGTAGGTGCTTGCAGGGTTTGTATTGCACAGAAGGCGTTCCACAGTGAGAGGATTCTCCCTAGCAGCTTTCCTGGGCTTAGCTCATACTGGATTTTGGTGAAATAGGCAGACAGGACGAGGGGGAATGGCTTCAAACTGAAAGAGGGCAGGTTTAGATGGGATATTAGGAAGGAATTATTTCCTGTGAGGGTGGTGAGGCCCTGGCACAGGGCGCCCAGAGAAGCTGTGGCTGCCCCATCCCTGGAAGTGTTCAAAGCCAGGTTGGATGGGGCTCAGAGGAACCAGGGATAGGTGTCCCAGGACAGGTGGTTGGAGCTGCATGAGCTTTAAGATCCTTTCCAGCCCAAACCCTTCTGTGGCTGATTCCAGCTCTCAGCAGACCTGGGTGTAGCTCTAGTGCTGCTCTGTGCTGCCAGGTCTGTCTCTCTGCCCTGGCTGTGGTGTGGGTGTTCCTGCCCAGAGCATTAACACCACATGTTCCCTCATGTTTTGCCATTCTCACATTTTATCATTGCTGCAAGGCTTCTCCCTTTTTTGGTTCAATTATCAGATCTTTGGCTCTTAGCCCAAAGACTTTCATCATAGTTTTAGTAAGTATAATCTTAGGAGTTTAGAGCTTATGAACTAACCTGGGAAATAACGGGTAATTCATCTTACAGTCAGAAATGAGCTAATTGTCTCCTTGCAGCCAGTTCAGTCTCTCTGGCTAATGCACAGGTTTCTCTGCTCCCCAAACACAAGGCAGGACAGATGGCAGGCAGGAACCAACACCGTGGCACTTCCCAGCGTCACCATCCCTGCAGGGCCGTGCACGGCCACATCCCTGGGTGTTTGCCTCTGAACCCTGGGGCACCAAATGCCACTGTGCATGCGGTGTTCTGCCTGTGCAGGGGATGACAGATCTGATGTGGCTCTTTACTTTTACTGCAGTAATTGGTGATTTTATTCTCCGTAACACCAATCATTTTAAGCAATTAATTTTCCCCGCAGGCCCCCTGAGATTTTGTGTCCTTTCCAAGTCATGATCTTGTTATATTTCAATGAACGTAATCTATTCCATATGTTACAGGTTTTTAGAAACATGTTACTGAAGTCCATAGTATGTTATCAGTTGTGAAACAGATATCTTTCAAAAGGCAATGCCTCTTACTGCACAGTTACCAATTTGAAATCAAAAACTTCAATAGTCTATAAATTTCACACCAGAAACATGCTGACATATTTTCCCCATACTCATCATTACTTGGCAAGCTTCAAGGTCTGGGCTTTATAGTAATAACGTATTTCAGTATTACTTGGCATGTGCAATAAATTATTAAGAAATTAGATCTTGGCTTCAATAGGGAATAGATTAACAGATTATTTATATCATGAGAGTTCACATTTACTGATGAGTGAAGTGTTTCAGAGCAAAAAAAAAAAAACAAAACCTGGTGTTTAAATAAGATAAATAAACACATTGTTCATAGGTTAACTGGAGAATAAAATCAGGATGAATGTATTCTGTCTTATTTTTGTATGAATACAATATGATATATCCTTCCATGTCTTACTGCATTGAAAAAGGGACTGTTCAGCATTTTATGAATCAACATTTTGAGGAAAAGCTGTGTTTGACAATTCTTTGTCCTGAAATGTTGTTCCTTTCTCTCTTTCTGTGCTCTATCACATTGTTCACTGCTAATAGAAATGTAGGGGAATGAGTCAAGAAAGGGGTTGTTCAAGAACGCTTTGGTTTTTTATGAGACTCAAAACCATTTGTTTCCAAACCCAACATGAAATGGGGAAGACAAGGCAACGAGCCTCATTTACAGGAATTAGCAGGGCTAAGCTGTGCATGCACAGCTCATTTGCACTGGAGCTCATTGTGTATATTTTGAATAATACATTTTTTTGTTAGCAGTGTAGGATATTTAAAAGCAATTTTATTGTCCTTCAAAGACAGTGATTTCACCTTAGAGCCTGGCTCTGGCAGCATATATCCCATACAAAGTTTGCCCTGAATTTGGGAATTTATATTTTATTTTCTTTAACAGCTTGCACAGTGCAACCACTGCAGATATGCACTGTGCAAAAGAAAGGAGTTAGACAAATTCTTTTGATGTCTCCCTATATGGTTATAATTCTTGACAGAATAACTATTTATCAGCAAATGAATTCCTAAAGGAGAAGCAGCATATTGGATTTCTCTGCATTTTATCTTTCATGGAATATAGCAGAATCATCAGTATACACATCAGTGCAGAGCAAGGGGGGACTCAGTGAACTGATGCTTGGACTTATGCTCCAAAAGCCCACGTATTTGTAATTAAACGGTTTAAAAGTTTTTAGAAGCCATTCTACCTGTTCTTCCTGAAGAAGCTGGTATGTTCTGTTGCACGTGGATGATGCCTGTCTAAAGGAGGTTACTGGAAGTACAGAAATGTGCCAAAATAAAGTTGAGGGCTGTGTTAGTAATGAGACTTTAAGAACATGTTATTTCCAAAAATCTTCCCTTTACATGTAAAGAGCATTTTTTTGGAGTAGAGCATGTATTTCAGGCTTTCTATACGGACACAGGCTCATTCACAAAGTATTTCTCTTCTTTCTTTCATGGACAGAGGAATTCAGCTCTGTGCGTGCTGGGCTTGTGCCCTTTGGTGTGTCTGGGAACATCCACGTGTATGACTTGAATCTGCAGCTGCCTTGTGGTTTGAGCATATTCAGAGACCAGAAAATCCTGATACCTGAAAGTGTTTCCCAGGAATTATTGCCTAGGACATACAGGGAGCATGGCAGAAGCTTTGCAGCCCTGTGCCAACTGGATTTGTCCTTTGGAGAACAAACCCTTCTCTCCTGTGTCGTGGACTTGTGCCGGGAATGCCAACAAGGAACTGTCTGTGCTGAGGTTGAAGGAAATGCTGGATGTCTCCAACTGAAATATCACTGAGAAAACATTTTCAAAACACTTCAAAATGCTGACATTTTTCTGGGAAGGGAGGCTACCAGGAATTTAGGATAAAGTATATTTCTGGAGTTTTGAAAACTCATTTGCATGTCTTTTACTGTCGAGCCTCTGAAAAAAGAAAAATCCTCATGTGCCTGTGTTGGGCTGCTGTGATTCTGTGCATAGTCAGAAGTGGAATCAGAGCAATTAAAGTTCAAATGTTCCACGAAAATACCATTTCGAAACACTGTCAAGGAAAATCAAAGCACAAGGGACTTTTGTGACATTTTATGATACTGACAAATTTAAAGTAGCTGGATGGTTTAGAAACTATATTGTCCTGCAGTATAAAATAGTAATTTCAGTGGCGCTTAGACTGCTCACCAACAGAAATCTGACCATTGGACAGGAAGTTATTTTCTTTCCTTAACTTCTATTTATAACCAAACCCAAACTTATTAGGAGCTCAAGTTTGAAAACTCACATCCCACCCAAAAAACCCCCAACCAAACAAAACCACAAACCCAAAGAAACCCAGAATCTGTAGGAGGCAAGGGTGGACTAAATAGAACCATGAAAAGAAAAACAAATTGGAAGAATGGAGTTCATGCTGAGTCAAAACAAGACAGTGAAGAAAGCTGCTGGAGAGAAAAAAAACCCATTACTGTCTTGTTATCCGTCAGGAAGAGAAATCTTTCCCTTTGGGGCAAAAGTTGAGCCTCCACTCGGTGCTCAGTACATCCCCTCCCCACCCTCGGGGCTGTTGGTTCCAGGTTAGAGCCATGAGAGCACTTGGAGATGAACAGGAAAGGCTGGAAGTCTCAGCACAGGTTCCAAGTTCAGGTTCATCCTGAGCCCATCCAGGGCCAGGGGGGCTCTGAAATGCAGGCAACCATTCCCTGCCTTCATCCAGAGCTCATTTTCCCTGTTTGTGGCTCCTTCTCATGTGCTTTCCTCATTTATATCAACTTGCTCTTTGCATCTATTTATTCCCTCTTTCTCACCCATATTTTATAGGAGAGAATGCTTTTGGTTTTCCCGAACAGGAGCTGTTGCTCTGGCAATAAGTGCAGGGAATCAGCATCAAAGCACCTTTTACTGAGTCAGCCTGATTTTTATTCACTGCAAAACCACAAATATGGATTTCAGGCTTGCTTGCTGGATAGCTTTCTTAATGTGCTCTGCAGGTGCACGATGTATTTGCAGTGGCTGTTGCACATGCTGATACACACCTACATCTGTGATGGAAACGAATAAATGTGTCTGTGGCCCAGGCAATTAAAAATGAATGGCCATGTAAAAAAGAGAGCGGGGTTGTTTCCATATGATGATGACATCCATAAAAATAGATCATTGCACAGTAAATTATCAGTTTATAGATGTAAGGGGGGTTTTCAACCTCAAAATACCAGTTTGCTGAAGCACACTCCCACTGCTACCACCTGCTTGACTTATTATTATGGGGTTTTATCCTAATACTGAACTAACACTGAAATATAAATTTATTCTTTCCTCTGGCACTTGTAGGCTGTGGTTATGTGTCTGTGTGGGTGTCTGTAGGTGAACATTGTTGTGCAGCTGCTGAATTCACTCATTAAAATAGTAAGAGGCAAGTCCTGGCTGAGCCAAAGGAAAGGCAAAATTGCCATTACCTCAAAATTCATCCCACAGCCCGTGGAATGAGCAGTTGAGGCAGCTTTGACTCATCTCACTATCTTTTGTTTTTTTAATTGGTACCAATTGTCTGCCATAATAATGCACTGGTGATGCTTTCATAGGGAGTTAATAAAGTGTTTTTCAAGAAGCAAGATCTATCTGCAGCTGGCTGTGGCTATGTAGACAAGCTGAGATGTGCTCAGATTCTTGTCCAAGCGCTGTGTCAGCCATAAAATTTCAAATTTGCAAATTATTCCTTTAGAAATAGACTCAAACTATTGGGTGTCCTGGGACTCTCTACGTTTTTTAGTAATATTTTAGGATGCCAGGAAGATCCAATTACCAATTTAACATGATTCTTTTACAAAATGACAAATCGGTAGTCAAATTTAGTCTGATCTGTTCTCTGCCCACGAGGAGTTTGTAGTTGAATAAGCACCTCAGGAAGGTTTTGGAAGAAAAGTACAGTCGATGGAGGACAGATATTCCCAGAGAGAGACTCATTCAGTGATGCTTATTTAGTATTTTGTAACAAAGTCAACAGCAGCATTAGGTAGGGAAAAATACCTGTATGGTGCTGTTGAGCTGGCTGACATTAATAAGTATTAACAGTGCTCACAGCGTGGGATGTGGGGGATTCCCAGGAATGTTGTTACGTGAGGGGCTGGACTGCTGCTGCTGCTCCTCTGTGAGCGGAGGGAATTCTGCTCCTCAGCGTGGGAAGTGTGGCGTAAGCAGCATTTTAAGCCTCAGTTCCATGAGCCAGCTCAGTTTCTCTCCCAGTCTGTGCTGGCTTTGATGTGTGTGTGCTCATGTGTATAAATAGTCAGTGAATACCTTAGAAAACAAACAAACAAAAATGATGTTTTTCCTGTCTGTCCTCTGATGCTTTCTCTCTTATTTGTCTAAGGTTTGGCAGTGCCAGTGTTTGTTTTGTCATATTTAATGGCTCAAAGGACAGGGCAACTAACGGAAGGCAACACAATAGGTTCCAGTTTATTGTTTGATCCTCCTCAGTCTCCAGTGCCATTCCCAGCTGGAAAAGTTTTGAGCCCTGTGAAACAGCGAATCATTTAAGTGCACGGGTGGATATGAGCAGCTTCACCTGTTTGAAAAGGTCACACGTAGAGAGACCTCTTTAAGAATGTCACTGTTCTTTTAAGTAAAGAGCCATGGAACCCTCATGGTGCTGGAGCAATGCATCAATGTTCATGCCTTTAAAATATCCCATTAGGGAGATGTTGCAGCATAATTAAAAATTTTACAGGAGAAAGTTCAGCATTGCAAGTGAGGCTAAAATATCAGAGCAACACACTTACCATCAAGAAGATAAATCATGTCAGCAATTCCAAGAAGTCTGCTCCCCTCTGTGAACAGAAGTCTATCCACTGATAGCATGGATTTCCAATAACATAAAATGAGAATATGTTATGTTTAAATTCTTTTTCTCCATGCATTAATGTTTTATTTTCACTCAGCTTTCATTCAAGGGTTATCAGTGAGTAGAAGATTCTCCATTATTCAAGTGTGTGAATATGTGTTCATATGTTTTCTTAATTACTCACAGTTTTTGCTGCACCTCTGGTGCTGGATTCACTGTAGGCATAATTCCAGTAATGAGTGGATTCATGTTAGAGGACAGCATTGTGTGTTTGGAGGGTGAGTGATGTCCAGATCTATTTGTGCTTGGTTACATTGGTCTGCAAATAAGGTTGTTCTTCCTGCTTTTGTGTATAGTCCCTGATTTCCTCCTCTTACAGTGACAGGCACAGACTCCAGGAGGATTTTATTCTTCTTTTTACATTCCATAGCAATATGAATTTGCCAACACCCCCCTCCCTGTGCATCAGCTCAGAGGTGGAAAGGATAGGAAATCCATTTACTGATGATTTGAGTTAAGTCCTTTGGATTTCTTTCTGCAAAGATCTTAAAATTAGCTCTTCGTTAAGCTGATTAGAACACTGTCATTAGAAACAATCATATTATCAAAAGGTTCTGTTTAAGAAAAGCTGTTTCATTTTGCGAGATGTGTTAACTTTCTCTCCTGCTGTCATTTGCACCATCCTTAGATCCTTGTCTGCTCTAGCAAATCAAAGGTCTGCTTTTGACAATAAGTTCATCTTTTCTTTGGTTTTTTTTCCCCCTCTCTTTTTTTTTTTTTTTCTCCCTGAAGCCTTTAGCTAGAAGTAATCCTCCCTTGTTTTTTACTTCAATTGTATTTTTCTTTTCCAGGAAGTCAAATATTTCCAAGTAGTCCCCGTTCTCTGAGAATGTGACAGTTTGGGTCCCCTGGTGTTTGGGTGGTTTCAGTCACAAGACTCAAGTTCTCAGGCATATACTGAAGGGCTCTGAAAGTTTGGATTTATACACTTATTCATGATTTTTCTTAATCCATTATTATATACAGTAGACTCCAACTTACTTTTAGAAGAGGCTCTTGGTGTTAGAAATAGGAACAACTCTAATCCTGCCTCTCGTGGGACATTATCATGAGGTTTGCAAACATTGATGTGGGCACTGGAGAGCAGCAGAGGAAAACCATGGCCCTCTGTCACCTTCATTAGCTCATCTGGTAACGAAACAAATCATCCTTTAATCATAGAAATTATGGTTAGAATGTACTTATGGAGGGCTGTGCTCCAGCCTCCTGCTTGAAATGGGGCTGCCTGTCCTGCATCAGGCCAGTTTGGCCATTTGTCAATCCCCAAAACCCCTGATGATGTCATTTCTGCAGCCTCTCCCCCTGACCTTTTCAAAGGCTGGGCTACCCCCGTGGTGAAATCCTCTGCAGCTCATTTCTCCTATTCAGAGAGACGAGGGTGCTCCAAAAAACTGAGCTTCGATTGTGGAGGATCTCTCTCCATGCAGCATCACAGGCACCTCTCAAACAAAGGGGTTTCCAAATCCCCCGTGGGTTTTGACAACTGCTGAACCAGGTACACCAGGCAGGAGAGCTAACACGAGCAGGGATGGCTAATACAGGGGGCCTCTTGGCTGAAAAGGCAGCTTTGAGTCATTGCCTCTCAACAGCTGATAAATTCTGTAGTGCTCCTTAGGAAAGCTCGCCACAGAAAGTCAGAAGATGTTCGTAGCCCATTACAGCACTGCTATACCAATATATTGTTTAGCAAACAGCCTTTATGCAGTTTGTTTCACATCATCATCATATGCTTTAGTTCAGCTTTGAAGGGTCCTTTTTTCCTCCGTGTTTTTTTTTCCTTCCTTATTTAAACCGGGGTATCTGGCAGTGAAGTCTGCAGCTATTTGTAAACAGATTTGCAAGCACAGTTAAAGGGTGACTTTTTTACACAGAGGCACAACACGAGTTTTTGCCAGAAGTTTCAGCCTGCAGTGGGGAGCATTGATCTCCCACTGTGGCAGATAAAGACATGCAGAGAATAACCCCTTCCTGGATCGGGGATTCAAAAGCTCTTTGATACGGAGGAGACTGGCTCGACTTGCCCAGTTTTCAGAGAGTGTGTTTGAAATGTCTGCAGCAAACGGAGTAAGGCACGGCTTTGGTATCTCTGGATCTGTTTATTCACTGTGTTAGTCATGCCAGGGAGGCCAAAACACAAATGTGTGTGGCTGATTGATGCTCCCTACAGAATGTACAGAGACTGAACTGCTGCAGTAAGACAGAGATGGGCAAAGAGCAAATGTGGGGTTTTTTATTGCCTGAAGTCCTGCTGTGCCAATGGTTTGGACAGAAGTTGTTCCTCTGGATGCACCAGTTCTCTGACAGTATATCCTGGATGAAAATAATATTTATTATTGGAAGAGCTCAGAGGAAACAGTGAGGACCTGAGTTTTAGATGCAGATACATTTTTTTAAGACTGGGTCTAGAAGAAGACCTTAGGCTTACTTATAATTTAGTTTTAAAGGAGGCAGTGATTAAGCCAGATCAGCTTTCTTGGTGGTGTGCTAATCTCCTTGAGCCAGATTAGTTAAAAAAAAAAAAAACAAACAACCAAAAAACACCCCCCCCCCCCAAAAAAAAAAAAATAAACACAACCAAGCAAAAACACCCCATAAACATTTCAGTGTAGAGACATCATGTATTTGCAGACACAGCATCAGAGCTGCTGGGCATGACCAGCGCTGTCACACCTGGTTTACCTGACCAGGAGAGCGTTAATGCTGCTCCTGATGAAGGAAACTGGCTTCTGTAGCCACAGAAAATAAACCTTTCAGAAATTAGAGACAAAGTGAAGTATTGAGGACAAAAGAAATCCCGCAATTTGAAAGCGAATAATTAATCATGGCTCATCTAACAGTGTGGCTTCATTCATTTGTTGGCTTGCAGGTTTATTTGACTGCTTTGCAAGGACTGATCATGACCTGCTTCTGCTCCTTGCCTGATAGGATCCTTTGTGCAGTGTTTTATTGGGAAGGTGGTTCTGTAGCAGAGGTGACAGGCAGTGTCTTCTGACAAGGATTACAGTAATTGTTATCTGTAATGTCAAAGCCACTTAGTGCAGACTTGTTGGGTGAGGAAATTTCTATTCTGCTCTTTATGGCAGCAAGAAAATCAATGCAGTGTATCAGAGCATGACGGGATTTTCTCCTAGTATCAGTGATCTGTGCAGAAATCCTCTCTTGGGTGCCACTTGATTGAGCTTACTTTGTATTTAAATTGTATTACCAGTGTGCTTAGTTTGGGGAAATAAATAGAACAATGCAGCATATTGCTCTGCTTTGTTCAATTTTAATTTTGACTCGAATGTTCTGTGTGTCTGTGGCCACAAACAAACTGGAAGCAAGTACATTGTGATTAAGTTAACCGTAGTAACTCAGCCGTCTCAAAGCAACATCGGCTTGACAGATATGACAAGCCTGGGATTTTGACTTCCCCAGATATATTCTGGAGGGAGCTGGAAAATAAGAATCATAGGGCCTCATTTCTGAAGACAAATCACAGTGGGAACTGGTGTGTTCTTGTTAGAACTGGCAAATGTGGGCTGAGGTCGGGAGATGAGAAAGAAACCCAGACCAACATTTCAGACTAGATTCTCTTTTGCTCTGAATACCTCACTCCGGGAAATTTTCTTGAAAGGAATAATGTTTCTTGAAATGGAGATTAATGTTTGATATTTATCTGAAATTAAGGATTTTCAACCTAAATATTAAAGGAGAGTTTTTGTGAGGAAGATTATCCAAGAACCAGAAAAATCTGTTTCTAATCCTGGCTTGTGCAGGCTGCTCAGAAACCATTTTCTCCATAGCTCTGACTTGCTGGAGTTAAGGGCTGGCAAATACTGTGGTGCTAAAGCAACAAATCTATTGGTTTCAAAATAACTATCCTGTATTTGGTGTTATCTAAATAATAATGATACTGAGCACAATCTGTCATCTTCTTGTCACCTGGATTCTCCTAGAAACTCCGAGATTAGCACAGAGCACCAGCTCTGGCTCTGTCACGAGTGACCGTTCCCTGTTGTGCTTCATTTACTTCTGTTGTATTTTATTTACTTCTCAAGTTTCTACAGCATAAGCTATAAATCTATTTGTTGACTGATTCTGATGCCCCCCTGAACCCCAACCCTCACCCCCACAAGGAGAATTGTTGAATAGTATTTCAACCCAGATAAAGTCATTTTGTGATGGCTTTTTTCCTTCCAACCAGTTTGGGTTTTAGACCTTTCCATGAAAACTCTAAAACACATTAAGAAGAGACGTTTGTAGATGTATAATGAAGGAATATTTTCTAGCTGAGAGAAGTATTTTCTTTGCATTGCCAGTGCAACAGGAAATACTGGTATTACTGAACATCTGTTTCTTTTTTCCCTTGGGTTTAATTATCTCATTATTAACCCCATGGCTTTCAGTCCTTCCGGCCTAGATATGCCAACAAATGCATTTCCAAGGTCTTGGAAGACATAAGATGTATTATTTCTTGGAACTTGTGACAGTGTCCATCACCTGTCTTTGCTTATATACGAGAATAAAGGACAGGCTTTCATGATACTCAGTGATGGTCATTTGGCCTGTGATTTACTCTGAGGTCTTGCCATTGCATTCAGCTCTTCCTCACAGCTGTTCCTGTAATTTAGTTTTGCATCTTCCTGTGTGTAAGTATGATCACATGCAGACGTGTGTGCACATAAATACACACAACCATCCCTTATCTGTTAATGAAACATGTATAAAATCGGTGCATGGTCAAAATGCTGTCTGGTCATAAGGACAAGGTGAGTCAAATGACAAGATTACACATCTAAGCATGGATAGGTAATTAGCCAGGACTCTTAGAAAAGAACTTGTCTTAACTGGAGGCCTGAAGATGTTTCTCCTGATGGATATCATTGCACTGAGAACCTCTCATGTGCCAAAGCAAATTTTCCAACCTTAGAATGAACAATTTCTAGCTAACATTTTGTTTGGGGCTGTAGATAAAACTGTATTGATAGGCTGGTATTCTTTTTTTTTGCCATTGAGGGGAAAACATCTATACAAGTGTGCTAATCTCTTTTGGCATTCTATACAAATGTTTTTAATCTCAATATATTTGCTTTGAGCATGTGTTACCATTTGCCAGTGACTGCAGCTTCAGTGGGAGGTGTGAGGGTTGTCTGTTCACCCCATGCTGCACAGAGCAATTACCTCAACAGATTAATATGTGCTTGTCATTTTTCTCTTTATTTTCTTCTCCAAACATGAAAGCAAACACTTTTGGGAAAGGAGACATCTTCCTTTGTCAGAAGCTGTGGTAATTAACACAAATAAGCACAGCCAGGCTCTCCTTGTTTGATAAGAATGGGTTTATAGGCGGGGTGTTTGCTCCCTCAGGAAAAGCTTCCCGGCTCTCTGTGGAGTTCCTGCGGTGGCAAAGTGAGGCAGAGAGGAGGTAATTCCTTTAGCTGGGAGATTGGCTGGTTTCTTCCTTGCACTTAAGGTAGGCTGCCCATGGAGTGGGGAGTGCTGCTCAGCTCGCCTCCAGAAGGAACAGAGATGAAAAAGGGAGAAAAATACAGTAGGGGAGAGGAAAAGGGGGAAGTTTTGTCTTTGCTGTGCTGGTCAGAAATTACCCGTGAGCAGGCAAGTCTTGCCCTTCTGCCATTTGGGACCTCTTTGGGGATCTAAAGTTCTACGTGATTTTTTGTAGCTTCCAGGTGTTTATGAGCTGTTCCTCCATCCCCTGCCTATTTTTTTTATTTTATGTTGATTCTCTTTGAGTTTTTAATGGGTTATGTCCTCGCTGGCTTTGCTGTGTGACTGACACCAGCCTGGCTCTGTGACCTTCCCTCCCAGGCTGGGCTTTTCGGGAAGGCAGGGCAGAAAATTGTAGGCTGGTTGACTGGCCCGTGCTTGTGGGTGGTCCTGTTTTATCCCTTTTTGTCCTTTAAAAAGCTGCCCTTGTGTGAGTGGGAAAAAGCTTGTGCAATTCAGTGCCAGTGCAGTTGTTGAATTTAAAAAAATGTATTTAATTATATGACTGAAAGGAAGGAAAAATCTAGATGTTTCTTGAATAATCAGTAGGGGATGAACCTGAGGAAGAGGAGAGCTGTGCCAGGCTGAACTTTGGATTAGGAGGAGATTTAAGGTAGGAGTCCAGACATTATCACAAGAATGTTAAAAAATAATGTTTTGTCCTGTGTTGTTGTGTTATCAAATGTCACACCTGCCCTGAAGGATGTGGAGGGTTTTTTGAAGCTCAGGTGCTGTTCTCAAACAGGATGCCCTAGTTTTCAGCCTGGGAAGGAGCAGGTGGCTTCCCTTTGCAGGGACAAATTTCTGCCTCTTTGCTTTCCTGAGTACACTTACCAAGTTCTCAGGAGCTCCTGAAAATTCTACTGCAAAGTCGACTTTAATTCCTTCTCAGCAGTAGAAGTTTTGGGAATTTTACATTGCTTTTCTATTTTTTTTTAATCATTATTTCTGTATTTTACTATCTGCACATTTTATAACTTTTGTCCTAATAAACCCATCTACTTTAACAACTAGTAATCTGAGCATTTTGAAATCACTGTGGATATTTCCCACTTGCTATTGAACGCTTTAGGAACCATATATGTGACATGATGTAAATCTATAAGTGAAATATTACTTTTCACATAAAATCTGCATAGATTTTTTTTTGCCTTGGTTATTTTAAAGTCTGTTCTCTGTGGTAATTTTTGAATCATCAGTGTCTTTTTCCTTGTCTCTTGAATATAAAAAATTCTACTAATTATTGAACAGTCTTTGTAAGTTAAGCCAAATAAAGACTTAATGACTTCTCAGATTCAAGACTTCATCCATCTAATAATTCATACACATATTTAAAATGCTGTTAATTAAGTTGAAATATCCTGAGAATGGCCATAAATTGACGTTGTTTTTCTTCCCATCTGTAACCTGGAAACAGAAAAAATAAATTACCCAATTTTTTCTGTTTCATTAGAACAGTAGAGAAGAGGTATTTTCCCCCCTCTCCCCTCAAATATCAACACCCTTTAGCATCAGAGGTCTTTTTAAGTTGTGATAACCTTAATTCACCTCTGATTATTATGCCGAGTAAACTTCAAGAAGTCTAAAACTTGAGATGAATACAGACTACTGCAGGTGTTGCATCTAAAATATTTGAGTCTGGGGAAGATTTCTAAGATTATTTTTTTCTTAGCCACAGATTTCATAACAGGAATTTTCTGTGTAGGATAATTCATTTTACAAATTAGATTAATAGAACCATTTAGAAACTTCTATTAGTCTCAAGAGAGAAGTAAAAGAAATTTTAAAAAATACTTTCCCATTTTTTTTCTTCATTGTATCTACTTTGGAAGTTCTTGCAGGAGGAGCAAGATAATATAGATCACCCTAAAATGTGGAGATGTCTGGGACAGAGGCCATGATTCTGGTTACCTCCTGCATCTCACAAGAATGATGATTGATGGACTTAGCACAGAGATGTTTCATCACAATAAATTGGGAACTGCAAATATCTGACTTGGCAGGGACTCTGCCAGGCTCTAGAACTGGAGCTGACAGAATCATGGGACTGCTGGGGTGAATGGACACATGATAAATTTACACCAGTGTAAATGAGAATAGAGCTTGACTGAGTATTTCTGCAAGACAAAAACGGTGATTTTCTATTCGTGTTTCCTACAAGTTTCCCACTCTTTTTAGCGTTGTAACAAATTATCAAAAGAATTTGCACAGTGAATGTGGCTGTCATCTGATTATTTGATGATATGATGGCAATGTTTCTGATCGAAGTAAATGGTAGTGTCCCTCACAATGTCTTTTTATAAAGGTCATCGAAGTCTTTAATATCCTAAATAATCTCAAAATTATTTTGGCTTTATTGGCTAGCAGGATACAAAAGGATCATTTCTAGACGAACTTGATTCCTCATGTGACATCTGCACATAATACATGGCATTAATGAAAATTCCAGCAGGGCTGTGGGGCCTTGGACTGTCTTTTTCAAGAGCTGGTGTGACACTGGGTGATGCTGTGCTGCAGGATAATCCCAGGACCACGAACAAGATCAGGAAAACCCCTGACTCACCTGCCCAGGTTGCCTTGCAGCCACCCTAGGAAATAATTCTGTGGTTAGGACACAGTAGATGTTGACCAACATACACCTCACCAAAACTTTTTCAAACCCCAAAGCACCTTGCCCCTCAGGGACAACAGGGCATTGTGGTAGGCTGCAAACAGCATCCATTTGGGGTGATGGAAATAATAGTGAAAAGTAAAAGAACTGCTCAGTCATCAAATCATGTATGTTAAGGATCATGTAATATTTTAAATGATAAAAAGATGACTTGGCATTTCTGGTTGTTTGTACTATAACTCACCAACAGATGTACATCTTTTAAGTCCTGTTAGTTAGATTATTTTGACAAGCCATTATAACAGTATTTTATAACACTCTTAAAATTGGAGACTGTTCAACAGTATCACTATGAAGATTAAAAAGTTAATTAAGACAACTCTGGATCTAGCATATGGAGTCTTATGAGGAATGAGAGCATATGGAGGAAATGAGCATTTATTCAAATTCATTGAATCACAGATTCATTGAGGTTGGAAAAGACCTCTTAAGATCAAGTCCAAACTTTGTCTGATTTACCAACCTGTTAACAGGACCAGAGCACTGAGTGCCACATCTGGTTATTTCTTGAATACCTCCAGAATGGTTTAGCAAGGTTTTTATAAGCTTCACTAACAATAATCAACCAGCTTGACCCTCAGTACTTTTTCCATTTTAAGACTGGAAAGTTTGTTGCATTACAGAATGAGTGATTTCTGATTTTTTAACCCTATTGCATTTTTTCCTATTATATTTTAGGTCTTCCAAAAGAAGAGCATGATTGTAAGTGGCAAACTTTCTGCAGTAAGTGGGCAGGACCTGACCAGTTCACAGCGCTGATGCTGCAAGTGCATCCTTTGCAAGTAACCAGACCCAAAGGCTTTCCTTTCATCCTTTCCAGTGGGACCTCAGGTAAGGAATGGGTTTCATATTGTGTTGTTCTTGCTGATGAAAGGATGCAGTGTCCACCTGAGTGACCCATGGCACAGAAATGATGAATACATGGGCATGGTCAGCTTCTGCAGAGCTTTAATTGAACCAAATTTAGACTACTTCCTACTGTCTAAACAATGCTTTGCTTTTCTCTTGGCTAGCTGTCTTGTTATCATTAGGGATTCGGTTACTCGGGGTTGGAGTGACCAAAAATAAAAAAAAAAAAAAAAATGTAATTTTTGATGCTGAAAGTATGTTCTAATTGAAAAGGTAAAAGGTGGGTGAGTAGCGCGGTGTGGGCGGGCGGTGGAAAGGCCGCCAGGTTATTCCCGAAGCGCCCCTGGGAAGGGCTCGCTCCGGCGGTGCGGTCTGGCACACCCGCAGGCCGGCTCTGCCACCCGTGCCAGGGAGGCACCACGCACACGCTCACACCAAGCTGGGCAGCTCGTGCGTCACCAGAGCCAGAGTCAGGAGGTAGCTCTTGGCATAGAGCTCCACGGGGTTTATTGCCCAACCACAGCGAAGGTGTCCATGGGCGAAAGAGGCCGAACTGAGGCCCGTGGCGAACTTACATAGGGGTACGGAAGGGAGGCAGGCAGAGCACCAGTAGCCAATGGTTTGAGGGTACTGGGGCGGAGAGGAGGCGGGGAAATACAGCAACAACCAGTGGGGAGAAGGAAGGGGCGGAGGGGGGACTAGATTACAGCCTTGGAAGGGGTAAGAGGAGTGTACGGCCAACTGGCCAACCAGACAGACTGAACATACATAGAACCACAAGGACTGTTGGAGTGGCTTTTCTCACCCTGAGTCAGGGGGTGTTTTAGGGTTCAGAGCTAGCACATCAGCGGGCCCCTCCTGCACCTGAGCTCTTCGGCCCCTTGGCCATCCCAGCTGCTGGATCAGCTGCTGCAACGGGTGAGCTCTCTTGGAAAATCTTGCTCTGCTGTGAGTTGAACAAACTTGGTGTGTGTATAGAACTTCTGTCTTGTTGCTTTCATGTGCTTTGAAGGGTTTTTTCTCTCTGTACTTCATCACCAGAGCTGTGCTCCCTGAGTGCTCCTGAACTTGCTGATGTGTAGATAAGAAGAAAGGCACAATAAGGGGGCATTCTCTGCTCAGAATAGGGTGGTTTTGTGCTAAACCCAGATATACATTTAACACAGTGACTTTTTTAAGGTATGTTTTTCTCTAAGCTGCCTTAGAATAAATTTCTTCCAATGCCACTTAAAATAAAAATAAATATGCATTGGAATGATTGGAGCTGAAGATTTGTTGCTATCTGCCTTCCTGGGATGTCAGAGGCATGAGAGAAAAGTGTTTGGCGCAGAGGAAGCCAGGACAGGGAAGAAGGTATGCAAAGACATTGAATCCTGCAGGTCAAATTAGAAACATATCTGTAAAGGATTCTTATCACATATAGAACAGCTAATTTAAATACCATTATAAAAAGTTAATTAAGCATAATCTGCAAAAACCTAAAGTATGAAACTAAAGGACTAAAATTAATAGTGTAAGAATGAGATTCATTCAGCTTTAAACTAATGGTTTTTACATGATATCTTCTGTTAAAGCATAGTCTCATTGGGGGACTGCAGGATAGTAGATTTTTATCAGGATTTAATTTTGTTTAATTTAGACCAGAGTTCTATAATAACATTTACCACGGAATACTCAAATTAGGTTAATTATGCATGTCAATTTTTGTTCATAAATCATTCTTAAAAATAGACTTGGGACTCAAGGTGGGTAACACACTACATTAGTGCTAATGTGGTTTAGAGTGCTGGTTTTATTTGGATGCAGCAGAAACCAATGGTGCTCATTATGTATCTGTGAAGACCATAAAGTCAGGAGTGGAAACAACCTGATATTTGATGAGATGTCCCAGCATTCAGCAGGGCAGGTTGTCCTGGATGACCGTGAACCAAACTCATAAGGCAGGAATTAAAATATCCTTAGAAATGATGTCTGAAACACGACCTGACTGTTCTTCACAGTGATGGCACAGAACTTTTGTAGGAAACCATCATCAGTCATTTGGTTTCACCTTTGCAAACCATTTCCAGGAGTGTGGGCATTGCAGGCAATGTCCTTCAACAAGTGGATGACAAAAGGGGACCCTTTTGAGCCGCAGGTGTCCCCCAGAGTGACAGGGTCATCCCATTAGTGGTCTGCCATGCCTTTGGAAAATTAGTTCATGAACCCAAACACTCTTTCATTGGAAGTTGTTTCTCTTCCTTGCTGACACAGAGAATGTGCTTCATTCTCCACTGGAGGGATATGCAGACATCCTCCTCCTCTCTTCTAAAAGCAGATAACCTTGTTTTAGAACTCAGTGCAGATGCTGAGTGATTGCAGTGCACTTATCTGCCACATTATTTACAAATCTCAAGAACTTAACAGCTAGAAAATGATTAGTTAAAGGACATCATAAATCTTCACACAGTGAGTGTGTTGGCTGGAATCCAATCCTTGCAGCCAGGCAACACATACTTAATGTGACCCAGAAAAGGAGAATTTAAATGGCTTTTACGTTCTCTCAGTGTGGAAGAGTCACCAGTTCTACCCATGGGGTAGCCTGGGGCATGTTCAGAGCACCCCACATTGCAGCTTGTGGCCTCAGGGGCTGCTCCAGAAGAAAAGGAACCCCCTGACACCCCGGTCAAAGAGCAGCTTTGACAGATTCTGGGGGCTGGGGGGAGGGCTGGGGCATGACCAAGCTGGCAGTTTTTCACCAGAGAATAAACTCATTCTGATAAACAAGTCAGGAAGATTGATAGAAAGGGGTAATAAAGCCAATTTAATGACCTGTAGTTGGAGAAAGAGATCTGATATATATTTCTGATCCAGCATAAAGGAATATTTATTTCCTCAGAGAACCTTCTCTGGCCTGTAGTTGCAGAGGTGAGGTGTGGTGTTTGTCAGCATGATTTCTGCAGTGGAGTGTATTCTTTCCAAGGGTAGCCTTAAAGTAGGTGCCTCTGGATTAGGGGTCCAGCAGTGCTGGCAAGTAATTTTGGGGTAATTTTTTCAGATAGGGCAGCTCCTGAGAAATCTCCAAGGCACACTCAAATTCTAAGAGAAGGAGCTCAGTGGATCCCCAGACAGTAAATCTGGTATCTGACTTATTAATCTCTCTATTGATTTATCTGTCTTATGTATCTAATCAGCTTTATCACCTGAATCTTTCGAAATCTAATGTTATTTAATCCTCCTGTGTTTTTCCCAACAACCCTGCTGCCGCGGCGCGGTGCTGAGTTGCCGCAGCCTTCCAGAGGATTCCCCAGATGAGGCCCGGGGGGCTGGGCGGAGGAGCGGGCACGCGCACCCTCCCGATGGAGCGGGGCACCCACACAGGTACAGGGTGGACAGCGGTGGCAAGGAGGTGGGAAGGGTCCTTCGTACAGGTTCCAGCGAGGTTTATTGGAGATCCACGCAGGGAGGGTCCACAGACAAAGAACCGAGGTGGAGGGCAGGGTAGAGGCTTATATATGGGGCAAAGGGGGCGGACAGAGCACCAGAACCAATGGGCTGAGGGTAGGGGGGTGGGACAAGGGTAAGAAAGGCAATGGGGAATGGGGAGAGGGACTAAGGGGCAGGAGCCAATGGGGGTTAAAATCAAAAAGAAATTTCCAGAGGGTGTACAAACAAGGGATAAAGGGGTGGAGAACAGCAAACCAATCCCTAATACAAGAAATCCATATGTTACCATAATTAATGCAAGACCNTGGAGGAGCGGGCACGCGCACCCTCCCGATGGAGCGGGGCACCCACACAGGTACAGGGTGGACAGCGGTGGCAAGGAGGTGGGAAGGGTCCTTCGTACAGGTTCCAGCGAGGTTTATTGGAGATCCACGCAGGGAGGGTCCACAGACAAAGAACCGAGGTGGAGGGCAGGGTAGAGGCTTATATATGGGGTAAAGGGGGTGGACAGAGCACCAGAACCAATGGGCTGAGGGTAGGGGGGTGGGACAAGGGTAAGAAAGGCAATGGGGAATGGGGAGAGGGACTAAGGGGCAGGAGCCAATGGGGGTTAAAATCAAAAAGAAATTTCCAGAGGGTGTACAAACAAGGGATAAAGGGGCGGAGAACAGCAAACCAATCCCTAATACAAGAAATCCATATGTTACCATAATTAATGCAAGACCTTCTGGGACTTCACTCAAACGTAAGGGGATATCTTGGCCTGTGGGCCTTCCCACCAACATGCTTTTTTTGCTTTGGGGTCTGCTGGCACATCCATAGTAGCCTCATGGGCTAGAACATCCAACTGCTGTGTTATTTTAGTGGGGAAGCTTCAATAAATAAATGAAATGGCAAACAGGAAGAAAGATTGATTTTTTAAATATTATTTTATTCATTTTTAATTTCACACGTTTTCGTTTTATTCTTTGTCTTTTATATTACTCTATTCTTAGAACAGTANGGTTACAATCAAAAAGAAATTTCCAGAGGGT
The DNA here is from genome assembly GCA_013397975.1 of Machaerirhynchus nigripectus. Lineage (NCBI taxonomy): Eukaryota > Metazoa > Chordata > Aves > Passeriformes > Dicruridae > Machaerirhynchus > Machaerirhynchus nigripectus. Next base: position 159,929 of record VZRQ01007671.1, on the reverse strand, counting down.
GTACAAACAAGGGATAAAGGGGCGGAGAACAGCAAACCAATCCCTAATACAAGAAATCCATATGTTACCATAATTAATGCAAGACCTTCTGGGACTTCACTCAAACGTAAGGGGATATCTTGGCCTGTGGGCCTTCCCACCAACATGCTTTTTTTGCTTTGGGGTCTGCTGGCACATCCATAGTAGCCTCATGGGCTAGAACATCCAACTGCTGTGTTATTTTAGTGGGGAAGCTTCAATAAATAAATGAAATGGCAAACAGGAAGAAAGATTGATTTTTTAAATATTATTTCATTCAGTTTTAATTTCACACATTTTCATTTTATTCTTTGTCTTTTATATTACTCTATTCTTAGAACAGTAGGGACAGCTTGTTGATTTTTTTTCCTTCTGTGTAAATCTGGAGTTGGTAAATGCTTGTACTTAATGAGACAATTGCCAACACCCAGCAGAGGCCTGATTTGTCTGTGCTTTGTGGTAACTCCATTAACTGCAGCGATTTTGCAACACCTCTTTAGGAGTTATGGCTCTAAGTGGAACATGCTTTTGGGGATGCTCAGAGAATAAAGATCTGTCTGGGATGGACAACAAGCAGAGCACATGTGGATAAAAACATGCACATGCACAGAGATAAATCAATGTTTTTGGGGGGGTAAATGGGCACAGTACAAAAAAGAGGGAAAAACAGGATGGATGCTGCTGTGACTGCTCAGGACGAGCTCCTCTGCTGGTGGGTGAACCCATGGGAATACAGGGACCCCACCAGTTCAGGATGGGAAGCCACAGCAGTGGGAATTAGTGTCCCATTCACAGAATCACAGAATCAATGAGGTTGGAAAAGACCTTTGAGGTCATTGAGTCCAACCTGTCACCCAGGCCATGGCACTGAGTGCCACATCCAGTCTGTCCTTAAACACTTCCAGGGACGGTGGCTCCACTGCATCCCTGGGCAGCCCATTCCAATGCTCAGTCACCCCTTCTGTGAAGAATTTTTTCCTAATGTCCAGCCTAAACCTCCCTGAGCACAGCTTAAGGCTGTGTCCTCTTGCAGTGTCACCGTTAGCCTGGGAGCAGAGCCTGACCTTCACCTGGCTACACCCTCCTGTCAGGGAGTTGCAGAGAGTGATAAGGTCTCCCCTGAGCCTTCTTTTCTCCGGAATAAACAAGCCCAGCTCCCTCAGGTTTGTCACAGCCTGGCCCTGCCAGCTCCAGCCTGTCAGAGCCGTGCTGGGCTGGGGCTGAGGAGGAAAGGGACTTCCCTCGCTGGCAGAGCCCTTGCACACACAGTGAGGAGTTGTTCCCCACTCAGCAAACACACCCTACTCCCTCTCTGGGGACACTGGCCAGGGCTTTTTTCTTCCCCCCTGCTCCCAGGCAGCACATCTGTACGTCCCTGAAACACCATGTTGCCTGGGGCCAGGTTGTGCTATGGCACAAACGTGGCCACTCTTGGTTAATTCTGAATAGGGTGATTTTCTGTGCTGCTTTGGTTCTCAAACGACCTGAGAGTCAGTGAAGTACAGGTGGGCGGCTCTCTTGGGGTAAGGCTGCGCTGAAATTTGGAGATGGGATTGTCAGGGACAGTGTTCAGATACACTTCACTCTGGCTAAGAGTAGGAGAGATTGGGTCTCACCTGCAATCCGAATTCATGGAGAGCTTGTTCAGCTCCTGCCCAGCTCCTTGTTGGTGTTATTTCCTGAACTGCTTCATTTGGAATCTGTGCCTGCACATCCTGCACGTACCCCAAAGCTCCAAGGAAGAGCTGCTCAGTGATGTTTACTCCTCTCAAAGACTCTTCAGTTTAGCCAGCAATGGCATAATGTGATCCACTCTCTGAAAATGAGAGCTAAAAGCATTCCAATTGGAAATAAAAGGCCAGCTTTTCAGCAGTGGGGGTAATTAATAATTGGCATAGTTCATCCAAATAATAATTTCTGTTTTCATGAAGCTGTTTGAGAACAGTGAGTAGTTCTCACTTAAAATATGGGAATGCCTCTGTAGTAAAACTCCTGTGTAGTTAAGGAGCTCTTCCAGCTACCTAAGGAACATCAGGCCTGTATTCCACCTGGGCAGTCACCCTCAGGGCTTTGTGCCGGGTGCACACAGAGTTGTAAGTGCCTTGTGTCAGGCCAGAAGATGGGCCAGATTCTGCTCTTCGTCCCTTTTTGGTTTTTCCCAAACAAGTGGTAGGTCCTTTGCAGGTGCTGGCAAGATGTGCAGTTGCATTTTCATCCTTCAAAACCCCACTCTCAAGACTTTTGTGGAGAATCCCCACTGTTTGTTAAAGCTTTATTGTGGGAGACAAGGAGGTGTGTGCTCCTCTGGCTTTTGCCATCAGAGATTTATGTTTGTATTTATTGAAAAACTCTTCACTAATACAGATTGAAAGATGTCCTATAATAGAAGAATCCAGCACCAAAAGTTTTCTGCCTTCCTAATGCCACTTCAGAACTGATACATTATTGTATTTACTTAAGAAACAGATCGCTATTTATGTTTTTTCTCACCTTTCCTCACCCAAATCTTTCTAATTTCCATTTATTCTCTCCCCCTGTAGCACAATGCTGGCTGTTTGTCAGGTACAAGGCTTCACTGCTGAAATAATACTCTATTCATTGCTGGAAGCCTGATAATGGGTAAAAGATCAGCTCTGGCTGAAAGTGGGTTTGGCCTTGGAGGGTTGAGATGTTCTCTAATGGATCTGTTTTATGTTATTTTTCTGAAAAGGGGGAAAATTAATTTGAAGTAAAATATTCCTTGAATATTGCTTATGTGTTTTCTGGAGGACATGAAACTCTGCAACAATGCTGGCAACCAAAGCAGAATCTCCAAAGATTGCATACAGCTGCTGTTCTCTTCCTCCCCACCACACTTTCTTCTCACTCACACTGGAAATCCTTGTCCAGCCTTCTGAGCACTGCCCATGTTTCACACAGGTTTTTGCTCTTCTTTTTCAGTAACATGCTCACCATTCTCTTATCTTTTTATTTTTGAGCCAGTTTCCAAACTGTTAATAACTTTTGGAGAGCAAACATAATTACACCTAAATTTGGTTGCTTTCTCCCTCACAGTACTTTCCATTTACTTTCCTCACAATATTTTACGTTTGTGTTTTGTGCCTACCAAGAGAAATTAGATTTCATCTTCTTAGGATCAGCTTTTGGGTGGTTCATATGTGTTCATTGCATGCAAAATTCTGGCATTCTATGGGAAGCAGTGAATAATATTTATTAATTGGCTTACCTGGTGCAACTCATTTCACTGCCAAATTTCAGGAGGGGCAGCTTCAGTGAAGCCAAAATTCTGCTGCCCTCGGGAGCAGAAGAATCCAATCCCAGTCTATGTTAACCCAGGCTGGGACTCTGCCTTTGTTATCAGCTGTTATGTTTTTAACTGGTGGTGAAATGATCTTTTTGAACTACGTGTGCACAGTGTCAGTCCAGGAGACTCAGAAAGGAGTTTGCCATTTACAAGTAGATCCAAGTAATGCAAGAGTAATGAGATCAGTTTGTTCTGGTCTTTCACTGACTTTCTGATTACTTTTAGCTTTGGCTAGAATCCAGCATGGATAATTAAATTCTTCCTACCTAATTCCCCCAGTAGTTTCAGTTGCATATGGCATTCTTTGGCTGCTGTTGGTTTTTTTGTTTGTTGGTAACTACTAAACTGTTCTACATTTCACCCCAGAGTTGGCTGCATTTCAAAAGCTCCTGAAGTGTTCCATATTTTCTATTGTTTATAAGGCACCTTGAGACTAATGTGGATTAAGGGTCCCACCTGAACTGACCAATATATTATTCCATTCCCTGACATAATTCATAACTCCTAGGTTTTAGAATCTTACTAAATATCTCTCTGTAGGATTAGTGGGGTTGGAAGGGAGCTCTGGAGACCAAATAGTCCTTGCTTGGAACAGGGTCAGCTGTGGTAGGATGCTCAGGACCATGCTGGGTTTTGCACATTTCCAAGACGAAGACTTCATACCTGCAGAGATTGAGAAAGACACGGACCATGCTGGATGCTAGTAAAGCAGCAAGCAAAGCCAGTTTATTACAGAAATCACCAGCATTTATAGTTCTCTAACTTCCAGACAAACTTGTCCACTTTGACTTCCTTTGCCCCTATTCCCATAGCAACACTGTCAAGTCCTTGCAGACACCCCCCTTGTGCCTCTGGTGACCTCGATCACATCTTCTTTTATGCCAAGGTGGTCAGGTCGTGGTGTCCTCTCTGTTCTGTCCTTGCTTCTTGTTCTTCTTGCCTTGAGTTTTATCTGTCCCACAGCTTCATCTGTACCAAAGCTATGAGATCTGCACAGCTCTGGGTCGTTGTGTGGCTCCTGACACACAACTGCTGCAGGGCTTGACCCCTTGTGAGCACTTGTTACACCTCCGACAGGACACAGAAAGTGTTTTGAATCTGCAGGCAGTTTTAATTTTGAGTCTTGTTGTATCCTCTGTTCCACAGCTGTTGCTGTGGTCTCACTCTCAGGTCCTGTCTTCCATGGTATTCCCTTCTCCAGGAAACCTATTGTTAAAACAGTGCTGTCATTGACAGTCACGACTTTAATAATTTAGTTTAGTTCACTGGGCCGCTGATCTGGAAGGAGATTTCCAATGGACAGATCCTGTAATTATTTTGGAAAGACCCAGTCGATGGGCTCTGTCTGATCAAGACCTGGAACCTTCACCTAGTTTCACTTTATTAAGTGGATCAAGTGTGTGTGAGTGACAATCATAAGTCTGCATTCAGGTCCAGCCAAGCTCAAGCAGGGTCTGAGGGATGAGGAGTCTCCTCCAAACGTTTGCAGTGGGAATTGAATCGTAGTGGGATCTTACTTCAAACATTGCACTTCAAACAGAGCTGTAAGACAAAGTGTCATTTAACTGAGTTCACAAACTAAAAAACTCTGAATTTTTGTCAATTTTTAGCCAAATACCATGTGTTTGGACATTCATTGAGAGTGGAGAAACTCATTAACATTACACAACAGAAGACACACAAAATTTAGCATTGCGATGTAATACTTCAATACCGTCATAGAATCATAGAATAAAATCATAGAAAGGGTTGGGTTGGAAGGGATCTTAAAACCATCCAGTTCCAACCCCCTGCCATGGACAGGGACATCTCCCACTAGACCAGGTTGCTCAGAGCCCCATCCAGCCTGGCCTTGTCAAAGCAGAACACTCTAACTGACTATATAAAAGGGTTGAGACCTAGCAAAAAGTAAATTCTTTTTCTGTTTTAAAATTTCAGATGGTCTCAGAATTGGGTAAAACCACCTCCTTTTACCCTAGCAGTGTTTTGAGTGATAAGTTTAAACTGCTTTTTGAATGAGATCTCAGTGTGAGGTGTGAATTTTCCTTTCTAGAAGTTCAAAGAGCCTCACATGCACCACACTTCTTACCCTCCATAAAAAAACCTTCCTGGCTGTTTGGCTAAGACAGGTGGTAACTAAAGCACTTCACCTGCCTGGCCAAGCTAATGGCACTGTGTGAGTGGTGGCCTCATCCCTCATGAGTGGTAATGTCTGGAGAAAGCAGTTACTGCCTTCTGGATAGTCCCATTTGACAGGGAGTATCACCCATTGCCATGCTGCCTTTATCTCCTGCCTGGAGCCTGGAGATTTAGGCTGGTTTCTTAATAGCTTTGCTGTAATCCACACTTGTCATTGTGATGTGTATCTGGGAGGCAGGTATTAAGTATTAATAAACCTGCTATTTAGCTTGGGTTTGCAAGGGAGGCAAGATTGAGATCCTTATTTGTCAAGGCATTTAAAAGCATGTTAAAAGTCCCATTAAAATCAGTTCAGCTACTCACATGCATAGAGATAAGGCTTTATCTACACTGAGACCAGTGCTCAGTGCTTGACTGAATATAACCCTAGATATACTGTCTATCTATTTCCACATGCTCTAGATTTGCACATTAAGTAAATCAGTCATCCTTACAAGATTGCAGATTGTGATGAAGCATTTAATATCAAAAAGTCTTAACTTTTTTATCTTGCACAAGCATCCTGAAAACTTAAATTATTAGATAACTAAAACATAATTTATGTTGCTTGCATATGGCATAGAGTGCCTGTGGTCTGTGGGTTTGAATTTCTATGTCTCTTACTGACAAAATACAGCATGTATTTGGATCCAGAAAATGTTATTTCATCCCCCGTCCCCAGGAAGAAAAAAAAAGCAGGAGAACTCAGAAAATAACAATACAATTCAACAAGACAATTCAAAGAAAAAGTAAGTATTGCTGCAGAAGTGCTCAGTTATTTTGTAAAGTGGCATTGTGCTCTTCCCATGCAACAGTAGATTCATCAGTCATCAAGAATTACACAAGTACCTGATTCATTCTTTCCTTAAATAAAAACCAATGCATTGCAGGCCAGCAGAAATAAATGTGAGCCAAGATTTGATGGAACACTCCCCCACCAGCTCGTGGGAAAGATTTACAGGAGAAGTCCCCTCACTTATTCAGGTGGAGATCTCACTGGATCTGTTCCAAGGCTGGAGTCATCAACAAGGCAGCATCGGCTTGGACAGGAGGCAAAAGTAGCTCCTGGATCTGCAGCTGGGCTGGGAAGTTCAGAAAGTCACATGAAAAGCCCCCGAGCAGCTGCCTGAGAGACCATTCAAACCCTGTAAATGGTGCAGCAGGAACGAGGTACGGAGATGAACCATTGCTGATGGGGTTTGAGTTGCTGATTCATTTCCTTGTGTGTAGCACTGCTTTGGGTTTGGGCTTCTGTTTATTTTATTTGCTTATGCATTTTAAATGCAATCCCTCCAGATAATTTTATTATGAAACAGCAGTGCAGTGAATGAAGTTAAATCCCACACAGCCCATGATTTGGGTTCTGAACCAAATTTTCCCGGATTGTGAACTTAGGGTCCCACTTCAGGGAGGTCATTAGTTTAAACATTAGATTTGTGCTGGAACACTGATGTTAAATTAGAGTTTTCTGGAAAGTGCCAGAAAAAGTCTGAATCCTGAAAAATAAGGTAAATTAATTGAAAAGAAAACTGGTTTCTCTTAATGCAGAAAAATTTCTTTGCTTCATTCACACCTTGTGCTTGTAATTTTAATTTCCTGCTTTCCAAACAAACTGTGTTATCAGAGTTTTGAGTCTACTGGGCTTGGATGTTTGTGATGAAGATAACACTTCTAACCACACACTTGACTGCAACAGAATTACTAAAGTCAATAAATTTGAATAAGGAGAAAATTAATGATGTTATTTACTGCTTCTCATTAAGGGCATTAAAACAGATGTGCATCAAGGTAAAAATATTAATTAATAGAGGCCAACAAGTGCAACATTTAAAATGAGAGCAATTTAAAAAATGTTTAGTTGCAAATAGCTTATAATGGAACATTTAATTTTTAAAAAGCAACCAATTAAAAAAGCATGGAAAAAAATTAAATTAAATTACAATCAACCTGATGACTTCCAGCAATTAAAAGTCTAAACTGTAGGTCCCATCTGCTTAATAAATATTCTGCCAGAACGGTGTGGGACAATTATTTAAATGACGTGGGTTTAAGAATTCAGCCATCAGCTTCCTGGCTCTTTCTCAGTGCTCCTCATAGAAGGTATGATCCTTTCAAAAAAAAATCAAACCTATTTATTCTAGCTGGATGGAATACTGGATGTTTTAAACAGGAAAGGTTTCAGCTCTCTGGTAGATGCTGGGGTGGTTTTAGAGAAGATAGCGAGCTCTACCTTTTTATTATTAAGAATAACTTTCCTGAGGGAAGTAGAATGAAGTTAAATCATGGAATAGGTGAGTGCAGTGACCTTTTGATAGGTGGTGACTAATAACATGGACAAGTTGATAGTTTGCAGGTAGTTGGTGCAATAGAATTGGGCTGGGGAGGTTACAGCCCATATTTGAGAACTAAAAGGAACAGCAACTCTTCCATGAGGCCAGCATTAGTTGTGGAAATCGATTTCTTCCTGAGGGTAAGCCTGCAATAGAATCAGAAAGTTTCAGGCTATTTTCCTCAAAGTTTTCTGGTTTTTTTCCCCTCTTCCCTGACCTTGGACAGGAGGTTGGAGTCAGTTAAGTGTATTCCTCTTTTCCACTGTGAATCCTTCAGTGCTGAGGAAATTTGGTTTGGTTGAGGTTTTCAAAACTTTTTGGTTGCATTTTTCAACTTTTCTTTCCATGCGTGTTTTCTGATTTGACCTGGCAGAATTATGGCATGAAAATTTCCGCAGTGAGAGAGTTTTTGATGTGACAGTTATAGAATCTTTATTAGTGAGGGCTTATGCTTTAGAAATTGGTACTGGAAAATGCTCCTCCAGATAAAGAGTGTCCCTACTTTTCTGTTGTTATCTCTGTAATAATTAAATTTTAGCTAACTCTGCTTGACAGAAGCATTGGGAATGTGACCCATCACTGCCAGTGGAAAGCCCATCACTTACTGTGTGAGCTTAAAACAAATCCCACGTTTGGGAGAGCATCCTTGTCCATGCAGTGCACCAAGAGTGGACTTGCATTTAACCACAGAAAAATCATTTCATTTACCATGTCTGAGACCTCCCTCTACATCAAACTCTCACAAGTTATTATTTGGCTGAATTTTGGGTCTAGTGAAGGACAGAACTGGTGGAGGTTTCAGTGGTGCACAGCCAGGGAGCAGCTGTTGAAGGTGACAGCAAAAGGGTGTCGTGCTGCCTGAGACTGTCTCTGTGAATTTCCACTGGTGTCAAAACCACCACCACGTCTTTGCAGTTTCAGCCAGAATGAAACAAATCTCCAGGGCTTGGAGTGTATCTGTAGCTTATTTCTTCTTATTGGGGTAGGAATAAACACTTTGAAGGAGTGGTTTTGACAGGTAAGGTAGCACTGAGTGATGGTATAAAGGAGTGGATGGCTGGAGTTTGTTTCCATTTTCTTCCTTGGAAAGAATAGGGAGAGAGGTTAGGAGAAACAAGGGGGCTTTTAAAAATAACATTTAATATGTGATTCAGTATCCAGCCTCAAATCCTTACTCTATATATATATAATTCAAATTAAACAAAACTGACATGATTCACAGTGTTCAATAACTGCAGTGCAAGGTCAATTAGCCTCAGTACAAACTGCAAACACTTGCAGACATATAACAGAACCCCTTAAAAAAGCAGCTCATGAGCAGATTGAGCAACATAACTCACGTGTACATGTTTACCAGCACGCTTTCTGAGTTAATTCCAAGACTTTCTGAAAAGTTTGGGACCTAGAAGCAGCAATGGCAGAAAAGCAAGTCACTTGTTTTGAGACTTCCATTGCTTTTCTCACTCCAGCACCATGACAGTGTTTAACCCCTTGGGATCAGACAAAGTGTATTTCAGCTTTTGCCAGACCTTGGAAGTGAGTTAAGGTGGCTTTTCCACCCTGTTTCCATGCATTCTCTCCACTTGCACTGCAATTCCCAGTGTGGATTCACATTTCAGTTTGGATGCCACATGAGGCATCGATTGCCATGTGCTGTACAATGGCAATTACAGTAATTACTATGGTCCTGCTCCTGGGCTGAAATCTCAGGAATCTGAGAGCAAGGGCAGAAAATACATGATTTTTGCTGGTTTGCTGGTTTTATTGCCCATGACTAGGCAACACAGTGCTTGGAAGGATGGGAGACTACTCTTTCAGTCTTAATTTTGATCAGAACCCAATCATAGCACAGGAGCACTTACAAATGGATGAGCAGCATCAAGCGTCAATCTTTGTTAACAGTTAATCAGTGGTAAAAATGACCCCCTAGTCATAGATTTGAGCTGCAATAACATTGGGATTGATACTTGCTGCAGTGGAAATACAAAAGTAAAAGGAATTGCTATTAACATTTAGAGGGAATGAGGAGCATGTATGTAGGCATGACAGGGATCCATCAGCCATTGCAGCAGGCATTAATTTAACTTTCTGCAACACTTGGACAACTTGGATATAAGCCTGGTGTGGAAAATCACATGCACATTAGTTTAACCCTGCCTGCTAAAATGGAATAGCAATTCTTTCCAGCATCTCAATCAGCTCTACCAGGTTATTAAATGCAGGCTGGTGGTGCCAGGAGCTGCTCTGTTGCACAAACTGATACATTTAAAAAATGAACACAATTCATGTCAACACGTATTGGAAATACCCAGAATGGTTTTTCCAGCTATCACTTCTCTGTGTGTTTATGAATAAGTTTATGGGGGTTTGTTCTGGTTTTGGCAGAAAGGAGTGGACTTTTGAATATCCGCATTTCCATGAAAACAGGATTTCAGTCATACCTGGGGAATAGAACACATCTATTATTCTATCCAGCATGAGCAAAGCTGGGGGTGTTTTTTATGGCAGAGAGGGAGTAAGCGTGAAGTGCTTTGATTTAGGGGCATGAGAGGAGGGATTGGGGGGGTCTGAGGGCATATTTTATGTTGCAGAATTATTTCAGGGTGCAGAGGAGGAGAGGAGCTATTCCAAACTGAGTCTAACTGTAGCACTGACTTCCAGTTTACTGCATAGTTCAGCTGAATATTTCACTGTGAAGATACCAATGAGCTGGATCTTCATCTTCTTGAAGGCAGTAGAAACAACGTGTCCACAAAGGCCAGTGCCCATAGGAGCTGATTTATTTAGTGAGAGAAGGAGGGAAGGAGATGGAAAAGAGAAGTAAAGAAAATACGAGTAATGTTGCCAGATTTTGCCCTCTAGGTCAAGTAATTACATGAAAGCCTTGACTATCTATTTTTCTACCTGTATCTCTAATTAGCTCATTTAAGTATGTCTGTGTTCATAACCATGAAAGCCTTAATCTGGGATAGTATCATATCGTGATCATAAGTTCATTGTACTGCTCAGAAACCAAATTAATGCATTTCAACATTACAGTCCCTGTATATATGCACAAATATACATCCTTTGGATAGAAACCTGACTTAGGGAGCTCTGAATTCTCAGTTTGGCAATGGCTTGGTAAGTTTAGGATGAGAGAGCTGTACCCCATTTAACCAGTGCCTGCTGAAAGACTCTCTGAGGACCCACCTGTGAGAGGTCCCCAGAACCTTTTGCTAGTTCGGTCCCAGAAGAAAGTATTCAAAGCAATACTAAGTACCTCCAAAAACTGGTCTCTGGCTTCAAAAGCCATCCCTGAAAGGCCCCTCTGGAAAGCACTGGAGATCCAAAGGGCTGGGGGAGCTTGGGGTGGGGAGGAGGGAGGTGGAATGAGGCAGAGCAGGAGGAGGGTGTGCAATGCAAACAGAAATGGGAGCAGAAATACAGCCAGGAGGGGAAATTGTGCAAGTGAGAAGAAATAAAGGCTTGATCTTGCTGTGTCAAAGAATAGAGGAGTCAGTGAGGAGATCTGAGAATTTCTAAAGACTTCCTAATCTTCAAAGACTTAAAAAATATTAAGGGTTGGGATATTTTTTAGCATTTATGCCATTATATGAGACAGAGCAGATATAAAAAGTGTTTAGGCACCTATAAAATAAAAACATTTAAAATAAAATCAAAACAGCACTCAAAGTCCTTCTGAAAAGCAGCCCACCACCCCCAGGTAAGAAGACAAGGCTGAGTTTTATCATCTTATCCAAGATTAATAACATTTCAGAGTGTAAGCACAGGTCAGTGGCAATTCAGAGCAGAAGGGCAGTTATTTCCATTGTGAGAGTGACAACTGTCAAGTGACAGTGACCTGAGCAGCCCAGGGAGAGAAGCTGAGCACAGAGCTGGAATGTTCTAACAGAATATCCCCTTGGCACATCAAACAAAGCTGAATCCCACATTAGCATGCCTTCACTTCCCTTTTGCCACTGACATTTCTGATCCCAAGGGAGTTATAATGAAACAACACGCTGCAAACTGCCCCAGTTTTGTTACTGTTTTTATTGCTAATCCCGCTTGGAAGGAATTTGTGCTTGACCTTTTACTGGGTAGGTTTACACTCAGGTCTCAAGGAGCAGACAATTAGCAGCTAATCAATAAAAAGCACCATTGTTTCAGTAGGGCCTTTTCCTGCAAGGTTTAGACTTTCACTGGTCTCCAAATATCTGTAGTTTAGGTCTTATCAATGCCTTGAAGGTGGGAAGAATGTAGAGCAGAAAGCAGAGCTGATTCTGCTTGGCTGCCCAGCTTGACCACCCAGATGCAGGTGCTAAATGTTACTTTCTGGGCTATTGACTTATTTTCACTTTTCACTTAGAGGAAAACAGGCTTTTCAGACTGTGTTGATGCACTTTTCCTGAAATCCAGCCCTGTGTTAGGAAGAGTGAACACTGAAGTCACACATATCCCATTTTAAAATGAAAATCTTATCATGGTAAATGGTAGAAAACTACTTCTGTCCCATGCAAGCTGTCATCATTGAACATTTCATCAGAATGAAATCACTGTGTTCAAAAAAGTGCAATGAACAGCACTGGGGGATTTGAAAAAAATCTAGAGCTTGAGCTCATGTAAACTTAATGGAAGCCTAGGGCAGTTTTTGTTTGGCAGGCCCCAAACTCTCAGTGACTATGGGCTAGATTTCTCTAAGCTGATACTTTGATGGTAATTGTCCCTGGAAAAAGCTCCTCCTTCAGAAGGTTCCTCTGAGTGTAGAGCTCCCAAAAGGGAAGGAACTCTCAAGAACTTGCAATAAGTTCGCAGAGAGCTACTGGGTGAGGATAAATTACTTTGTCTTTAAATTATTACCACTACCAAAATCCTTACTGCACTGTGAAAATGTCCCTTCTCTCCCACACGGTCCCACGTGTGAAGCACAGATTTGATAGACTGTCTTTTAGTGGTTTTAAGCCAACACATAATTGAACATGGTGTATTGCAGCTTTAGATGAGAGGTCAATCCATTTGCCAAGTAATTGTCTGAAAATTACAGGAACAATAAAACACAAAGTTGTACAGTTTGTAACATACAAGTTCAGGCTGGTAAGAAATGGTTTTGCATTTACTTGACATTTAACAAAATAATTAGATATTTCAGGATGATTAGAATACACACTGTATTTGCAAAGTGCTTAAAATACTAGTTGACCTTTAGTAAGTGTGTTAATCAATAACAAACATGTAACTTGCTGTTATGCCAATTAAATGCTTGTGTGTTTCATTCAGATGCCTAAAGGTGAAGGCTAAATCATGTTAAATCACTGCCGTGTCAGGATGGGCATTCGTCTCTGATGTGCTGCTTCCAAAGAACACAGGCAAAATATCCTCTGAAATGCCCCAGGGATCTGCCTGATCCAGTTTTTAATTTGCAGCAGGGATTTTAGAGCCTAGTACTCCTGTGAGCTGCAGTCATAGAACTCATTCCGAAGATGCAGAGCTCTGAAGAGGTGATCCCTCTTTTGTCTCTCCAAAAATGTTAATGAATTGAAGGGTGTCTGTGCTGAATGGTGCTTCTCCTGCAAGGTCTTCCAATATCCAGAAAAAGGATGAGACCTTGGATATAAGGTCACTATATAGCATCTTTCACCAGAAAGAGGAATATCTTCTCCCAAGATAGAGATACCACGATGTTTTATATGTCCAAAGGCCTTCATACAATAAAGGTCAGTGTAGAGATAAAAAATATTTGTGTTGTGTTCTGCTTTTCTGTAACACTTGGTGCACGACCTCAAGAGTAAGAGGTGGAAATGTTTGCCAGTTGCAACCAAAAGTTGTCGATTTGCTGCCAAATTTAGTCAGGTAGCTTAAAAGAAGGCAAGGAAAGCAAGTACTGTTTTTCTTTCTGCTCTTGCAGGAATTCTTCCAAGTTGTTATCTTTGCAAAAAAATATGTTCCCAACACAAGTGATCTAAGAACAGAACAGCAACTCATGTGATGTAAATCAGCATTGCTCCACTAAGCTATAACTGTTCTATTTTGTTCAAGAGCTGATCAAATGCATTTGAGAAAGGCACAGTAAATTAATATGGCCATTCTCTCTTTTTCAAGAGTAATATGCCCCTGACTTTGCATAAAGGTCAATGAAGTGTTAAATTGAGGGTGATTAAATACATGGTGTGAAGGAAATGATTCTAAGGGAGAAGATATAAATGAGGATGCAATAAAAATAAGGTGATCATTGAATGGTATACAGAGCTCAAAGCTGTAGTGACACATGTGCGGGGGAAATATCAAACAAAACTCTTTCCCTGCCGTGTAATTGAGGTTTCTATATAGTCCTATGAAAAGTATTTTGTGATTTTCAGTATTGGCTCTGTACCTGGAACTCACATGGTTAGAAATTTTGGAGTCAAGTAACTCAGAGCTGCGTTTTAGTAATATTAACCCCAGGCCCAGAGCTTCCAGGAGAATTCTTTTTCATAACTATATGCTTATCTAAAGGTTTCTTTTTCTGGTCCTGCCTTTACATTGCTATCACAATGCAGCTAGGCAAGATGCTTATCTTTAATTTGCTAAGGACATGCAAATCAGATTGGGTATTTTCCAAGTTATATGTAAATTACAACCATTATAAAGCAATTTTTTTGTTCAATTTCAGTGTGGACTAGATTTTACTGAGGAAATAAGGAGCTCTGTGTTGCCTTAAGATCCCAAGGAGTTCCCAGTTAATACTGAAGCCATTCTGGTCTGCAGGTTCCCATGATGCTCCTACATGAGGTTATGACAAGGTACAAATCCTCACATTCACTTGTTATATCCATCCTTTACATTCTAAAATGTGGCACAGACAAGAAATCAGACCATCAATATCTACATTGCCCATGTGAAATAAAGTCTGATTTTGCAGATAATGTCTTCTGAATAAAACATTGCTCCCAAGTTGTAATCTAATTCCCCAGCAGGTAAACAGGGAATTCTGCAACAGAGCTGATGAAACTAAAGTGAGACTCACATCAATAAAAACTGTCCCTAAAATATTCCTAAAGTGGAGTAGCACACCTTGGGTTTAGAATACACAGAAGTAGAGATTTATAGTCAGTGAGAAGTCGATGATGAAAAAGTTGAGAGGTTTTATGAGCCCTGAGGCAACAAAATGCCAAGATATCAGTCAGGCCATTTGAAATAAAAGCTCAGAAATCACTCTCAAAGAGGGCTGTTGATTTTCCACGTTAATAATTAATAAAATAATGTACAGACATCTTAGCTGTAGATGTAGCTGCCAAAAGCTGTAAAGCTGCATTAATATATCCTGCATTGCTTTGATGTGAAGATTTAAAATGTCACACACACACATACTGGGAAGTTTTATGCAGAAATAAGCTACTAATGATCCATTCATGAAGAGGTCCCAGTGACTTGATCTTTATGAATCACTGGTGTGTAAGATGGAGCACAGTCCTAAGGATGACATTTCTCTGTAGAGTGAATTTGCAGTTTTTCTTCCTGCTTCTGAATTGGATCATCTTGCATTTGCTTTTCCTGAGCTTATGGGAGTCCCGTCATTCCCATTTCCCTAATACAGCTGTGATGTATCTGGAGGAATGGGAGTGCAGAAAGAGGAAATACTGTTATCTCCTGGCTGGAAAACTTGCCTAAGGAACTTGGATTTTTTTTCCACAGCCTGTAAGCTTCCTGCATGTGGAGGCATCTGGGGGAGCAAACAGAGCTCACATTGATTTCAGCAGCAATTATAGATCACAACTACTGGCAGGATTTGCTGGGCATCCCCTGTGCCCCTAAAGCTCAGACCTTGTGGCCCTTTGTCACACAGGTGTCACTGCCTGAAATAGCTCCACTGTCTTCCAGAGCGTTACACCTGCAGAAAGAGACCCGGCTCTTTTACAACACTTTGCAAAAAGCAAGTGGTACCTCCCCTTGTACTTGGGGTTACTCTTTTCCAGCCTGTGATGTGGCTGATGCTGAAGTCTGCAGCTTTGCAAGCTCTTTGCAGAAGGCAGGACAGAAAGAGAGCAACAGCGTGTGGCTGCAGCCTTCCTTAGCCAGAAAAACTTGGCTTTTCATACACTCAGCACTGTGGCCACCAGTCTAGAAATACAACACTGGAAGCAGTGTCAAAGTGTACAAATTTACTTCAGACAAAATCAGCAAAGACCTAGAACCAAAGCAGGAAATGTTTTGTCTTCTCTGTCCATGGTAGCCCAGGCAGTGCTTTGACATTTGAGGGATCTATTTTGCTTATGGCCTGGCAGAATTTGGGGTCTTGGCAGGTTTTGGAGACTTCACCTTGTGAAATACTGATGAGATTAAAATACACATGGGGTTTTTTCCAAGACTGAGCTACTTAATGAACAAAATTTAATAGAGTAAGGTTGGTGTGTATGTAAATATGGCACTTGGCTGAGTTTTTAAGTGAATTTACTACAATAAATAAATTCACTTTTTAAGTTGTGACATTGGCTTATTGAGGCTGTGGGATTTTTGTGTGTGAGCTTTTATTTGGGTGACACAAGCTAAGTAGACGTTTCAATACAGAGTGAACAGAAATAAGCCGTTCCTGAGTCCAAATTACCCTTAGTTTTAGTATTTACACTGTCCAAAGCTTCAGGACAAATCCATTTTACAATATAAAAGAGAGTGAAAGCTTCATATGAAAAGTTTGTTACCTGCTTTGCATATTAAAGTCTTAGTTTAAATTCTGCCTTTCTCACATGGCATATATTAAAATAAATGAAAATATATTAGGTCTGATTCTCCTCCCAGCAAGACAGATTTCCCAGTTGTGCAATTCCAATGCTTGCAATAACGGCTTTGCTAGCTCAAATTGCATAGAAGAAAAGAAAAATCAAATCAAAAAATATTTATGTTTAAAACTGTACAAGAGCCTAATGGCTCACAAGGATGACTGAAACAATGTAATTGCCCATAAAGTGTTCTTTGGTATGACTTTTTACTTGTTTATTTAGTGATCCTGTCAAAATGGAAATATTTGTGGACCTTATAAGGTTTTGGGCTATTCAGAAATGTACAGTAAGTGTCTTTTCAGATCTTTCATGAGGAAAGCATTTATTACAGTTATTTTGGTGACGTCCTGTGGAACTGTAAATTGTACTGTAGTTATGCCAAAGGCCTGCTCAAATAAAATCACAGAAAATAAGATATAAGATGAAAGGCTCAGCATTTCTGTCTATAAATCTGTAGACTGCTGTGAGAGTTCCTTTATGGCCAGCAGACGTCCATGTGGTGATAAACTGAAGCTCACTGGGAATCCAAACCAAGCCTGGCCACGTTCAGAATGAAGGCAGAGCAACCACTCCCATTGCCAGTGCCAGACTCAGCTGTGCTCTCAGTCCAGTGAAGCATTCATTTAATTTCTTTGGACAACTCCTCAAAAACTGGTTTTGTTTGTCCACACAGTCAACACTGATTTAGCTGTACTAAAAATGCTTCATGATTCCTCTGACGTAGGACATGGCTTTTCTCTTTCCATTTCTCCTCATCCTCAGCTCCTGCAGACATGACGGGCTTTCTTTTCACCCACGTGCAGAATAATTAATGTAGGCTTTTGTATTCAGTGCTGGTCGGATTTTCTCTCCAGACTGATCCAGGGAACTCCCTCTTGTGCTGTTTGTTGTGTTATGTGTCATTTCAAAGAGTGGATGTTTCACTGATGTTAATGATGAAGGAAACAGCAGCAATGGGTGGTGATTAACGCTTTGTAGGTGGGTAACTTGTCCTCTAAGTAGTTCTTCTATTTAATCGTTTACTGTCATGTTTGAACACTCTATTGATTTTCTTTAGGTTCACCATATTGTTTAGCTGTTTCTTTACTGTACATGATGTTTGAGTTTTGCTATATTGATTTCCCAACAAGACATTTTAGTTTCAAAATATTAATGACTCTAAGTACTGCTACACATGGGTTTTGTTTCATAGAATCAATCAGCAGCAGCCAAGGAACAGAAAACCTCCCTGCCCTTCTGGCCTTTTGTTTGGAGTCTTTAATCTGGAGCACTGGTTAGCAGCAGACTTCTTCCAATGAAGAAGATCAAAGTGTCACAAAATTGATGAGGAAGTCGTTATCTGTATAAGATGTCTGGAGTTGGGGGTGTGGCTACCTGTCACCTCAGTGAGGAGTCACTGTACATGAAAGCTCAGAGCTGTTCTGCCACAGACATCCAAGAATTGTGCTGAGAATTGTCCCCTAGGCACAGCTTGGAGTGGCTGTAGCAGTGATCCCATGTGCTTCCCTGCAGCTGAACGGCTTCATGGCACTCTTTCCAATATTAATGAAAAGTCTACATTTGTCTCAACCTCTGAAAAACAAAAGGAAATTTTATTTTCATTTTATCACCCCACATCCGTGCCTCTCTCCGTAGCAGGGCTTCTGCTTGACTGAGGCAATTTGTCACCTCCTGCAACTGGAGACACCCAGTGGACTTTGTCCAGCATTCTTCTCTCCCATGGCTGTTAGCCCTGTGCTGTGGCTCTCCAGGGAATAACTGCCAATAAAGAGCCATTAAAGCAGTAGCAGACCCCCCTCTCAATGCTCTTTCCCTTACTGCTGACCTCTGCTTCCTCAGGTAAGAAAGAGGTCACATGCACATAAAGGAGCTGTTCCCTACACTTGAATATTTCATACGAGCTTCCTGTTGAAAGATTGATTTTTGCCATAGCTCTCTGACTTTATTTGTTGTCAAGATGCACATGCACATTGTGTTTTCAAAGTGTAAATAGGAATTTTTGTCTGTGTGGGAGAGCTCTGACTGCCATGTCATGAGCCCTGTTTTCTACAAGAATCTGAAACTTGCAAGCAAAGAAATGTTCAGGTTGAAATTGCTGTTCAGTTCAATCCTCTTGAGGACTTCTCACACCTCTCTATATAAGGTTTGCATAAATTCTTAGTCTATGACCAACACTTGTCAATTCACACAGGGTGATAAGCACCGTAAGTAGATAAAATATACTATAGAAGACACCCAGACTAAAATAAGATTTCTATACTGGTTTACCTTCACCGGTAATTGTGCATCTAGAGGGTTTGGGGTTTTTTTTTTTGAAACTGTACAGTATAGTTGTGGTTTAGCATAATAACATATTTTCATTTCAATACAGACATTTTTGCACAATAGTTTGTCTGACACCAGCTGTCACAAGGGACTAAACCAGGGGAACTTCTATTGCTTCATTTCATGAACACCAGACTCCGTATTTTAGTATGGCAGGTGCACTAAGCCTGCAACCCCAGGAAGTTTGCAAATATATTTGTTTTCAGTCACACCCCGTGTATCAGTTTTATTTCATTATTGAAAGCATCACACGTGGGGATGTGTTTGTTATACCCACTGTTAACACAAGTGCTGTCCCTTACCATTCAGACTTGGAAGGTTCCCTCAGAAGGGAGTGGTACCACACAGAAAATCTCCCAAAGATTTAGTTCTTGGTGCATGACTTGCTGACACAGTTATTAATATATACAGTTTTTGGTGCAGGATTGGTACAGATTTTGCCCATCATGCTGCTGGTGTCCCTCTGTCCCTGTCCAATGACCCCAAAGTGTTCCAAATTTTCCAATGTCCTGCTGCAGGCTTCTATAAAACACCTTTCTAGGTTTTGTCCTGGCATTTGGCATTAGCAGGAAGTGTTTGTTGTGAAGCCAGGACAGAAGCCCCCTGGAGCAGTGAGCTGAGCTCTAGGAGGGCTAAACCAAGTCATTCTGAAGTGCTGCTCTCGCTGAAGGGGCATTCCCAACTTACAGTGCTCCAATTAAGCATAAAGTCATTGGTGCTCATGAATTTTCCAATTATATTTTCAATTTATATGTGCACTTCAGCAGACTCTTCATCTGACACTCACCTTCACTGCATCCAACTCCAAGTCAGGAGGGGGGGGACTCAGAATTGGGGCAGGACCAGGGGCACAGCAGCTACAAAGGTCATTAAGGTCATTCAGATAAGCCTGCTGGAAACTTGCAGATCAGTTTGTAGCTCACAGTGCTGCTGCCTTGGGGGAGGTTTACTTTTTAAATAGCATTTAAAAATGCACATAAATTGTGTGATTGCAAGTACCATAAATAATCTTTCTTTTCAACATCAAAAATTGCTTCATTTTTGGTTTTCCTCTGTTTTGGTGTCACTGAATGCTCCTCCTGGGTGCTGCCAGCCCAGCAAAGCTCTTTTCAAGCGTGCCAGGGGATGGGGCATCCACCAACACTTCAGCTCAGCCCGTGCAGCAGTGCTGCCTTCAACCAGACACGCACAGCAAGGTGGTGCCGTGTCACCCCACCCTGCAGAAAAGTTATTTGCTTGTTTGTCCTCACTTAGTCCTAACTGTTAACCAGAGATTAATTTTTTTGCCTAATAGCTCTGTGGAACCAGGGGCCAACACCCACTGGGATCTGTCTGCTGACTTAGACCAAATTTTAGTTCCAAATATATTTACTGTCACTTCTTTTATACGGGACTTGTAAATCTTTTCATGCAGAAACTGTGTGGAACTAAAGGTCTAAACTCTCCCTTTGATGTCAGTAAGAACTTCCTGCTTGGTGGGATTGCTCTGTAATATTATACATCCACTGGAAATAAAAAAAAACCTTGATAATGGGTTGTTAGAAACTTTATAGGAATTTTTAAATTAAACTTGAAGTGAGCCTAAACTTGAAGATAAGCTGGTATAATAAGCTCTGCTGTAGGCTTGTGCAAACATGCATAAGTATGCATAAAGGATGAAATCAAAAGTAAAAGTTCTCCAGATATCCCCATTTGTGTGCAACAGGTTTTGCCATTCAGCTATATATGTGATTTAAATCTTATATTAGCCGAGGATGCCATATGGTTTCAGTGTGTATCCAAAACATTGCAGCCCTCTCTGAGGAAATAGTATTAAGGAAATTTTATTCTTGGTTTATTGCAATATTTCTACTGAGCAGTGAATACATTTGGAGCTGCTCTGGAATGTTGTGCTGTCAGGAATAGAAACAGATAATTGTTTGGTCTATTCCTCATATATGAGACCTACAAGGGAAAACCCCACAAACCACAACAACCCATGGTTTTGGGGGTAGTAACTATTCTGTGTCCTACTGATGCTTCTCTCCTGACTCATCAAATCTGGGATTTCAAAGATAATCGCTGAGAAGTGTACAGAGTATTTATTATTTTCTGATAAGCATATGTGATCATCTCGCCTGGTCAGATCCTTTTGTCTCAACATTTTAAGGTCATTTCCAGAACCTTTCCATATTTCAAGGTATGCAGATTTTTGTGCAGCACCATAATGTTTTCACGTATAAAACTTCATTAATGCTTTTTAATATTGATCTTCATGATTTTGTGCATATAATGAGATAAATCCTTCTTTTCCTTACTTCCTGGAAATCCTGGATAGCATCAAGAACACAACCTGGTACAAATTTCCTTGTTCCAAAGACTCAATGGTCTTCTGCAGTGCCATAGAGTTTAATGCAATTCCTAAATTAATGTAGGCTCAGTGCAAAAATGCATTAACTGAAGATTTTCCAAAATGCTGATTTCACAGTAATATGAGTTGATTAACACTTAAATGAAGGAAATGATAATGCTGTGCATTGGGACTCTGATGTTTACACTGCATCATATGCTGTGTGGTTTATGCCATCTCTACCCACTCTCTGTATTTGCTGTTCCACAATTTTTTCTGCATTCCCAGAGAGCTGAGTATGCTCTTTCTTATTAAGAGTCAATATTTCAGCTGTCATCTTTTCATAGGGCAGCAGCAAAGGGGAAGAGAGAGAAAAATAAGAGCAATAATAACTTTTTGTATAGCATCTTTCATCTCAGTCTCCAAAGCCAAACATCATTAGACAGATGGGACTGTTGGTTTTATTTCTGACCTGCATCCAGGCTGCCTTTCTTCTGATCCTACTCAAGGTAATTAGGGAAAGGAGAATAGATGGGTAGCCAGGAAGAAGGTAACTCAGATGTTTGCAGGAGCACTGCTGAGTACTTGCTTTTTCCAATTTCTCCTCTCCAGTAACAGTGTCCTTTCCTAGAAATGTCCTTCTGAATGAGGCATAAGATTCAGTATTAAGGCATGCTTAGTCATTAACTATATGAAGACTATTTTCTAAGAGCCAGGTTCCATCCATTTACTTCCATTTCAGCTTCTGAAGTACTTGCTCAGTTTAAATGAATACAGCATGCTCCCTTCCAGGCCCTAATTAATGTGTAGTTGATTACTTTTGTTGTGAGATATTGAACAGTCCCTGATCTTGTCTGGAGGATCAGCTGTGATTTCTGCCTCTGTGATGCAGCAAAGCTTATACAGGTAGCAGAATATTTTGAAATCTTTTGCTCAGCAGTATGGTTCTTTCCAGCTTTTAGTCTGCTCTTGTACCAAAATAAACCAGGATGTGTTCAGTCACAGTGATTATGGCTTTTTCCCTCACAGCAGTGGATCTACCCCTGTGCTTTCAGCGTGGTAATGTTAATTTTTGCCCAGACAAACTGAAGCAGAGCATCTTAACTGAATTGATCCTGGCAGATATTCCAAGGTAATGATGATCTTTGAGTACAGCAGCCACATCTTCACCTCCTTCCCTCTGGTGATAGGAGGAAACACAACTCGTGCTGATCAAAACTTTCCTCTGATGGGACTCTAGCTATTGATACTGTCATTATCAATAGTAATTATTGATCCAGTTTGTCAGATTCCCACCTTGTTTTGATTTTTCCCAGTGAAATGAGACACGCAGGGTGTCCCCAGGCAATGCAAGTTTGTCTGCCAGCCCTCATGTGCTTTCCAAATGGTTTGTGGTGGTTCTTCCAGTGCAGGCCATGTTCTGCAGCCTCTAAATCAGATACTTTTATTTTGTGCCACATAAGCCTGCACAGTCAAAGCCACCTCCTCCTTGGCTGCTGGGGTTTTGTATTCACAAAGGACCAGAACCCTGGTTTCTAGTCTCCTTCCTGATCCCACAACTGCTGTGATGGCAGCAGCCGTGTTTAAAGTTGACATGACTTAGTACTTATAAAAAGAACCCAAGAAAAAAATAATAGGCATGTAACTTTTTATCCCTTTTCAGCCTGATTATATTTTTTTTTATTCTGCCCACAGTGAAACAGCAGCCTCAGGCTCTGCTGCATTCTCTTACCCAGGGAGATGAAGTCAAGTATATTAGGAAACCTCAGTAATCTCTAATCACAGAACTACTGCAGACAACTGTTTGAGAATGGCATTGTTTGTGTAAACAGTGTCACTGCAGCTTATTACAAGTTTGTGTGGTTTCTTCAGAGATGCTGATCTTATCTTGCAGCTATCAGGGTGCTGAATCTTATCTTGCTTGTGGTCTTGATTTCCTTCTCCCTTCTCCTCCTGTGCAAAATGTGTAAAATCTATATGGTAAGGATAATTTCTGGATGGCTTATGTGTGCTGCTCTTGCCATCAGGAGATCCCAATCCAGTAGCTGGGGACTGTGGCTTTACTGTGGTGTAGGTACAAAGTACAAATTTTGGTTCACATCAGTTTGAGTGAAATCTTGTGCAAAAAACCCTCAAACCATCTTTGCATGTGGGGAGAAATTTAGTGATAGATGTCCCAAAAAATTATTATGAAAATTCTGCTCCTCCTTAAAATATAATAATAATAGAGAAAAGAGAGAGAGGAATACAACCCAAGAAGGACAAATGAAGCCCCACACAATCACTCAGGGATGCCCAGCCCATCCCCAGCAGTGACCAGTGCCCCCCAGCCAACCGTCCCCAGTTCCTGTGCTGGACAGGAGACTCCAGGGTGTGGAATATCCCTGTGGCCACTTTGGGTCTGTTGTCCTGGCCGTGCTCCCTTGTGGCTTCCTGAGCACCTGCTCCCTGGCAGAGCTGAGAGACTGCAAAGCCCTTGGCTCAGAGAAGGGGATCCTTAGCAATGATTACAACATCAGTGTGTTATCAACATGGTTCTCATTCTAAACCCACAGCTCAGCTCCAGAGAAGAAAATAAATTCCATCCCAGCTGCAGGCAGGACACAGAGTGTCAGTGCACTCTGGTGTGGCTCCTGCTGTGGGTGGAATACAAATACAGAGAATCCAGAAGAGAAATGGGGCTGCTCTGGGGTTCTGGAATGTGGTCATCTGTTTCTGCTGTTGTACGGGGAAAATAAAATAAATCAGTACTATGGGAACTGGGAGGAAAGTGTGACAGCCATTCTTCAGTTAAAGGAAAGGGTAAAAAAATGTGTGAAATCTTTTTGCTATCCAAAAAATGACAGAGAGGAACATTATGAGCAGGGTCTCATATTTCCCCAGTAACTAAATATTGCTTTGGCTTTATTGCTCAGTTGACTTACAGAGAATGGATTTGTGGTTAGAGGAAAGAGTTTTAAAATTGCAACTAGATTACTTTTTTTTTCTTTTTTGACCACAGAACTTTTGATTTAAAAAATGGCTTGAAGCCTAATTTCATTTTTTAAAAGGAATTCTTTCTTCAGTCAGAACTTTACAGTCCTATTTAAACAAAAAGTAGAAATTATAATAAATTATACACTGATGTTAGTTTTGCTCCTCTTTAGCCCCATGTTTTTAAATGGAGCTTGAAGGCAAAACTAATTAATGAGAAGACACGTATATAAAATTAGTTCAGAAGTACAGAAATACTGATGTTGCCTCAAGCAAAAAGCTCTCAACACAATGAGCCAAATATAGACTGTTTTACTGGAAAAATTCAAGTCTTAAATTCAGACCTTCTCCTTCACTCCCCTTCCTTTCAAGTCACCTTGTTTAAGATGAATCGATTGACCAAGATGGAGTTCCCCTCAGTGATTTGCAGTTTGGAGCAGCCAAGTTCTTTCAGATTCTCTCTTTTAATTTCCTTAAAGAAGTCTGAGCTTTAAAAGGAATCCTTGTGTCTCAGAGCAGAGGAAGAATAAACTCTTCTGGCTTGAGAGTCAGGGAAATGGGCTGAGTGAATTGGCATTGCTATTACGAGATCCTCGCCCTGTTCAGACCAAATGAAAATGAGAGGACAAAAAGAAAAAAAAAGGAGAGGAATCACAAATATTGTGATGCAAACTATAAAAACTGATAAGGCATAAAGACTGAAAAGAGCTGATAGGTCATACTTACCCCTTCTTTAAATGCTTGTGCTCCCTGGGCTACCAAAATTCTTCTGGAGGTCTGCTCATTGTTTGCAAATTCCCGAGTGACAGTGCCAGCAGTTGGAAGCTTTGAAAGAAACCTTGAGATTTTGGTGGGTTTTGTTTTCACTGAACATAAATCCAGTAATCACTGCATATTTCACCCCATTGGTCAGACAATACAAAGGGTGGTTTTTTGCAAGCTGGGCCATGTCGCTCTAATTTGGAATAATGGGAATTGAAAACAACCAGGAACATTTCTCTGGGCTATGAAAATATTGCCTCTTGAAAATGTGACTACAAATTCACATCTTCATCCTGGATTCTTGTTCCTATGCCAGCAAAACATTTCATATCACAATAGAAAAGAGCGTTTTATTTATTTTAGAGCACAATTGGAATAATTATTTTCTCTTAAAAGCAGCACAATCATAACTTAAACTGACAGTGCTAAATACCGTGGTAAACCTGAAAACAATTCCTTTGTTGCTTGATAAATTAAACTGACCTAAAATAAGAAACACATTCCACAAATGTGTCCAAGCTATTAACATAAATTTGTCCAGAAGCCAGCAACACTTAAGCAGTAGACCAAGTACTGTTTTCATCCACCTGACTTCAGTGACATGTTTTTCCAGTAGGTTTCACAAACACAATAATGAAATTAGGTTAATAAATCTTTCCTTTCATGTGCATCTGACTGGATATTAGGAAAGATGGGATGTGCTTTCTGTAGCTCCTGGTGGTCGTGTGCCTGGGAAGTGCAGAACTCCTGCACCTCTCTTGGCAGCATTTGAGCCTGACTGCAGCCAGAAAGCCTGTCCAGGTTGTGCCACTGTATTCTCCAAGTCCAGGTAAATATTTCATGGCAGCATGTAACAGGATTTATCAGCTAGTCTGGGATTACACAGGTGTGGCCAAGTTCTTCCCTACACCAACTTCCTGAAATGTTTGTTTAAAAAGAATTAGCAGTGCAGAGATGCTGAGGTTCCCCTGGGGTGGGAGTGCTCCTTGCATGGCTTTGTTCCATTTCTCAGCCC
The DNA here is from genome assembly GCA_013397975.1 of Machaerirhynchus nigripectus. Lineage (NCBI taxonomy): Eukaryota > Metazoa > Chordata > Aves > Passeriformes > Dicruridae > Machaerirhynchus > Machaerirhynchus nigripectus. The sequence goes on along the minus strand of VZRQ01007671.1, from coordinate 133,960 downwards.
AGCCTGTCTCTGGCACTGAATTAACTCCTAGAGCAGGCTGGATTTCCCTGTGCCCTGCAGATGAGCCACTCAGACACGTGTCCCTGCATAACAGGAAAGGAAAGGGTGAAAAGGAGAGTGGCAGAGCTGCAGCATCCTACAGCTGTGGGAATCGGGGTTTGGAAAAGCTGGGACAGGGCACGATGTGAGCAGGAGCAGAGCCAGCACTCGAGCAATGAGCCCAGAGCCCCAAGCCAGCCTAATGTGTTCTGTTCCTGCAGGGAAAGAATCAGATAGGAAAACAACACTGCTTAGCGTGTGCTTTTGTCATCCAGAAACACTTAAGCTGCTTGAAATAAATTGTGTTCAGTATGCCAAGGGCATGAATAACTCCACAGACTGAAAGGGAAGTGCATCAGCTTGGATGATTACCAGTGTCTAGGCAGCAGGCTCCCCTGTTTTCACTGGAGTTTTATAGAACAGGGAAGGAAGAAACGTCCCTAATGAGAAAGTGGGTCAGATACCAGTGAGAAAGAACAAAAGGAATCAGAGAACCCACAAGCTGCATCCCATCAGTTCTGATTTTGGGGACAGAATCTGTGTAAGCACAAATGTCACTTTTCTTGCCCTTAACAAAACCTGACAGACCTTCCACATTGCTGTAAAGGATGCTGGGCTTGTCTAGCAGCTTTTTTAAGTACAGAGCCATAAGTGCTGCAGATGATGCATCAGATTCTTAAAGCTTGATTTCTGACAGTAGAAAAGTTTTTTCTGTTAAGCAGGGCAGGTTCTCTGACCTGGGAAAATCCTTAATCCTGCTGGTGACACTTCCTTTTAACTGCCTGGGTCTGGCTTAAAACACTACTTCTGTGATGAGAGTTTGATGATGAAAACAAGGCTGCTCCTCACTTTGTTGTGCCTAGTGAACTTCAACATTGGTTTGTTTAAAACTCAGGAACAGCCTCCTACTGGAGCTACCAGTCTGTCCTGCATGGAGCAGTGTAAAGACTCAGCCCATTGCTGCAAAAATAATCTAGGTGCGTGTATTTTGTGCTCCATGTAATGTGGTATTTTGTATGCAGACTTAGGCCACTCGGGAGGTGCAGCATTATTCTATAGCCCAGCAAGAGAAAAAGCTTAATAAGTCAAAAGTAAAAGAGAAATGGCCCAGTAGAAAATACATGTGGAGAGCTGTTCATCCATCTGCCACAACACAGAAACCCTGGCTGGGCATAATTTCAGGTGTTTTCTCTGCTTGCTCCCCATCTTGCCTCTCTGAGCCCTTCCTCCCTTGGCAGAGCTGATCCTGCTTCTCCAAAACATCAAAAGGATGTTTAATGTTTCTAGAAGACTGGTGTGAGTCTTTCTTGTGCACTGGCTCGCTGAGCAGACTCCAGGCACTCAGGGTTGCAGCTCTTCACCCTGGCATTCTCCACCCCAGAACCTGAGAGAGGGAAGGGACACCTGAGCAGGTGATCCTCGGAACGCGGCTCTGCTCTTCCCAGCCATGAGCTGGCTGCCTGCTCCCTGCCACTGGCAGATCCCCTCCTGTGGATAATCCTGGACATAGTGGTATGTGAAAGACTCCACAATTTATTAAAGTTGTAAAGTAGTGTGATGGTTTGACCTTGAGTTGATGGACAGTCGTATAGACCAATAGCGATTTTTGAAATTTACATATTTAAACTAGGTGGGAGCTTGGAAAATTTTTTTTTAAAACGGCTGTGGAAAAAGCTGTAAGTCAAGGGAAGGGACTTTCACGTGCCAGCAGAAAACCACCCCGGGCGGCTGTTGTGCTGTGACACTGGAAGCCACGAGAAGACTCCTTCTTGTGGAAAAGCCCCATAGCATGGGCAAAAGAGATTCCTCTCCCTAAGTGAACTGATGAAATGCTATTATATAGGTGGTAAACTGACTGAAATAATCTCAAGTTTGTGCCTTTATGTTGTAACTGGGAAGAGGGGGGAGGATGGGGGGAAGAGAAGTGTTCTGAAGGTGTGTTTTGGATTAATTATTAATTCTTGTTTTTAAGAATTTAAAAATGTTTGTCTTGTCTCTTATTAATTCTTGTTTTTCTTTTAGTTCTAGTAATAAACTTCCTCATGTTCTTTAAGTTTAGAGCCTGCTTTGCAATCCTCCTAATTCTTATCTCACAAAACGTAAAAGATGCAAACCAACCCACTACAAGTAGGTATGTTTATTATCAGCACTGGGGCGCATGGGGGGCAGTCCTGCCAAAACCAGGCGCGCTGTCAGCCGTACTCAGCTTGGTGTTTATCGAGTTACAAGTTACACATGCATTAAATTGCTCAACACGCCGATACATATTCATTGCCTGTCCCTGCTTTGTATTTTAATTAGCTCAAAAGTCATTAGCATTTTAATGCGCCTGCGCACTGCCGCCTGGTGGTCGTGGGCTGGGGTCTCTGGGATGAAGTAAAGGTCTTCCTCGGGATGAACTTTTTACCTTACCTCCTTGTGCACACTGTCCAAGTTCTTGGTCCAAGTCCAAACCCCAGAGCTGGCTCGAGCTGGTTCCAGGATCCAAAAACAGGATCTTTGGTCAGAGCTTCTTCCCCTTATCAATGGGGAAGATTGATAAGGAGAAGAAGCTTCCCCCTACATCCTCCCTTTTCTTCTTGACAAGCATAATAAATGTCGAGCAACCAATATACATTGTCTAGCAAGCAGCTGCAAAATTTAGCAATAGTACCCACAATCAGCAATTAACCCTTAAGTCCTAAGCCCTCTGTATCAATACCATGGCCCGAGGGATAAACTCTTCACTTTCCACCTCCTCTTCTAGAAGGATGTTAAATTTGCAGTGGCTTGTCCCAACCCTGAGCTATAGATCCTTGTCTTACCTCGTGACAATACTCAGAGATTTTTAGGTGACAGCTCATTATTTCCCACCTTCCCTCATTTTCATTTCGTAATTGCAGAAAACTTATGATCCTATTAGCAAGTTGCTTGTTTGTGGTTTTATGTCTAGAAGGTGCAGCCTTCTGGTGAATGTGTTACGTACATGCTGACTGATTAAATATGACAGTCAATGAAAATATATTCAATAATCCAGGCTTGGGACAGCGGCCAAAGTACTGCTGTATAAACCCAAAGAACAACAGAGGACATGTGGGTTATACTGGGCCCTGCAGCAGGATCTGCAGTTCAAAGAGTGGCAAGCTCAAAGAATCAGCCCCACCGAGGGGTTCAGTGCAGTCACCTCTACCAGGGTTGGCTTGTCTGGTACTACAGCTCCAGTGAAAACTCCCTCCTTTGTCCTTCTCAACAAGAGCCTGAATTCTACCTGGGTTTTTTGTTTGGTTGGGTTTTTTCCTTGAACAAATGAGCATATGGAAGCTAAGGCATGAAATGCAGGTAAGTTCCAGGACCAGGTGTGATGCTCCCCAGCCTCTACCCTGGGGCAGCCAGTCCCACTGCTTCCCATTTCCCCCAAGCTCTCTGTGTATTGAAGGACTATTTGTGCTGAGCCATCTCACAATAAAAAGCAACTTGTCCAATTAAATCCTCTGTCTCCCTGGCTTAAAGTCATCCTGGAGCTGTTGCTGAAGCCTGTTTACTAACCTTGGGTTGATACAAAAGGTGCAAATCCAGTGGGACCTGTTCTACCACAGAGACTGAGAAGGAAGCATCACCACTTTCCCTGTAAGACTTCAGGTGGTTTCAATCTATTTTTCTTTCATACAAGAATGGAGAAATACAAACACAGGGAAATTGTGATGTCAAATTATAGTCTAAGGTCAAGATCAGGAAGTTTTCATTGGCTTGTGATATCTTGGCACCTGCATCCTTGCCCCCTCTCCATAATCAGCAGTCTGCAGAAGGCTGTAAACCTTTTCTAAGCAGTTTAAATCTTCCCACGACAGTTTTACATTTTATTTCCACAGGTCCCAATTTTGCAAAGCTGTTAAACGTGCACTGTGCATTGAGGGTGATCCCAAAGTCCTCTGCAAGTGATTTATATGCAGGAGTAGCACCTTTTCCTGTTGAAAAGCTGTCACCAGCTGAGGGAAAAAGCACATTATACTCTTGGTATTTCAGTGTTATAGTTTGGAATAAGCAGAGGTTTTGGGTTCAATAAAAAAATCATTCAAGGAAAGGGAAAAGAAACTTTAGTTCTGAAGTTAGAATGGCAAACATAGGCTCTTTCCATCCTGTTTAAATGGGAGACAGCACCTTCCCTGGCAGTGACCTGGATTTTTTGACAGGCAGATAAGCACGTATTTTGAGATGTGCTCCCCTGGCCAGCCCTTGACCAACTCCCCCTCCCTCTGCCCACACAGCCCTTGGCTGGCACAGCTCTTCCCCCTCCCATCCCTGTGCAATCCAAATTACCTCAGCCCCTGGCCTGTGAGGATCAAAGCTCAGTCAGTGCTCAAATGTAGCAGAAAGAGGAGAAAAGTCATAAAGGGGAAGTTAATGGCCCAGCAAACCCTGTTGGGATCTCTGCTGAAAAGGACTTGGCTATTTCTGCCCTATCAATCACAGCTTTGATGGTCTCCTTGCTGCTGCTCTTCCTGGGGAAAGATCCAGGTGAGGAATCCCTGGCTGCCTGGCAGGGGGCTTGTTAGCCAGGGACAGCCTGTGGCCTTTACCCCTGTGGCACCTCCTGGTTCTTCTCTCTGCTTGCTCAGCAAAGTTCCTCCATCAACATCAGTGTCTCCTGAAGTGCTCATTCATTCTGAATTAACTGACACCCTAGTGCTGACAATTTGTTTTGGGTACAGCAGGCTGGTCAAAATGCTGCTGTGGAATAAAAGGTTGCTGACAGGAGTTATATAATAATATTTAAAAATTCACCAGTTGTGGCTGGTGTTCTTTCCAGAGGTTCAGTTTCGTGCTTAGCTTTCCTTTGAAGTAGGTTCTAAATCAGTTGCAAAGATCACTTTATATAAATTTATTGGACCTATTTGCACTTAAACAGGCTAGCCTGGATCTATGGATGCTCACTTACTTATAATGTAGCTCTTGAATATAAATATGTGGCTTTGTTGATGATATGTACATTTTAAATAAAATCTGAAAAAAACTAAGTTTTCTTGCAAAATGTTGTATAATTCAAGCTGTAAACTTTGTGCCAGAGATTAATTCTTTGTGTTTGTACGCATGTGGTGAGAGGGTGCCTAAATATTTGCAAAGAGTGATATGTCTTTAATGTATCCAGTTATTTGTAATTATTTTGAGCTTTGCAGTTAGATAAAGAGCAGTATGTACTTGTTTTCTGTTGTACCTTGCTTTGCATGACCAAGCTGAAAAAAATCAAACCATAAATTTATGGTTTTGCACAGAATTCTACCAGATTGGAATAAAATAAGGTCCTTTCTAGACTAGTTCTTCCTGGCCCACCTCCATCACTTGCATTAATTGGAGCATTCTGGTTTAGGTGTTTTTATGCCCATAGAGCTTTATGAGACCCGTATTACCAGGGTTTTGTTTGACTTTCACTCTAAAGCCCTAATGTTTGCAGAGATAAGCATCTGCAAATATTTGACTACAAGCACCCCTTTCAGGGTGTGCAGCTTGGTTTCAGTTCAGAAAATACCTTTCTTGTATTTTCCAGCAAGGATGTGAAATCTTCTGTTGAGTCATCAGACAACTCTGGAGTCTCAGGGCTGTGCTCTTCCTTGTTGTGCTTGCTGGGTAATGATTGATGCAAATACAAAGTAAAATGTTCTGAATTGGTAATTTTAAACTCCTACAATTGACTACACAGCAAGCAGAGAAAGGGGGGGAAGTGGTTTCTTTGTATATTACAGCTGACATTTGACTGGTGTGAGACCAGAGGAGAGCAAAAGGGGAAGGTTATTGTTGTTATTCTGCCAGAAGCTGGGGGTTTGAAGGACTCTTGGATGAACCTTGCTGTCCCCTTGTGCTGGGACTGCCCCGTGTGTGCTGCCCTGTGCAGCTCCTGCAGCAGACTAACATTGTGCAGCAACAGCAAAAGTGACACTGGCAATGGATAGATTTGATGTGTCTTAATGACTTCCAGATCAAATGTTCTCGAATTGCAAATAGATCCTGTTTTCCTATTTTTCTAATCATGCCCAGCTCACAGAAGAGCCGGGTGTCCCACCAGCTGCCTCTCCAGCATCTCTCTGTAGTTCCCTTTTTATTGCCACCACTGCTAAACTACTTGGTGTTACCAAGCAAGGATGATCCATGCTCAGGCTGCAGAGAAATTTGTAATATGAATTGGGAACAATATTTGGAGCCCAGGTGCACAGAAGGACACAAAGGAAAATAAGAGTGGATTTCCTGTTGCCACTCTGACTGTAGTAAGTCTTGTTTAAAAGATTGAGAGGAGGGATTTAATATAAACTGCAGAAATACGATGTTTAGGGTGGCAAGCCATCATGAAAATTAGAAAATATATTTAGCCCTTACAAGGGCACTGCATTTAGAGTATTATATTTTTAGACTCTCAGTAAGCCAGGCACACATTCTCTTACATCCCCTGACATTTTCATTATTTGAGGCTAGCAGTGGACATAAATATTATCGCAGAATAACAAAGCAAAACCCAGCAAAACCAACTCAATTTACCTTTGAGTTTTAATAATTAATATTTATGCATATATGAGGGGGATAATGACACACTGTCTTACTGTAATTGAGCCAGTACTTCCTGAGAGGCCAACCCACAAGATCTTTGGCTGGGGACAGCATTTTAGGGGCAGTGGAAGCCACCCCAGGGACCACAAAGGGAAACCCTGAAGTGCTTGAGAGCATCCCAAGGGCAAGGAATGGGATCAGGTATCAAAGCTTATGGATGGGCACAGCCCAGAGGCTTGGTTAATGGATTGTAATGGATTTTTGCATCTCTCAGTGATGGTTTTCCCTGTTATCCATTACTGAAGTAAGCATTCCCTTTAAAGCACTTGAACAGGTGTGGTGTGGGTGTCCTCTGACCCAGCTGTGCCAGCAGCAGCAGCCCAGGAGGAGAGGCTGGGAGCACTGGGAGGTGGGGCTGTCTCCATGCAGGCAGTTAAGATCCAAATCCAGTGGATGTTGTTGGGAGAGTGTTGGATTTCTTCTGCTTCTCATCTGACTGTATCATCAGTGATGTCTGGCTACAGAAGCAAAAGAGATATGCAGAATAAAATCCATCTTGCCATTAACTTCTTTAAAATTTAATGCAAGAGGAAGTGCACCAACAGGAGCAAATTATAAAAATCACCCACCCCTGACTTTGATGGATGTTCTCCTCGCAAACTCGCCACACACTGTTTTATGAACTAGATTGTTTGCCTAAGTCATCATCTTATGATTGATTAGAGAAGCAAATTGAGAACATAATCACTTCTACATATCTTGCTTACTACAAATAAGAAAGTTTTGTACAACAGTATATTAAAAGCTGATTAGATTAAAGCAAATTGTGTAGCTGACAAATGGTTCTTTTGTACTGAAATACTTGGTGGTTACGTGGTGTTATCAGAGCAGCCAGTGAGGATTGGCTCCATGTCTGCATCCAACTGCTGGGGCAGGAATTATTTACTAAGGGAGTGATCAGGGGACAGCAAGGAAATTCAATTTTTACGTCTACTCCATGCCACCTGCCGATGATGTCACTAAAATAATTATTTCTTTGAGAAGTCAGGAAATGTTCTTTCTCGCTGTTTTTTAGTAAGTGAGAGAGATGGGATTATTGACATGGAAAAAAATTCCTAAATTGTAATTTTTCAGATCTTTGTACTGACAGCAATTTTTAAATGTAGACATCCTGTTTACAGTATAAATTCCAGGTTTGATAAATAAATGCATACATTTTATTAGGGTGTGTGGAATAAAATGTTTAATCTGAAATCTAGGAATTAAGTTGGAACACATTTGTTCCTCTTTCCCAATGATTTTGCAGGGTGTATTTGAGCCCCAAATGTAGAACAAGCACTGAAGCAATATAATATAACTTGTCAATTTTAAGGAAAAAAAAACATGGTCCTGCTAAGCAAAAAAGATTAAACACTATGAAAAATGAAACTATATTGAAGAGCCATAGATTTTAAGAAAAATATATTCCCAAGGTATCCAAAATTGATTCAATTTAATCTATAACCTGTCCTGAGTAAGAGGGTAAAATTGACTCTTGAACATTATATGAATAAAAAGCATCTTAGGGCAAGGTCCTGTCTTTATCAAAGTCTTATGAGCCACTCAATTTACTTTCAAAACTCAGTCTCTCTCTCTCTCCTCTCTCTCAAATTGTGAATGATGGGGAAATGAGTAAGAGAAAAGCCCTGTTCTTCATTTGGAGAGGACAGATTGCCTTCCTTGTCAGATTACTCAGCATGGGGATGGGCACGGTGTAATGTAAGGAGGGATGTGAATTCTCTTCCACCTCTCAGTGCATGTAGAAATGAGTCACATATTCCCAAATTACCCCCCAAGAATGCAGTCATCTCCAAAATTAACTTGCCATTGCTATCTGCATCCTGGATATCTCTACTGTAGCAAAAACCGTCTCATTGCAGCACTTCCACCAAATTCAAATGAATTGCAGTCATGGAGGGACAGAAATAAGATGTGGTGGAGCTATTTCAGCTTATTTTTCCTTTTTAATGTGGTCTGAAACACCGTGTCAGCAGTCCTGGTAGGATGAAGTGTTAATGACTGATTTAGAGTGTCCCCAAATTGAACACATCTTTCACACTGAGTTAAAATCACTTTGTTTTAAATAAAAGGGATAATTTACCTTAAGTAGACCTTTTTCTGCATAGCACCGTGGTGGGTTTCTGAGCAATATCAAGAAATTTGTGAGCTCTTCTAGTGATACTTTACCGAACTCCAATTTTCTATGAACATGTCTTCAGCAGGAAAAGAAAGTACAATAGTATGTAGTGAGAACTTGAGTAGTTTTAATTGCATAGCCTTATTTGCTAGCTTTATATGCAGGATGATTTCTAAGCATGTACTTAAACTTACAGGCATTGATGGCTTCTTATTTAAATGGATTAAAATTAAGCATGTGCTTTTGTTGATTGATAGACTGGTTAACAACAAGGACCCTGTTTAACCATCCAGCTGGCTGCAGGCTTGGCATGGCACAGAAAATGAAATGATATCTATAAAGTTGCTGTGGTCAGGGTGTGTTACAACCCTATTTATCATCAGGAAATTATCAATTCAGCTACTGTTTTAAAATTTTTTAAAATATTTTTTCTTTTAATAGGGGAGAAAAATACTCAAAGCTTTATTTTTTTATTTTTTATATATTTATTTCAGCTCTCTGTAGTGTCTGCCTGTTATCCATCATAAAGAATTCCAACTTGTTTCATATGAAAGACAGCTTATTAATGTCTCGGTGCTGCACGACAGCATCATTAAAGCTCAGATATAGTCATTACCCCATGCTACAGTGCTTTGGATTATTAATATTTCCAACACTATGAGGACACAGGAGATGTGCCACTGATGCATGCATTTCTAAGCCCTGTGATGGATTAAAGGAGGGATGCCTGGATACAAAGCATAATAACACTGTCCTGGCCTTTTTTGCAGACTTCTTTCAACATTCAGGGAGGTTTTTCTGTTGTTCCACCAAGCGTGTGCTAATTAAACCGATGGGAGGACTGAGAGGTAATTGATGCCAGGATGGGTTTCCAGAAGTGCTGTGCTAAAGGGAGTCATGTTAGATTTGCTGCTGAAAACTCAGGGTTTTAAGTTCTGACATGTGCAGGCTCAATAGACTAGAGACTGAACAGGACCTAAACCCCAGAAACTGAGCAGGGAGGGTCTCAGGAGATTGGAAATTCATCCCAGAGTTTCTGGCAGATGTCCTGCAGAGCAAAGAGGGCAGAATACCTGAAGGGATCCCTTCTTCCCAGGCACATGAACACTGCATGATCCACGGGGACACTGGAGAAGGCAGATCTGACATCTCCTGAGTGCAACTGTATATCCTGGACCAGGAATCCCTGCCTGGACTCACATAGGAGAGGCAGGTGCATGATGTTGGACACAAAGCTGAAGATGCTGGGTCACAACTGATGATGTTGTGTAATAATTTTGTACAGATATACGGTATATACACTTCTGTAATGGGGGTCAGCACAGGGCTGGAAATGGGAGAAATCCCTGTAAAGAGGGATTTTAGCAGCATAGTTGATGGTATTCCTCAGATCAGAACAGATTTCAGTCACAGGTGGCTTTAAGTAGAGAAAACTGCAGAGAGGTTTTTAACTCTGCTGGAAATTACTTCTAGACTAGATGAGATAACCAGAGGGTTGTTGTCTTGGGGTGATTTTATGATGTTGTATCTCCTATCACTACTCTATGCCCAGATATGATTCTTGTGCCTTTCTGTGCCTTTAAAACTTGGTGTGAGAGAAAGGAAAAAATAAAAAAAGCCAGGCGAATTTTTCAAAGCAGTGAGTGCTCCAAGGTCAGTGTGCCTGCTCTGCGTGCTTCTGCTGCTGGAGAGCAGAGAAAAAGCACCTTCTGGCTTTTCCCAGCTCTTGGCTCTTTTTTCTCAGAAGAGAGAGATGGAGAGTTAAAGTCCTTTGTCTCCCTGGGACTTTGGCTTCTTCTTCTTTTCTTCTGGAGCTGTGCAACCAAACACATCATCCGGGAGAGCTTTCCACCGAGGCCCCGAGGTGAGCCTACGCTGACCCAGCTCCAAAGAGGAGGAGAGAGACCACACCCACAGAAGGACTTTAAAATCTTCCCAGGTTTCTCTCCGCAGAGAGAGGTTTCATTATTTAGCAGTTTTATTCTTTTCCTGTGTGTTTGTTAAATAAATAGGTTTTTTTTTCCTTTCCTCTGAGGAATATTTCTTTCCCGAACCTGGTGGGGGAGGGGTGCCTGTAACCTGCCTTCTAAGAGAGGATGTTCCTCTGAATTTTGTCTCAAACAGGGAAACTCTTGTGCTGGTGTGTCCCTGCCTGGGCCCTGGGTGTCCCTTCCGTCAGTGTGACTAAATCCCCTTTTTGTTTTCAGTTTTGCTCAGGTACAGATGAGTCTTTAATATGACAGAGCAGATTTTTATCACCAGCCAGTTCATGAGAACTTTATTTCAGTGTTTGACTCATTGAACTCTTTTTTGGTACTACACAATGGTTTTATAATTATTATTGACTGAATTGTCCTTTTCAATACTTAATCCCCTCGTATTTTGCTGACCAAGGCAGACACTCTTATCTCTGATGTCTGCAAGATACCCCTTGAGTTTTCTGTATTCTCTCCTTGCTGCAGAACAAACTTTGATTATGGAAGTTTCATGTACAAAATGAATGAGAGATTAACCTTGCTAGTGTGGAATGGAGAGAGAAGAGAGCCCTGAGATACTGGAACTGGAATTTAGTCACACCATCTTCTGCACTACCTTCTTTTCTTGCATTTTGCAGAGTATAGAAAGTGGCTGAATACACATTCTCTCTTCTGAGCTTTGCATGTTGTCTTTCCCAATAATCCCTCTTTTACTGATGCATTTTAACCATTAAATTAAACTTCAAAATTGGCCTTTTTTTTTTTTATTCCTCCTGGGTTGTATTCTCAGGTGGCTGATTCTGCCTAAGCCCTGTAGTGCTGTAACTGTGAAGTCTGTGGATTTCTGTTGTTTTCTAGGAGAAAAAAAATCACCCTCCTATAAATGGTAGAATTTTATTATTATTACAAATTATTTTTGTAACAGCAAAATAATTTCTTTTTGACTGAATGCTGCTGTTTTGTCATGGGACTGTGTCCTCCTTCCATTGTAAAGGGAAATGGCACCACTTTCCAGGAACCTCTTGGAGAGGAACTGCACCAAACACATTTTGACCAGCGGAGAGCAGAAAAGCAGCTCCATAGAACTGGTAGTGGCTCTTTTCCATAATTGTGAATTGACAGCAAAACAAGTGAAAATGAGGGGAAGGCAAGAACAGTGTCATGGGATAAGCCACACTTGTGCAGGGAACACTTTTGTCTCCCTCCTTGAGATGACCCAGCATCCTCAGAGGAATTGTTCACCTCTGGCAATGGATGATGGCTGGAGCTCTGAGGGTCCTCGATTAAGGAGAACATTCCAAGAAGTGAGTTTGAACTCAGAGATTCTCATTAAGCTTCTTACTGTTTTACTTCTCCTTCTGCAAAGTAAGTTCTTGCCTAATGGCCCATGTACCCAGTATTTCAGAGAAATCCAGAGTACTTTGGCATCTGGCCCCCACTGACTTTGCACCTTAGTTATGATATGGGTTAATCCAGATCATCTCCGTGAGCCTTGCAAAAGCAATCAGCTCCCCAAATCAGCTGCTCATGCTGCTGTCTGTGTTTATTGACTGATGACAACTTCAGAACTGTTATCTATCATGATTCCTGCAGCTCAGCAGGTAGTAAACATTCTCTTTACTGTAGCATATTGAACAGAATTGGTATGCAAGTCTATTTGCAAAGCTTGTAAACACTTGACTAAACTATGTGGCTCAATTAGCAAAGAATAATGGAGCAATAAGTAAAGTGTGTGCAGTTTTATCAACTCTTTGCAGCTCAGTGATGTCTACAGCATTATCAGGAAAGCATAAAGAGCAATTGTCAGTATATCTGACTGAATCCTTGCATATTACCTTTGACTAAATCACAAAGGTATGTCAGAAAATCAGAAAAATTATTAACAGCATCAGCACAAAATGCAGCCCGTGCATTTGTTCATTCTGTAGCAAACACGTGTGACTAGGTTAATTAAGAATATTAAACTGTGAGATCTGAAGTGTGCTATTAAATTACGGAGACAGCGAGGTTGATCACTAATGTTCAGTACACAAACAGCTCCCTCATGTATGTGTACAAGACAATGTTTAAAGTATGTAAATATGAGCTCATTTGAGATGGTGCTTTATAATCAGCATGTGGAATGGGTGCTGCCAGGAACTTCTCTATTGGATCCAAGCTTGGTTTGGCCTAAGGTTCAGGCAAACATTTGAAGACTAAGATTTTGATTCAGCTGTAGCAAAGCACAGGCAGCTGTCCTCGCCAGTTCATTTTCTGCCAGCATTTTCAGTTGCTTTTACACCTAGTTCATTCAACAGCCTCATTTCTTGTTTTTATGCTGTGGATAAAAATGAAAATGAAATGTGCAGGCAAAAGCCTGCGATGCATAAAGCTATTCCATCTTCTGCTGATGCAGAATTGCTCTTTAAGGACCTGTGTTGCAGTTCTGTGCTGCATTAGCAGAAGTCTGATGTTCTCAGCAGACTGTGCCTGTTGGAATGAAGCTTTAGGGGTGTGCAAAGAAAACCAAAGGAGGAAGGAACGTGTCCACCACCACCACAAAGTCCTGCAGAACACCTTGCTCCCTGCAGGATGCTGTACCCAGGTCGCCTGAGGGAGGGATTATATTCCATTTTCCTTCCCACCAATAGTAAATCAGTACCTGACTTTCCCCTTTATTAAAGATCTTGGTGCCCAGCTGTGTTTAGGTCTGTGATGAATCTCTCTGGAAGCACGGATCAAAAAAAAAATGAAGGCGGCACCTGTATTTTCTGCATCCCACAAGGAACAGTCAGTAAAAGGTTGTTGTTCTTGGTGCTTGGAGAAGAAGCTGCTTTGGCAGCCTGAAGACCACCCTCTGCAGTATTGTGCATGTCTCAGCTGCCACTGTAAGGTCAGGAGAAGAAACACAATTAAAGGGACTGTTTGGGTTTAATCTTTGACCTCTTTGAAAATAAAAATCAGGATTTGGTATAATGTAAATATTGTAGGTGTATAAAAACCTCTGCGGACTACTGGAGACTTTTGCTATATCTGTAGCAGCAAAAGATGTATTGATGGTATGAAGAATTTTGACTTTAGGACATTTAAAGATGTGCTTCGTTAAAGGATTATCGGCCATGAGGTAACTGGAGACTTTTGCTTCCCTTTAGTTTCTCTCCCCACTTTCCTGCCAGCCTTACCTGGCTCAGGAGCTGGAGAGTGTTGCTCCCAGTAAGAGCAGTAGTATCAGACAACAATATTAGATGGGTTGGGATCTGTGTTTTCTGTCCCAATTCTCTCATACTCGTCCCTCCCAGCCCTTTTCCCTCCCCAGGAACAGAGAGCTCACAGGCAGGCTGGCTTTGGACCTTGGCTGTCCAAAGCCTGGCCCAGCAGCAGCCCAACAGCCCTGATGACTTTAGTCTGAGTTTCAGCTTCCTGAGGGAGCCAAGTCATCCTCGGCATGGCATTTCAGGTGGAAATAAAGCAGAAAAACAGAGAGCACAATATTCAGGCTTCATTCACTCACTCTGCACTTGCCATTTCCACAGAAGCCATTTCCAGTGATGCCATTGATAGGGAAATTAGGAACATTCTTTCTTGTGCCCTGAGGTGGGGTGAACTTAACCCCTACTTGTTCATCAGTTGAACTGTCAGGTAGAAAATTTTACCTCTGCTCTATTTACGTGCTCTATTCCCATTTGGTTGAGCTATATGGCACACTCACATGTGAATATTTAAGTTATCCAAGCCTTTGCTCAGCAAAATCAAGGCTATCCCCAGCCAGGGCAGGGATCTGTCACGATGCATTAGTTAACTGTATTTCTTATGACAAAGAGAACAAGATCCCTTAAGGCCACAATAAACTGCCAGGGAGACCTCTGGAGCACCATGGATCCTCAGCCTGGGGGGCTTTTTCCATCCTGAAGCCATTAAGTGTGGCACTAACTACAGCACATGAATGGGTTCCACGGATTGCAGCCACAGGAGGTGCTGGGAACCTGCCCCCTCTTACATTGCTGCAGAAAGGCACTCCTGTGCATTGTGAGGATTTACGTTTTCATTACAGAACAATTCCCATAATAACAGTCACTGAATAGGGATGCTTAATGTGGAGTACAGGAGGAAAAAAATAGAACGGTGCTTCGAGTAATAAGTTTTGATTGAATGAATGGCTACTTTATAAACTTTCATTACTATGATTTGGTCTGAGGGAAATAGCAGCCTGTCAGTTTTTTTCCAATGGAAAATTTAATCAACAGAAAATGACACTTTAGGAGCATGAAAAGGCTGCTGGCATCATTCTGCTGCAACCTCACAGCTTTTCTCAGCCTTTCTCTGCCTTTAACTGTCACTGAAACTGTGGGAAAAGCTAAAACCCTCCAACAACATTTTTCGTGTTAAGAGAATCAAGGCATTACTTTATTCTGGACAGGATGTGCAACTGAAATCATTTTATCCACACATAGCCCGGGTGTGCAGACAAATCATTCCAGGACACATGAATTTTACTAGATTTTTCACAAACTTTATACAATCAAAACCCGCAGAAATTCATTGGTTCAATGTTCATTGGATCCAAGTACCGCAGTTCTTAGTATTTGGTTTCCTGTTGAACACGGATTTCTTTGCCTCTGATGCTAATTAGGTCCTCATTTTAATCTCTCCTTTCCCAGTCCAGGTGCCTCCAACCATGCCAGGGGTATGGTTTGGAGCTGATGGTCGTTAATGGTCGTTAATTGTTGTTATCTTTTGTGTATCTTCCGTGCTACTCCCAGTCTGTTGAGCTGTTTAACCAGGTCCTTTATCTCTGTTTCCTCTAGTTTCAGCAAAGTGGAAAGCAGGGAAACACACTTTAAAAAAATTAAATTCAAACCAGAGGAAGTCTCTGGTATTCCCTCAACTAAAAGAGACCTTGTAATAGACATTGGCAGAACATATGAGTGATATCTATGCACATGCTGGTTTTTCATCTTTATTTTTCTCTTGGCAATTCTACTGCTTTTATTCTGCATATCTTTTCTGTTTGTATTTCATCACAGGCTCAGTCATCTTTGTTTAAACTTTTTTCCGAGGATTTTCTTCTTTTCCCCGTGTTTGTTCTGGTAGAAAACTCTGATTTTACTCACAGCATTAAAGCATTTTGAAGGAAATCTTCCATATCTGCCCCAATGCTAAATTCTCATAGCAATTTGCTTGTACATCTATCTTTCATTTAAGTTGCTAAATTGGTTTTTTTCCCTTCTGTTGCACTGTAATTTTTTCCCAATTATCCATCAGTTTCAGTATTTCTGTGCTTTAGAGATGAACAACAACAACTTTGGGCAGTGTGGTGTATTAAATGATTTATTCTGCTATCCTTATCAGGAGTCTACAAACTGAGAAACATACAAGACGTACAATGAAGGCTTGGAAATTTGGAGCGCTTTTGATCTTAGAACTATGGATTTAAACACATGAAAACAAGGAGTCATGCAGATAATTTTACCATTTAAGAAGTTTTTTGGACCAGTGTGTTGGAGAATCTACAGCTGGTTATCACAGCACACTCCAAAGGGCATCTCTAGAACTCCACTCTTACAGGCTCCTCATGGGTTTTGGCCAGATTCAACATGCTTTTTCAAACTACCCTTTATCTAACAGCTTCTCCCGTTATTTGAATTACTGATAGTTGGCTTCACCCTGTTTATATTAATCATGGATATGATTAATCCACATTAATATAAATTAGTAAAACCCCGCTGCAGCAAAGCAACATAGTGAAGCACATTGTAAGTGAAAAGCTACGGTTTAGGTGGCAAGTCTCACCCTGTCAGTGGGTGTCACCTAACGTGTATTGCAGTGGCTGCCAGCATCACTTCAGCACTTCGTAGGTGCCTCTGATGAGACCTGTGTCATCTGAGGATAAATACAAGAGCATGTCACAGCTTGAATTCTGTTTGGCTGACCGAAATAGTCTGTAACTCAAAATCTTCCTCGTCTCTGGCAAGAAATCCTCATCGAGTGTAAAAGGAATGGGATAGATTTGTCTTTACAAACACACCGTGGGTCTGCTGATAGGTAAAGGCTAGACACTGAGAGGTCAAAGAAACAACAGGAGGAATTCCACTGACTGATGAAAGGAGTGAGAGGTGTTTGTCTTTGCAAACAAACCGTGGGTTTGCTGATAGGTAAAGGTAGATACTGAGGGATGAAAGAAGCAACGGGAAGAACCATAAGTTCCATAAGAAAAGAAAAAAGGGGGGTATCCATTAGAAGGGGCTCTGCATTAAGCGATTCGGGCAGTCTGTACCTCTCAAGTACCTCTGCCAGTGGGGAAAGAGAGAGGGAAATGCAGCCGGGAAATTGGGATAAAAAGGAGGCTGCTTCCTCTAACAATTTGAGAGACCCCATGGGAAATACCCCACAGCCTCTCCCTTCATTTGAATAAAGTAACAGGACTCCTCTGTGTCTCCTTTTTGGACATAAACCTCTGGTGTTTGTGGATTAATTTTCCTGACAAGCAGACAAATCTGGTCTCTGACATCAAGAAATCCCAGACTTTGCGTGTCCCTCACAGCACAAAGGGCAACTTCTGTGCTGCTGGAAGCTGCAGCTGCTCAGCTGAAGTAAAATATTGAAGAAACTCATTATGTAGTTGCTCACCTGTTGGGAATATGACCCTCTCAATCACTGCCTTTCTTTATCTGCCTCTCTCATTCAAGCAGTGGGTGAGATCCTGCAGGCTCTCAGCTGGAGCTGAGCTCTTCATGCTCCTGTTGAATATGGATCAGGGAATGATGCTGCAGCTCTGCCTTCAGCTCTGGAATCTGCTCACTTGCAGAGGAAAATTAGCACTGTGCTCCAGCTGTACTGTTCTATAAAGAAGTCAGGGTTTTTTATTGACTCCCACTTTTCATGGAAATTACACATAGAACCTAAATAAAATAATATTTGTTATTAAGATTCAAAACTTTTAACCAGGCCAAATACAGAAAAATCTACAGTTTTCCCCTGAATAATTTTGTCTGCTTATAGACCTGATCGAGAGGTACAAACTGATTTCTTCATCTGTTTTTGATAAGGCCCTGACTAACCTGACTAAGATCTGACTGACCTTTTGAGGGCACCATTCTGGCACGGGTGACACGATGCCCAAAACTACAGAGCAGGTATTTGTTTATTCAGTGCTGGGAGTGAGGGGGATCTGTCTGCCACAAAACTCATTCAATCTTCTTTAGCCTTCAGTTACATTTTAAAAGTCCTTCCAAGCAAGGTCCCAATTACAACATCTCATTAGCATACCCATATTTGCATAAAGCTGTGTCACGGTTTTACAACAGTTTGTTGCTTCCACGAATGCTTCAGTTCCTTCTGTGGTGGCCCTGTGGTGGTCTTCTGATGAAGGCTTCTGTAGTCATCCTCACGTTTGAACTTTTAACCTCTATTTTCAGCGCATGCCTGGTGCTTCTTGTTTTTCAGTCTAACTCGTTTTTAGCGAATTTTGCAGTTTGCAAGTTCCATTAAAACTTGTTATCTTGCTCTTGCTGGCACATGCTATCTCACTGGCTTTGCTATCTTGCTCTGTTATCTTGCTTGCTTTGCCTGCACATTCTGTTACAGTGTTCCTTGTGGTTACCCTTTTGTTACATACCACTTGGGCTTCACACAGAGCAATGATGTGTTCCAGTGGGATACATGCAAATTCAGTTCAAACCTCTCCAAGCAGGACAGGAACTAAATGTACCACATAGCACAGGAACTTTTTAACCAGTGGCTACTTTCTTCCATGACTATGTGTTGCATCATTTAAAGAAAAATTATGAAAGGTCTCTCTTGTTTTTCATTTTTTGAAAAAAACCCTGAATTTCCAGGTTCACATTGCTGACAAAGCATCTCTTTTTTATTTTCCATCCCCCCTTACAACCTCAGCACAAGCAGTACTTTCCTGATCAATACATTTATTTTCCGGAGCAGCTTTGACATGCAGAACTAGCTAAACAGACCTATACTTTAGCACCTTCTAAGGCACCCCTGTCAAGTTAGGATTTAGGGAAGGTCAGGAAGTCTGTATGGATATTGCTAAATTTAAATTGTGCCGAGAGAAGGAACCACATTTCCATGCGCCACAGTCAAAGTTTTCACATTAGTAAATGAAAGGCATGTGAAAACAGGGGCATGGTCCCAAGAAACACAAAACAAAGCTACATCTCTATCTATGTCTAGCCAGGCCACAGGGCATCTTTGACAATCCTCATGTAGTTTAACCTTCTGTATATTAGGTGAGAAGTTCTCTGCTGCAGTTGCAAGATCCTTTTCTGGCTGTACAGGGATTCCTTCACAGACACAGCTCCATTCACCCTGCTCTTCTGAAGGGCTGAAGCATAAATAAAACACCTACAAGGAGAAATAGAAAAGGAAGGGAAGTTGGGTGTATATCCCATATCCAGTTGGACTATCAGGCTTCTCCTGAAAGGTTTCAGACTGGTTTGTTTTTGAGAGTCTCTGCTTGTGCAGTGCTTGATAACAGTGTACTTGAGACACCTCTGTCATGTAGGACAAAGCTCTTCCACCAGGAATGGCTCATCTTTCTCAATGGCAACACAAACTCTGTTTTGATGCAGAGGATTTAAACCCATCCTTCAAACACTTGGAAAAAACTTCACTGGTGTTTGATGAGTGCATCTTTAGGTGCTGGAAGGGTTCTTACTGCAGGGTGGCTTTAGGGTCCTTTCCGAACTAGAACCTGAGGGCTGCTGTGGCTGAGGCTGAGGCAGTTGAAGGGATCAATGCAGCTGAACCCAGTGAACCTCCTCTGTGTGAGCTCCTTCCTAAATCCTCAGCCTGCTTGGAAACACCCTCTCCTGTGAAGCACTGAGGAGGTATAATCTCTTTACAGAATTTGATCAAAAAACAAACTTTGTTTCAGTGTCCTTGCTGAGCTGTGGCAGCGATGCTGTAATTCAGAGCAACTTGGTGTTCATGTGGACACAGCAGCTGTGACAAAACAGATTTTTCTGTATAGACACAGATGGAGCTGGGAGCCCTTGGAGTCTTGAGCACAGAACAGAAAAGCTGAGCCTGTGCTCAGGCAGGTGGGGTGAGGATGGGCAGAGCAAGTCATTCCCCTGGGACATGACTGCTCCTTTCATGAGCTGCTGCTGGGGTGACAGAGTCCCAAAAGCCTCCAGCAAGCTCAGTCTAGCCTTAGAAGGCAGATTCCTGTGGGTAGAAGTCACCTCTGTTTGTCCCATGTCCTCATGTGTTTAGTATTAAGGGAAGCAAGAACAAGTTTTACATGATGAAGCTTTGCCAGGGACAAGTCAAGTTAAAATTAGAGTTACAAAGTACCTGTTCACCTCAGGACACCTTCCTTTTCCCATCCTTGGGCCAGGTAACACAACTGTACAAATTATCATAATCCATATCAAAATTATTTCCATGGCAAAGAAAATCTCCATGCAGACATGTCCTGAGATGCACACCAGCTTTTGCTAATAGAACCTTCCCTTTAAAACAAGCCTTTGGAAAATTTGGTTGGTTTGTTTCAGCTCCTGCTTTTTCAAGGAGACTTCTTCCTTCTTGGAAATCATTGGGTACTTTTTTGGGGGGGTTCCTGTGTATATCAGCAGCTCCTGAATACAGCACTTTGACAACCTATGCAGTTTCTTGAAATATATACTCTGACTCTTTCTCACCTCCTACCTCAACCTTCTTGGTGACAGAGTGACAGCAGGCCACTTTGTGCTCTTTGTGCCTTATCTTCCTTCAGAAGATTTGGAGTTTCCCCCTTTTTTTATCCTTTGTGTCCTCATCCCATTCACTGGTCGCTGTTTTTTGTGTTTGATGATTTATTGATAAATAAAATGTGTCCTGTTTCTCTATACAGTCTTGATTCTCAACCAAAACACCACAAAGATCAATAAAAATCCAAGCCACCAGGAATAAACCCAGGAGATAGGAGCAGACAATAAGAATGGAGAAGGGAATATTCTAATAATATTTTTTTCCTAAACACTATTTCCTTGTGCATTTATATGGGGTTTTCTAGACCCAACTTTGACCATGAAATATAAAGTACTAAATAATTTCTGTTTCAATTAAAATTGCTGGAACTCCCTTTTTTGTTGGCCTGAATGTAGACATATGAATATTCAAAAAATATATATGCATTTCTTTCTCAGCTATTTAATCAATGGATGACCAGGATCATAACCTGTCAGTCAGACTCAAATCTTTACCAAAAAAAAAAAAAATTAAAATCATTTCACAGCAATAGAAATGGTGAAATATCCAAGCTTTCAAATGAGCCCCTCTGTGCAAGCTCTGTAATAAACACACCTTCAACATATTCTGACCTCTTCATTTTTCATTGCAAAGATTAATAATAGGTATCTTAGCAACGATGCTGTATTGTCAGCACATGTTGGGGACTTGGCAGCATTCAAGGTCGATCTGCAATAAGCTGTGATTGAATGCCATTAGCTAGATGCCATTTTGCCTCTGGATTTTATTGCTAAATTTTTATTCCAGAAGGGGGAGAAAATACCATGCTGACACAGTTAATATTTGGACCACAGCAGAAAGGTCTGGATCACTTACATGACTTGTATGTTTTAAAAGCTGTGTAATAAATTATATTTTAACCCTTTGAAAACTGACTCTATTTGGGGTAATTTCTGCATGGAGTAGTCATTAAACTGCGTGTGGTTATGAATGCAATGGTTATGGGTTCAGTTCACAAGAATAAGTGTTCAAATGACAGCTCTGCATCTGGAGAATCAGGTACATTTGGTCATCTGTTGACTGACTCCTCTGGGAAAGCCAGATCCTCAAGATGATATCAGTGCCTAAAACAGGGATGATGTAACTGCATCTGAAACTTTTAAACACAAAATCCCTCTTTAGCTACTGCACAAAAAGAGACATCAAATAAAAATCACTGTGGGTGTTTGGGCAATCACGGGTTTTGCTGAAAAGGGGCAACAATTAAACTTTGTTTATAGTTGTTAGACTTGCAAAAATCCGAAATGAGGGATTAATGCAGTCATGTTATCCTCATGGCTACAGGAGAGACAACCAGTAAGAACACCCTTGGTGCATGGCCTTCCCCTTCACACTATTTGATTAAGCCAGCAGTAAACTTCCATTGCCTTCTGAGGGCAGAGGGATCTTACCCCAAATTTGATCATTTAAGACTAAAAAAGGAACAAAACTCTGGAAAGTGATATGGATTGAACCTTTAAGGGTTGCCAGTCACCAAGCTTTAAACCTGCTGTGACCAATCAGACAGGCAGAGCTGTGTAATTCCAGGGTAGTTTTCAGAGTACTAAATAACACAAGACAAAGCATTGGAAATTTCTTCCTGGAGCTTTAAAATGCTGCAACATTTAACATCTGTCCCTTGGCCAATCCCTGCCCAGCAACAGCATGAGTTCCATAATTTCCTACGATTTTGGAAAAGCTTATTCATTTTTTACTGCTACATAGGCTTAGTCGTGTCTGTCTCTGCCTCAGCATTTCCCTTTCCCCAAATTCCTGTTTTTTCAGGTTTTCATGGGACAATGACTCAATACCAGAGTCAGACACAGATGGGGAGAACAACAAACCTGTTCTGGAGCAGGTTTTCAAACTGTGACACATGAAGTAGGTGGCCCATGACCCTTGAGATAACAAGTGTTAGCTGATTTCCTTAAACTAACTCAGTTTTCCCCTGTAATTTCCATGTTTCCAGTATAGAGAATCAATTACTAGTGGAAAAAATGAAGAATTATGACAATAAAAAAAAAGATAAAAAGTCAGATCAATGTCCCATTTACTGTTCCTGCTACCACCTGCTTAATGGCATGATTTAATTTTTCTTTCCCTTGGAAATGTTTATATTCAGTAATATGTCATTTCTTGTGCTTGAGATTAGAGAAAATGCAATTATAAATCCAGATCTGATGCATAATTTTCTAATACAGTCAACTTTTCCCACTGTTCCTATACTACAGCCATCTCTAATTTATTTCTCATTAGGCTCTGGCATCACTAGTTAGGATTCAGAATTCTAGTAAAGCATTCAGAAGTAAATCAACAGACCTGAGAAGAATTTTTAATAATTATTCTTTAAAAATACACCAAAACTTAAATTATTCAGTCATATAGGACTTTTTTCTTTCATTTCTATTTCAGAAATTCAACTGCCCCCTCTTTTTTCTTCACATCCATTAATCTGTACCCTGGGTAGTATGTCCCAAGTGCATTTATCATAAATAGGTTATCTGAAATCGTTATCACCAAAGAAAATCAAACCAGCGTTTATTCCAGCTACTCATGTTATATCTCGCATTGTATATTCCCTGGAGACCAGATTATGAGCTTTGAAGTCTCTCTCTTGAGAAGAAACAGCTTTTCCTGGCTGGCACTCTACCTTGCTTTGCTGGTTTGGAGTCAGACACAGAACAGCAGTTCTTCGCTCTCTCTGTGGTGTTTGATATGTTATAGACAGGGGAAATACCCAAAATATCAATGTGCATCCTGCCTCCTCTGCTCAGCCTGCAGGTACTGCAGTCCCTGGTAGGAACACAGGGCAGAGGACACAGAGGACCTGCCTTTGGTCCCATTTAGTGATGCTTTGTGACACCATCCTCCATCCAACCTAAAAATGCCCATAAAATGTAGAATAATGCTCTGAATTTAATTCCTTGGTTCCACCCCAGGGGAACTGTCCCTGTTGAGTTTCTGCAGATTGTTGTGTCAATGTGTTAGTCACCTGAGTACACTTCCTCCTGGTAAAATGCCCGTGGTGCTTCTTCCCACTTGGAATTTTGTTCACTTTAAGTTTAGTGGAATGGGGCCCCTTGTTCTTTTAGGGGAATTCCCTGGTTCTCTGAGCCCTGGGCCTCCTGCACAGAGGGGCTTCTACTGCTGGTAATTATCAAATGAGAGGATTTTTAAAAAGTACTCCTTTTCTATTGGCTCCTCTCACAAATGCCATTTGATTTGTTCCATTTCATTGTATCTATTGGAGCTCTCTCTTTGTGAATTGATAGTGTATTTTTACTTGCGGAACCTAAGGCTCATTATATTCATAAGTAAGTGAAAATATGTGATAAAAACTTGAATTCATGAGCTTTTCTCTTTTGTAATGTGCATTTTGCACCTCTCCAAAGAAATGCACTCAACATGCCTTGCTCATTTTTGCTTTTGCTTTAGACCCTTACACTGTAATTCCTTATTAAGATACTGAATTAGGGAGTTAATGAGGATCCACAGGGCCTTACACCTTTAGGTCTCTTTTCCTCTTGTGCAGCTTGACCGTGCTGAAGGAGATTGCCCCTGTAAAGAATATTTAGTGCCCTTTTTCCTATTAATTCTCTTGGATTATCTGCCCTGTCTGTGACAGGTATGCAGTGCCTTCCCCACAGTACCCAGGAGGTCACATCACTTATTGCTTATTATCCAAACCGACAAATCAGGGAATGACCTTGAACTGGAATTTTGGCACCAGTCAAAGAAAATACTGGAAACAACAACAACAAGAACGATAAAACCAATCATATTGATAATACAACAAAAATAAAGAAGATACCAATGCAGTGGTCTATGAAATCACTGATGGTAACAGAAGAGTATAAAAAATAGAATAAATAGGCAGTTAACTTTATAGCAACATAAACTGTTCTGCATTATTTGTATATTACTTTTCCCAGTGTGTTGTGAAAGCAATAGCAAACTAATAGCAATGCATAATATGAAAATAACCCACTGCCAAATTAACATCTGCTTTCAATTAAACAGGTGTATCAGAAATTCAGCATATTCATATGCTTAATTAAGGATTGTTATTACCATGAAGTAGAGAGATATTCTAGTAATTAAACATAGTTGAAGATTTTTGTACTCTTTCTTTATAAACTTACTTCGCTTAAATAAGTTAACTGTTCTCAAACTGATCATGTTACATGTAAAGTTAAAAAAAAAAAAGAGCAACAACCCCTCCATGTTATTTTTTGGTAGAGGTTTGCCCAATATCTTCCTAAGTAGCAGAAATCTCCTGCGGAACAGTTTTGGCCCTGCCCAGCACCTGTGAGGGTCTTCCTTGCTCACAGAAAGTCGATCCTTCCTTCCTTGTTTTAGACAAGCCCCACGTGGGGACAGGTCACTGCTCCCTTGGGCTTCCTGTTGAGTGTTCCCTCCTCTGGACAGCACACCTCCTTCAGCACTGAAATAAGCAGTGGGTTAGTCAGCTTTTTCTCTCATGGAAAAAAAAAAAAAGTGTGTAGGGGTCTTTCATCCAGTTTGGAAAGCCGAATTCAGTCAGAATGTGAAATAAGAAGTAAACCTGTGTTGCTGTTTCATGAAATCGTGGTGGCTTTCCTTGACTTGCCTGTACTTGGAGAGGAAAAAAGCCACGTTGTTGACATGGTGTTATTTCATATTTTCCTTCTCTACTGCCACTAGTTTAATAGAACCCCTACTTCTGCTGCTCACAGACACCCACTTGTGTCCATTCCTCTGTGGTTTATGCCCCAGTCCTCATCTTCAGCTGCATAAATTGGCTGACTTGAAAACTGCTGATACAGACCTGTCATGGTGTTTTCCTCAGCTTTGTAAATGATGTTTTCCAGGTGAAGGACATTGTGTTAATGAATGTTCTGTGTGTGCCTGCTTCACTTCAGGCTGTGTTGTCTGAGAGATGTGAAAAGTCAAAGTGAACTTCATACAGCTGAACACAAGCAGGGAGAAAGATAAAACAACAGCTGAGAACTTCTCCAGTATGAATGGAAAAAATAATTAGATTTCCCTCACAGACCAGCACCCAAATCTTTTTGCTTATATCTTTCTCACCAAGGAATCAGCAGAGAAAATTCTGTCATTAATTTTCAAATTAAATGAGCCTTAATATCAGCTTCTTCAGCTACTTCTGCTGTGGAGTCATGGGCATGGCTCAGGAGGTTCAGAGTACTGAGCCAGGCAGCAGCTGAGCTGAGCAGTAAAATCTGTACTAAGCTCCTCCTTATCCCTGGACATGAATGAGGGGAGAACTGGATTAACCTAACTAATTTCTAAACCTCTCTACTTCCTCTAGTTGTTCTCCCTCCTTCCCCCAGTTTTCTGTGACAAATCCATGCAGCATCTCTGTATGTTATTCCAGACTTTACACAGTGGAAGAGAAATAGTGATTTTTTTCCTTCCCTCTTACCCAGCATACCAGACTTAACCAGGAGTAAAAACAAAGAGCAAGTGCATGAAATGTCCTTGTTCATGTAAATCTGAGATAGTCACCAGAATAGATTGAAAATTGAATTTTCATCCCATAGGCATATCCTTTTAACTTAGAAACCATACCAAATGTAAAAGGGTTGAGGGAAGCAGAGTTTAAATTTAATGAGATGTTTTAATTTAATAGTTTAAAATTTTGTTTTACTTCAATGATTTCAGTGTTTCTGTTGGATGGTACAGCACAGCTGAGACAATGGAAATGAAATGCTGTGATAATGCCACTGAAACTGCGGGAAAAAACAAAAAACTCTCCAACAACAACTTTTGTGTTAGAGAATCAAGGCATTACTTTATTCTGGCCAGATGTTGTTCTGGCCAGGATGTGCAACAGAAATCATTTCATCCACACATAGCCCGGGTTGTGCAGAGAAAATCATGCCATGACACATGGATTTACTAGACTTTTCACGTATTTTATACAGTCAAAACCCACAGAAATTCAGTGGTTCAGTGTTCACTGGTCCCAAGTCGCACAGTTCTTAGTGTTTGGTTTCCTATTGGATATGGATTTCTTTGCCTCTGATGCTAACTAGGGTCTCATTCTTATCTCACCTTTCCCAGACCAGGTGTGTCCGATCATGCCAGGGGTGATGTCTGGAGTTGATGGTCATTAATGGTCGTTAATAGTTGTTATCTTTTGTGTATCTCTGTGCTAGTCCCAGTCTGTTGAGGTGTTAAGCTCATTAGACCACTCCTGGTGGAACAGCCCCCTGAAAAGGTACTTCAGTTCCCTTCCCCTGGGGCAAAAGGGAACAAAACTGACTAAAGCTACATAAAAAAATTTAAAATTTGTATCATTTCCAACAGTACCTATCCACACAGAAGACTGAGTAATCTGATCTGTTACCATGTGTGCTGATTTTTGTAAATCAATTTTATTTGGTTGTCACCTATAAGTAAAGCTTTGTAAAGGGCAGGCCTTGTAGAATCATGGCTACTCAAAAGGTCTGTGCTCCCTGTCCCTGCCCCACAGAGAGCACAGATTATTTAGGTTGGGGGTTTATATTAGAAGTCACTGATGAATGAGATTCAAGTCAAGTTGGAAAGTATTAATTTTTAATGTCGTCAAAAAGAACGAATCAAATTGTAAATACATGAAGTAGTATTTGATACTATTGATATATATAGATAACAGATATAAATTGACTTTTTTCCTCCTATTGATCCTTAGCCAATTTATAAGGTGCTTTGAAGTAGAATAGCTTGAAAAAATGAGTTGTTTTAGGACATTTGGAAACGTCTATCAGAGAGATGCAGCTTTTGCATCTCTTAACAGCAGCATTTGGGCCCTTTGGGAAACCCACCTGTTTGTCCAGTATTGTGATGTAGAGAAGTTCACGAAAACTTTATATAATTCAGGTGAGTGATCTCATCCTTGTGCCTTTAGTTCAGCAGAACTAAGTGAGCTAAGAACTAAGCTGAACTAAACTCTTCTGATAGATTTTTACAGGGCTTTTATTTCTTCCTACTGACACCAGTAACCTATATTTGAAAGAGAGAGGTGTGTTTTAATTTCTATTTTTATTTTCACAGCAGAATGAGTGTTTGTCACACTTCACAGAATGACCAAAAGATTGAACCTGGTCTCACTTTCACAGCTTTTAATTTGGATCAACTTCAAGGGAGCTAGTCCAGACTTGAATATTTTAAGTGGGAGCAGGAAAATTTGACTCAGTATGGGCTTGGTTCTGATTTCAGATGTGGTTGTCATCACCACAGCTCTTACTTGATTCGAAACCTTGGGTCAAGTGCATTAGCTGTGTGGCCTCGTCCTTTTCGGGTGGAAATTACTGCAGGACCATTTAAATAAAGTCTTAATCAGGTGCCATACAAACTCCTGATTAAGGTTCTTAAATAACAAACTTGAAGTTAAAACCAGCAGGGCATAAGAAATTCCCAGAGTAGTGAATACAGAATCATTAATCTGAACCACTTTGCATTCCTGCTCTGAATGTGTTAGTAGAGTGCTTGATTTAATTGTGATCCTGCTCTTAGAAAAGTATCTGCTGTGAGCATACATTCACTTTTTGCTAATCAGAAATGTTATGCAATAGAACTCATAGAAACAAGTTGTCATTTAGTATTTGAATATGGAATAAAAGAATTTCAATTAAAAGACTTGCTTTCTCTTAAGTAGCAATCACTGCAACATGAGACTGGCAAGAACATCAGTATGGAGGTCTGAATATATACCACATCTCCCAGAAGTGTGTGGACCAGGATAAGGACAGGACTAAGCAGGGCTCTTCCACACCCCTGTGGCTCCTGTTTGCAGTGGTGCAAAGCACAATTAGCAGAGATTCAGTGGAGTGATGTCAATGGAAAAACAGAGTAAACCAAGTCAGAATCAGAACCATGAGTTTCTTCACATTTCCTTTCTATTTACCAGCTGGGTTTGCTGCTGTTCCCAACCCGTTTTGTAGAAGAAACCATCACAGCAATGCACGAATTTGGTGCTGGAGAGAACCAAAGAAGTGCTTTGTATTTTGGCCAGGATCTTCTACATTTTCAGTGCAGGGTACCCTTAGGTGCAACCCAACCTCAGCTTTAGCACTGCTGAGGAAATACTTCCCGGTCCCCCACTCAGGTCGCTGGGGTCAGTGGTTTAGCTGAGGTTATCTCTATAATCACATGCATGAGTAACAGGGGAGCTCCCAGGAACCCAAGTTCTCCTGGCAGACAGAGTAGGTCAGGCACAGCGTTCAGGTGGCAAAGCTGCTTCTCTTCAGGTTGTAAACAGCTTTGCCTGGGACATCATCTGGAGGAGTTGGGATTCTGTGAGGCTGGTTAGTCATCTAAAGAGAGTAGGTGTTAATGACCTTTGATGTTATAAATATGCATGGCAGGGGGATGAACAGCCTGTAAATTACTGTTTGAGCTGCCTCTGTGCTGGGCTCTGCAAAGATTTCTCCTACACATCTTCTGCTGTTCTTTTCCAGACTCTTCCATGCATCTCCTTATTCTGGGGGTGACTGGCTCCTGTCAGTCACTGGGATGAAGGGTGCTACTGATTTTTGACAAAGGTGCATTTCCCCAGCACAGAACTGGCCCCCGGCAAGCCAAATGTGAGATTTGTGCTGGTGCAGACTGTCTTCACCACTGATCTTTCCAGTGTCAAGTGACACAACAGTGACACAGCCAGAGCCGGTCCAGGTGGGCTCAGCATCACCTCCAGAGAATCCCAGCCTCACAGACACGATGATTCTTTGTAGGTTTTGGGATTTTTTTTATTGAATTGTGACTGAGCAGAGGAGTTCCAAATGGAAAATTCAACTGGCACTGGGAAGGAGGAGAAAGGATTCTCCAGGGAGAACAAATAGGTCACTGCAGGAAAGCCCAGCCCTGGAAGTCCAGCAGGACTTAGATCAATGGGCATGTTATCAGCCCTGGGCTAATCGCCCTTTCCCTGCGTTCAGTAAATGTAAACCCTGAGTTTAAGACTGGAGTCTTAACCCTGAGTAAACCCTGAGTAAACCCTGAGTTTAAGACTGGATTTGGATTCCGCTGTCTTTAACAAAGCAGTTCTCCACTTCTCCTTTGAAGTTTCAGTAATTCAAGGCTCCCGTGAAATGCCTACTGCTACAATTGCAAATTAGTTAAAATGGGGTGAGCAAGCTCAGCCCATCCCAGGAGATTCCCAACTACTCTTTGCAGGACTTAGGGAATTTCTTAGACTCCCCATGCAGCAAAGCTCAAATGTGCAGCTAAAAATTAAGTTCCTTTTATAGGTATTTTTTATATAGTCACTAATTTAGGGGAACAAATTCTTTACAGCAAGTAAACATAGGGTATGTGCAATGAATATTAGAGTGCTTAAAAAAGGAAAACAATATAATATGTTCTCTGTATGATTGGAGTATCCCCAGTGCTTGTTTTCCAATTAAGTGAAAAACCACAGAAAAGTAGGGATTATATAAAAAGAATATATCTGCAGTCACACCCAGGATATTGGTAGAAGCAACTAACAATAATTTTTTGTCTCAGCAGAATATTGTGAGAATTAACTCATATCTGAAAAAAAAATGCTTTTAGTTCTGGGATGGAAGAACCTGGACAAATATAAACCATTTCAATGTTTGGAACCAGTCTGGAAAAATTTCTTCTGCTATAATCCAATTCCTCTTTGCTGGAACTATTCGCACTGGAAGACAGAACTAAAAATAAGGATATTAAGGATTTTCTTATATATGGAGGAAGTCACTGCTTGATGCAACTAAGAATTACCTGTATGATTAGGTGGGGTTATTACTGGTTAGTTAAACATGAAAATGGTTCTTGCAATCAGTTAAAACACCATCTTTATGGTACCTGATATGAGACTTTTCACACACAAGTCAGAATTTGACAAAAATGTAGAGATTGGTAGCACTTGTGTTGGTCTCTTAAAGCTGCTCACAGAAAAAACAACTGTTTTAAACAAATATGATTTTGAGGCCTGTATGTAAATATATTAAGTTTCAAGGTGTGATATTAACTAACTAATCATCTGGAGGCTCTGTTGATTTGATGTGGCAGTGCAGAATTTTTATCTCATCAGTGAGTGGTATTTTGCATATGAAGTTTACAAACACAATATGTTTTTGTCATATAAAATACAGTTAATTTTGCTCACCACCACAAGGGAAATTTTGGAGTAATTTTATCAACATGTTCCGTAATGAAATGAATTTTGGGGCTCCCAGGCTCAGTAACTTTCTCAGAAGAAGAAATAACACTTCTTAGTCTCACTCTGGTGGTTGCTGGAAACTATAAAAGTCTGTAAATACTTTAAACAGGAACATTTTAAAAGGTTAGAAATTAACCATGGTGAAATTTGCTCCTTTCTCTCATTTCAGAAACCTGAAAGGGTAAAAGCACAGGGAAACAGGTGGAGGGAGTACAAAAGCAAAACCTAGAGAAAATTAATCCAGCTCAGAGCGAGGTGCAGCAGTTTTAACAAAGAATGCAACTAAACCATAATTTTTTCTGCAGGGATGGGTGGTCCAGGACACTGGCAGCATGCAGGTGTCTCTTGTGCTGAGTGGCTGCTTTACTGGTGGATACCCCAGTTTTTACTCCATTTATCCCAGTCCATGCCTGGCAGAATGCCCAAGGCTGAAATCCAGTAGCTAGTCTGGAAGAAACCACTGCCATGTAAATGTCAGAGAAGGAGATGTGGTGTTTTGGACCAGAAACAGGCTGTCATTGCAATTCTTGCCCATATCCACCTGTCCAAGAGCAACCTGCCTTTCCTCCTGGGAAGGCTGTAGCTCACGGAGAGCCTTGCAGCCTTCCCCACGGCCTGCAGCTCCCAGGCACAGCTGGATGTGGGGGGATTTTGGTGTTTAAGGAAGGGAGGAGATCCCTGCTGGTACTGGAGCACGGCCAGAAGGAGGGAAGTGGCTGTGTCTGACCGAAATAATCAGCGTGAGGCAGAATTGGAGGCACGGCCCTCGTGAGGCTGATGACCAAGGGCTCCAGCACATCCTGTAAGGCTGATGACCAAGTGCTCCAGCACATCCTGCAGCAGGGGAAAACAGCTGTGCAAAATGCTCCCATCCCGTGTGAGGGCAGGTAAAATAACCTCCAGCCTTTGTGGTGAATGAACTGCCCCCGGCTCCAAGCTCTGATCACCCTCTTTGGATGGAGGCCACGGAAAGAACCAATAGTGACATATGTGTAACACTCTTATTCTCAAATGATCTGAAATGCCTCCTAAATGCCTTTCAAATTACTGAAATGCCTTCTGAAATACAGGCTCTGGCAATATGTGAGACGTTGCTGTGCTGGGCAGGGGACATTTCTGTGCTGCTGCTGGGCAGGGGACGCTGGGGGATGCAGGGAGGCTGAATCCCTGCAGTCCCATCCTCTGCTTCCACATTCCCTCTGGAAGTTTGGACTTCATTTTGTGCAGCATTTTACAGCACTGAGAGGTGCTATGAAAGGAAGGTTCTGTAAAACGATGCTGCAGAGAGATTAAAAAATCCTAATAGACAGATGGAATGAGGTGAGGCCTGTGTATTTCCACGCCGAAGTTGCGTCATCTCAGGCAAATTAATGTTTAATGATTTGTCTTATTCAAGATTTGTAAACCCCACTTTGGGCTTAATCTCTGTGCTCCATTGGCTTTAATTAAACTCATCTGCATCTTGTGAGTTTTGGTGAGCTCATTACAAGGCCTACTGGACAAACAAAATATTGCTCATGTGGATGAATTACCCTGAATTCCCCATTTCTGCATTTTTGCTGTTTCATGTGATCCAGTGAACAAACAAATTAGCATTAAATGTTTGCAGATTATTGCAATGAATGTGTTACTCCTGTCAGGATTGATTGAAGGGAAAAGAGGCTACATTCTGATTTTTATCTACAATATGCCACTGCACAGAAGTCCTGGTAAGCATGAAATGAGGAACTGAGCACCCTGCTTTCATTGTCAGGCTCTGGATCTCAGACAAAAACTCTTTCCAGAGCCTGTATCTGATAAATTATTGGTACCAGAGTGGCATTTGAGGTGCCTGAATAAAGAGGCAATACAAATATTTTCTATTTGTTTACACTGAAAAATATCATATACTGAACTGTCAAGTCTGAAAAATTGATGCTTCTGACTTCACAAATATTCAGCAGCCTAATAGAAATGTCAGATGCGTGTGGTTCTGAGCGAGGAAAAGGGAAAAAAAAAAGAAACAATCAGCCACATAACAAATGTTCATTTATTTTCATCAGATTTGATACTTTATCATGCAAGTGATAGATCCAAAGACCAAGAAAGTTTCTAGAGCTTCTTTTCTTCTTGATTTCAGTGATTTTTGATTAAGCACTATAGAATAGCAGGGTTAAGTTGCAGCTGTTTAACATCACCAGTTCTTGCTGGAAAATTGGTGTCCCATGGATGAAGATTTGTGCTGCTAAAAGCAAAGAGGCTGGGGCTGCCTTTCAGCAGATTCTACCAGGAGGAGTACGTGGCTTTGGGGATCAAGTAGAACCATTTTGGTGCAGCAAGATTTCACCCTGTTCATGTGCAGATTGGAAAGCTGTGTTAGGAGTGGGATGGGAAGCAATCTTCTGCCCTTTCATTATTTTAAATTTTTTTTGTAACTTACTGTTTTCTGCTTTAGAAAGGAGAAAAGAAAGTCACGTAATAGTGGGAGGGATGAATGGGTTTTTCATCTGTTTGGCTGAAATTGCAAGGAGTAGTAAAAATGGAACTTTTGAACTAGAGGGTCCAAATCTGGGAATGTGGAAACTGGAATATTCTGATCACCAAGGACACATAGATGGTCCTTGGGGGGAGCAGCAGCAAAGTGGTGAAAATTGGCATTTTTGCTGCCAAGAGCTGCCAGAGCTGCAGTTGTCCCTTGCCTTTGTCATGTGCACACAGTGAAAACACAAGAAGGTAAAAAGTCTGAATTGAAGCCCACCAAGATATGGAAAAAAATATCATTCTTGCTTCTGTCAATTTCTTTGTAAAGAGCTTTCAGGCCCTAAATTCAAAGCCAAAGCAGATCAATTTTATGATGGTCTTTGTTTTCTCTGTAATATCTTAGGACAGATTATCCTTGGGGCAATAGCTGTGTTTTGGTGTAATTATATAATGAGAGCAAATGCACATAAATCAGATAAATGGGGCATGATCCGTTATAGGATTTTTGTGGCAAACATACACGGTGCCTGTGAAGTACATGGTCTTGAGGTCCAACTAAGGGAGCTGTCAGCAGCCACTAAGGGTGATAAAGTTGCAGCTTTCAAGACCAGGCTGTGGGGAACAGGAAGGATTGGATACTCATTAAAAATGCAGCCCCAGGGGGCTGGTTCAGCTGCTGGAGGGGCTGGAGCAGTCCCTGCATGTTCTTCTGTCCTGAAGGCATAGCAAGAGGTTCAGGTATGAGGAACAAAACAAATTTCAGCTGAGGACACCCTGGACTTTGGGGGCTGTTAATTTTCAAAGTTTCTGTATCAGACTGATGTTTAATTGGTGGTGTTCAGTGGGAGGTTGGACTGGATTAGCTTGGACATCTTTCCAAACCTGAATGATCCCATGATTCTAAATTTCAAAAGGAGTGTGGTATCTGAATATTGAACGAGGTTAAAGTAGTATTTTCTTTTCTGAGGCAAAACTCATGATTTTACCCAGCCCAAGGGAGTTACCCTATGCCTGAACTGTCCCTGGGTGTAGGGAAGGCTAGGACAGCAAAACACTGAGACTGCAACTGGGAAGAAGAGTTTTGTCCTTATTCAGTCCTGGCTACCACTGTGTCCCATTATGCCAGCATGGAAAAA
The DNA here is from genome assembly GCA_013397975.1 of Machaerirhynchus nigripectus. Taxonomy (NCBI): domain Eukaryota; kingdom Metazoa; phylum Chordata; class Aves; order Passeriformes; family Dicruridae; genus Machaerirhynchus; species Machaerirhynchus nigripectus. The sequence goes on along the minus strand of VZRQ01007671.1, from coordinate 99,784 downwards.
AAGACTTAAAATGTCTTTGAATCCCTGAGTACCAAAAAAACCCCCATTTCTTTAAATACAGGTTGAGAATTGCATTCTCACAGGAACTTGTGCACATGGTTGTCTATTTTTGTATTTGACCTAAACTTGTTCCTAAATCTTATGGATTTAACAGGAGTTAAGTCAAAGCATACAAGTGGAGAAATTATTGTCTGTATAACTGGTACTCATTTGCTGAAAAAGAAATTGCTCTTGTAAGAAACAACAGGAAGAAACTGGTCTCAGATAAATGGATATTGCTGTGGCATAATAGTCCCTGATAGTCTGTAACTTTTGTTTGTGCAAGCTAAATGGTGCAATTTTAATTACCATTATGTTCAAATCACTGTAGTGGATTACAGGATGTTTGTGTTGCTGAAAATCTAATTTTTTTTTTTCAGTTTTTTAAATGGGAACTCGTGAGCAGCCATATTATCATTATCCTGTGGTTCTTTTGAAGAGCCTTGGGATTTGCAGGAGAGAATGAAGGCACAGATTAGATATTGTCATGCCACAGTCCTGATATAAATAGCTGAATGGGGTGGGTTTTGCTTGCAAGCTTGGGCTTCTAAAGGCAGCATTTATGGTATTTCTTTCTCTGAACATGGATGGCTGGAGAGACATGAGGGTACAAGAGAAAAACAAATGTCACTGAGCTGGTTCTGGCTCTCCTGTGCACTGGGTGCCCCTCCCTGCCTCTCCTATGCAGGTAAAGCACTGTAGTGTCCTTAAAAAATACTGTGTACTACCCTTGGAAAGAATGTAAGTTGAATGCAAGTTGAAAAATGGGTGCCTTGGACTTTAGGACTATAGAAAGGAAGAAAAGAAAATAGGAAAGTTGATTGAGGCAGGTTATATTGAACTGTCTGGCACTCTGTGGAAGTGGTGCTTTCGGTAAAACAGCAGGGGTACAACAGATAAATAAACCAGCAGCACAACTGCCAGCAGCTGTCAAATCAAAAGCAGCAGTAAAGCAGAAATACATAGTCAGTATCAGTCTGAACAAGCATTTGTTAAACACATCAAGGACAGACAGACAGTTGTGCAAAGCCATAACATCAGTGGTGTTTTCAGAAGATAATTGTTCCTGTTGGTACCAGCTGGCAGTTGGCACTCTGTTCTGATGGCTATGACTCTCTTAATCAAATGAGTGAGGGAAAAGAACCATGAAATCATTTTTAGGAAAAAAGAAAACCAGTTACACGGTTAGTTTTGGGTGATGGAGTGATCCTGCCATCCTTTTTCCCCTGAGTTTCCCATAATGGAGTCTGCTAGGAACTCACACCACCAAGAGGTGACTGCAGAATTTTGGAAGGTATCAATTAAGTGGGGACCTGACCTGGTTCTGCACTCATCAAGGTACTGCTGGGAGCCAAAAACATTTTGTTTCCCCACCACAAATGTTTTTCCACAGTCAACAGTGGTGGATTTTCCCAGCTCAGCCTGTGCAGCTTTGGGAGTGCTGATCCCAAAGGTGTTGGGTTTTATTAAGATTTTTGAAACTGAATGTTGCCCTGTAAATCCACACAAACCAAATGCACAGTAGAGGGATAACAACACAACACAGAGGGGTTTAGTGCCTGCCCACAAACAACATTGTCTGATTCCATGGATGGGTAATGGATGGTGTCTGTGACCAGTCCATGTCCATAATTAAGTTCTTGAGTTTTCTAGGTTATTTACTCTGGAAACTTCTAAGGAACTGGGTGTTCTCTGGGCTGCAAACAAGGACTTGGGAGACAGGTCTGGGCAGCAGTGAAAGAATAACCGCTGGAAAACCACGGGGGTTTCAACCACTTCCCCTGCCAGTGAATTCTGAGCAGTATTTTTATTAAAATCAAAGTAATTTTAGTTGTATGAACTAATGATACTAGACCATCTTTCTGTAGTTTTCCTATAGTGACTCTCAATTCTGCAGGGCACCTCTTAATGCACACGTTCTAATTCCTGCAATTCCTGTAACTCTGCAGGAGCAGGTCACCTGAAATGCTCACAAAACAATCCTCCCCAGCCCTCAGACAGGCTGCTTTGATAAGTGTGCTCATGAAGAGCCTTTGAAACAGAAGACAGCAGCTGCACACTGCTGCTGCCTCCACGGCATGGGGAATGTTTCATCAGCTCCTTTTTAATGTGTGACTTTGTTTTTTCATCTGGGATTTTGTCTGATAAGGACATTCTATAACTTTCTCTAGCAGTTGCAGTGAAACTCTAGGCAGATGTGTGCCTCTGTGTATGGGGGGAAAAAAAGCCTCTCTAAAAATGTACAGCTTCTAAAGCCAAGCCAGGTTGAGAGAAGCAATGGCCCTAAATGTGCATCATCAAAGTTCACAGTTCTTGTGGCTTTCTTTCCCCTCCTCTCATCCTTTAAGATTCTGAAGCAGCACACTTCAAGGGTTTGACAAGAAAGAGGCAGATATTCCCTTTTGTGCAAATCTGCTTGATGCTTATGAGCACCGTTCATCTAAAAACCCCGTTAAGGTACTCTCCTACTGATGTGGCTCTGACAGAGAGAAACAGAATTAGTTCCACAGCAAGGAAGCAGAAAAAAACAAGAAAAGCCATCTTGCAAGTCTGTCACTCCAAAGAATATAATAAGTTAACATAAATTACCATGTCCTGTTAAATAGGATATATTGATTCTTATCTGAAGGGGAGAAATGTGTGCAAAAATTCAAATAGCACAGCACAGACACAGGTTTCCCTACCAAAAGTTGTGTGGCCCTTTGGAGTCTGGTCCAGAGCCATTTGCATTTCAGGAATCATTCTCCTGTGCAGTGCAAGGAGTGAAACAACTCCCTGAATCCTTCTGGCAGAAATCTGGTCAACAGGACCACAGTGAGGGCTTTTCTGAAACCCAACGTCCCACTTCAGGTGCTGGAATGTTCCTATAATTGTGGAAAATTTGGGGCTCCCTTTTTGGACTAAGTTGATATTTACATCGTCCCAATGAATGACAGGTTCCTTAGAATACATGCTGGCCAAGATTTACAGAGATTGGAAAGGAGATTTGTGTTTGTTTATTTATTTATTTATTTGCACAAGGGCAGTTCCTTGCAGCACAGCTCCAGCCATACATCAAAGGCACATTTTATGTGGCTTTGCACAAGCAAGAATGAGTCCTTCTTCTGGCCCCAAAAGCCTTCAAGTTTACAAAAAAAGAGACAACAGGCAGATGAGTAGTAAGACATGACAGAGGATTTGGTCAGCACCACTCAAAATCACAGACCTCAGAAAACGCCTCTTTTGAAAACCAGTGTGTCAGAGTGGAGCATCTCCTTTAGCTTTGAAATTAAGATATGCAATAAATAGCATAAAAAGCAAACAGAGATGTCACTTGAATACACAGAGGACTGGTTTCACTCTGACAATCAAAACTTTTCTGTCTTATTGCTTTGTCTTGAACTGGAATTTGTCAAAATTGGTATATCCTGCAGAATTTTCCAGTTTTGCCAAAAGCGCCTTTGTTTCAGAAAACTAAGAGTTGGAATTTTTTTTGTTCTTGTTGCCTTTATAATTTTGGGGATTTTATCATCTCCTTAAAAAAATGGTGGGAGAATACTCTGGTCATGTTATGAAAAAATGGGTATAAATGTATGAAAATCAGATTATTCTGGATTTCAAATTATAAAGCAGAGTTCATGGTTTGATTAAGTTTACCGAGGTTGCTTGCACCATTCTTTTGGTGAATTTTAATAGCTTTTTGTGACTAATGAGCCTTTCCATTAAAGCATGTGTCATTAGGAAGAGGTGGCTCTCTATGTATTCATAAGCAACCTCTTTTCAGTTTAGAATAAAACATCTGTTATCATATTTTGAGTATGTGGCAGCTAATGCAACATAGTAGTTGTGCTAGGGAAAACATGGGGCTGAAAAACTTTAAAAATATAGTGCTTGAAAACCCCAATAAACTACTGTCTTTGCATATATTTCTTAGGTATTATAACTGCTGTGACTTTAGACAGCTCTTTCTGAATAATTTTCAAGGCTAAATTTTTTACTACTGCAGCTGTGCATGTCCGAATGCTGAATTATTTAACAGTATTTTAAATCAATTATCAAGTGATGTATCAGAGAATATATTCTGCCAACTCACTGTACCTCTCCAATTGCATGTGAGTAAAAAACCACCATCTAGTATATTTTGTACAATACTTTTAATCAAAAAGAGGTAAGAAAGAAGCAGACATACAGGAAAGAACTGTAAGACAGGCAACAGAGAATTGTGTCTATAGATACAAAGGTTGGCACACATTTAGTCACACTAGCCAGGGTACCCGATATATATTCCCATCTTTAAGTGTACTTTGCTTAAAAAACAAATTAATTGGCCACATTACCCAGTGTTTGTAGGTTGGAATCAAGAGCCTGAGTCTCTGCCTACAGTCAGTGAGGGCCTTTTTCCAATGCACAGGGAGTTTCCAAGTGGTCCCACCTGAAAATTTACTTGGCAAATCTCACACATCTTTTTTAAAAATGAAGGAAATACCCCAAGCCACCAGGCATTTTTTGTCCAAAGTCCAACTAATGTTCTATTTAGGCAGCAAGTGTGAGGTCGTATGTGTGGTTCCTGATGGGTGGGAGAAGGATGAGTGCCTGGATCCCTGCAGCACTGGCACTGCTGTGCACAGCAACCTTTGGTGTGAACTCAGGGCACCCTCATTTTCACTCCATGAATATTCTCTGCCTTAGCAATGAATATGTAAATCTGTAGTGCTGTTCTCTGGTTTGCCATAGAGAGAATCAGACCCTGAACTTTCATCAGTACTAATCCACCTGCTTTGTTGATAACATGGGCTATGCAAACTAATAAAGTCTTTTCTCTTTCCCTGTCTTAAAGCTCAGATTCAGAGTTCATCCCCAGTATTTAGGTTTTACTTCTTTCTTAAAAAACTAAGGCTCAAAGGTGGATGAATTTTTGTCATGACAACCTTGAGCCTTGACTTCTCCATCACTTGTACTGTAAGTCATGGCTTAGGTACCAGGACAATGATGGGGGAGAAAATAATGGTGTCAGGGATTGTCAGCTGCCTGTGGCACATCTCAGGAATGTCTTCCCTTTAAACAGCCACAGAGGTGCAGTTTCTTCAAGGATCACACCATGCAATTACATGGTTTACTTCTTCACATCAGTGACAGACATACCTGGTTTGGTTCCATTGCATCCCCATGGTAGAACATGGGACACTGATGTGTCTCTGTCCTTGAAGCTCTGATGTCTGCTCTGTTCCTGGCTGCTTTTGGCTCCTCCTGGTGCACATTCTGGAAAATATTGAGGAGGAAATAAGTGCCTTCCATAGGGCTCACCTGAGAAAGACCTTGTAAAAATGAGTGAACAGAATGAAATACTGGGAATGCTGAAGGAGAAGGATGCACAAAGGAGCTGGTGAGAGCTGAGTGTCACTGCTGAGGAGACAGAGCTGCAGATCTTCTTTCTTTTAGTTTTTTCCTTTTCTTTGTTTAACTTTAAGAGAAAAGATGCAAAGAAAGAAAATTAAAATATTTTGCTGGCAGTAGTGAGCTGAACCCAAATTCCTTTACTCATAAACCCATACAGATCTTTAGGTGTAGTGACACCATTTATTTTAACTGGTTTACAGTGCAGCCTGTGGATTGAGTTCCACATGCACCATCCTGGCCCCCGTGGATCTCCCAGAGTTTGTAGACAACAGGGACTGACTCAGTCCTCGATGTAATTGTGTATCATTTGGGAACCTTCTCATCAGGAAGGCAAGTGCCAGCTCAGATTTGCAAGTTTCTCTCACATAATTATCAAAGAGAATATCCTGAATAAGTCTCTGCATTGGCTCTTGAATTAAACACAAACAAAACACCTTCGAAATAGTTATCCTTCACAAACAACATAGAAATGCCAAACTTGTAAGAATCCCTTTCCTCCTGAATGCCTGGCCAGCCATAGAGATGCATTTCAATCTTCCAGCAATCGTATTTTCCATCCTTTTTTCTTATTCTTTCTGAAGATGCTTGTTAATGAACCTTCTTGAAGAGTCACAAAGGAGGATGAAAGGCCAGAGCACTGGGTAGAAAAGCAATGCAGATTGGAAAAGACAGAAAGCTTATTTAATTCTTTCTTTTCCTGATCTCAACTCCCTCAAGTTATCTTTAAAAGGATGTTTAAAGCTTACTGTTAAAACTTTTCTACATTTAACTGTAATAATTAGAAGCAGATGAGGTAGCACTCGAAAAGGGGAAAAATTTCACAACTGATTTCAACCACTACTGGCCATGTGTTTGGGGGTGGGTGGGATCTTCAGCAGAGTTCACAGCTGTCATTTTACCTTGGTTTTTATTTTTTAATCTGTTTTGCTTGAATTTCATTTGTTAAGAATTAAAGTCTTCACTTTGTGCCTGTTACTTGCCAAACCTCTGAATTCTAAACGGGCACTAATGACTCTCAGCAGCAGCAGGTTGAGTTTTATTTGAGGATGGAGTTTATGATTCTGCCAGTAAAGTGAAAGGTGTGGGTTGAAAGAAAGAGTGTGGGAAGGGGGTGTGGGAAGAGTAGAGGGATTGGAACAGTCTTGGCCAGGTCCCCAGGAAGTGGCACTGCACTTTGCATGCTGCTCACCACATGGATCACCCTCCCAGTGGAATGATCAGGATTGATTGTTCCTAATGAGAACATAAACCCAGGAAGTCTGGTATCATGCCTACATCAATGACTAATTCCAGTCATTTAAAGAGGACATAAAAACCCTCTAATGAATCTACTGATTCCGCAAGGGAAGGGAAGTGCTGATGTGATACTCTAAATACCAAGATCTCAGTCAACATAATTAATATTCATTCTCAGCCATGCTTTTCTCAGGATTGTTAAAGTATCTTAAATGCAGATGAAGACTGTTACAGGTGAATATCTTCAGCTTTTTTTCAGGGTAGATGGAAATCACTGGTCTAATGGCTTCTGGTCAAGTTGAATTTTTGATGTAGTAGTAACTTAAGGGCTCAGTTTATTCCTGTATCATCTTAGACCTGAAGAAATAGGAAAAGCATAAAATATTTCTGGACAATGGTCACTAGAACATGATATACAGCTGGAGTAGAAGAAGGAAGCCCTGCATGCTGCAGCTGGTGCAGATTCTTTAATGTTTGTCAGACCTGAATTGTGTTGGAAGGAGATGTTGTGAGGAATGGATTCTCTTGCTGTTTGCACAGGGGCCAGGCTGCACAGCCACTCCATGTGCCGTTTATTGCACTGCATTATGGATGAGGTGGTTTTGCCAGCAGATATATAAACACAAAAGGGGGGAGGGAAGAACACAAGAGGACAAACAAATTCGTGTATTGCCCAATATACAACTCCTAGGAATAATTTAGAAAACTTTAAAACACTCATGTGCAAGTATTTTGGAACTGTAGCTCTGAAATTAGTTATTTTCTGCATTCTTAACAGAGAACACTTCACCATGAAACCACTCTTCCTTCTGCTGGAATTAACTTATAGCTACTACACTGCTGTTACAGGACACCTGCAATCCCAACAGCCTGGCCCGAAAATGTGAGGTCACATCCTAAAAAAAGAGCTGTGCTCTTTCATTTCTCATTGCTTTAAGGGGATTTTAGGTGCTAAGTCCATTTGTAAACCTGCTGTTCAAACTGCTAAGATTGTGTAGGCGTGTAGCAAGTAAGGAATGCCAAATGTCTAAAAAGCACCACCAGGCAGTGATTTCCAACAGACATTAGGAAACACTCTGCTTAGGGATTTATTGGTAAATCCCACTGGGCTACCCTGTAGGTAGTCAAATCACTGTTGTGTCTGGGAGCAGTCACAGGAGATGCTAGGCCCTTGTATTGCGAGGTTCTCCCACGCTGGCTGTAAATTCCTTTCTGATCAGCACTCAGCTGGTCCAGAGGGGTTCCAGCTGGTCCAGTGGGGCCAGTTTCAGTCAGCACAGCCCCTCGAAGATGTCAAGGGAAGGGTGAGGCTGGTGACAGTCATTGCTCACCCATGGGAGAACACAGCCCTTCAGTCTGGAACAGCAATAGGTGTAACCAGAATAAATCACCACTTCAAGCCACGAAGAGTGTCAGAATTTGGCTCTTCATCAGTTGTTAGATAACTGGCTTGAAACTTGGCATCCATGTAGCTGGGAATCACCACTTGTGTTGACCACGAGACACTGGCATTTTGTCAGGGCAGTTTCTTGGCTTTCAGAGTAACACCTGACTTGGAAGGGTTCACTCCTATTTCTTTAAATCTCCTAAATGCTGTGCAGAACTGAAGGTCATTACAGTTTTCCTGGATGAGCTGTCATGGAGTGTTGGAGTGAGAGCTCCTCTGGACCCAGGCCCAGAGGAAAACCAAAGCACAAGAATTGAATTAAAACCTTTGGATAAGCTGAGATACATGAAATCACACCAAAGTGAAATAGAAATACAGATTCTTAACTCTTAGTAGAAATATATGCTAAGTGCCTTAAACATTGAAAAGCTGCAGCAAAGAGACCTTGAACACAGTTTGTACTGCAGCAGTTTTACCTTTTCACAGAATTTCCTTACTCTAGACAAAACATACATAGAGCTATATTGTTCACATTTTATAGATAGAGTGTTCACATAAACAATAAGAGCTGATAGAAGCTATATATGCAAATCTGTGTAACACCTGTGTGAGACTTGTGTGAGATTTACGATCATCAGAATTAGACCAGGATAGGTTAAGAAAAGAAAACTAGAATGGTGTGTTAATTTTACTGGTTAATTAACAAATATAATCCACACTAACTGTAAGTTAGTTGGAACAGCAACATCTCCAACATCATCAAGCTTAGCCTGCTGTTGCTGTCGCTGCTGCTTTGCCTGATCGTGTGTCCCCTTCGAACTCTACCTTCAGAAACCCTGGAACTGCAAAATAAAGGACATGAGCAAAGCAGCCTCCTCTGCTCTGTCACCCTCAGCTGAAATGGAGGGTGTCCCGTCACAGCTCAGCAATGGCGAGCAAAAGGAGAGACAGCACATTGCAAACCAGAGGTAATACTTGGACGTTTTGTCTCTGACTGTGAAATCCAGTGGCAGAAGCTGTGATTTCTCAGGGAGGCTGTATGAACACAGGCCCATTGTCGGGGTATGAATTGTTGTTTGTTAGTTCTGGAACAAGCTAACTGATGAGCACTGCCAGGGCCCAGGAGCCAGGGACACATTTCATGGAATGAAAGGGACCTGACAGCCAGCACAGTGTGAGATACCAAAGCTGCTTCTGCGGACGTACTTCCCTTGTAGGACACAACATATTCTAAATATCTATTGTAGTTTTAGAGTCAGGGTTTTTTCAGCATCACCTAATACTTACAGTGTGCTACTTCACATGAGACTGTTTTAATGTTGAGCACAAATATAGGCCTTTTAAAAAATTAAATCTTTTGAAGGCCATGACAGATGCCAAGATGTTTTTTGTATGATTTGCATAAGATGGGTAGAGACATGAACTACCTGTCCTGAGCTCATGGATTTGCTTTGTCAGGATTAAACCTTGAACTCAAAATATTATTCCTTTCCCATGTATCTTCCCAAAATTTCTAGACCATGCTGTCCTTACTAAGAAAGAAGAAAAGAGAACTCAACAGTCTCTTGGGTGAGCTCTAATTCAGATCCTCGTAGGCTTTTGAGACTATCCTCAAATATTACGTCCTCAACCTGGCAGAAGAAATAAACTTAACCAGCCAAAACCATTTCTAAACTATACCTGGCAGGTTGGATCCCTCCCTTCTGTGTGCTGGAATTACTGCTAATATACTTACAAAATACTCGTCCATGGAAGAAGCAGCTTAATTCTAGACAGTGTTAATATTGAATGCAAGAGTATGAGGATTGATAGTCTTTGTAATCTCTTACCTAAACATAGAGGAGCTGCATATGCTGTTCATAAAGCACTGAAGTCAATCATCATAGTGGCAGGCAGGTGACTGGGAAGCAAGCTCCTGCTTGTGCAGACCAGGAGAGGATAACAGCCTTCAACAGGTTTGAGGGTTTTTAAAAATTATTCCCTGTCTCAGGTTTCAAACTTCAAAATCTAAAGCAAGTCACTTAAAATCCCTGAGTGTGAGCACTCAGAAAGCCAGCATGGCTTTCAGAACTGCACAAACCCTGTGTTCCTTCCACAGCTTCAGAGAGCCTGGGGTTATCCAGCACTGCAGGTAGAAAGGCCTGGAAAAGGGGGGAGCCGAAGCTCAATGCTGGTTGCTGATACCTGACAGCAAAGAGAGGGTTCAGAGCTGTGGATCCTGGTTATAGATAAAAACCAGTTATGTCTGCATGGCTCTATGAGTAGAATCAGATTTTAATTAAGTCCTTTGAAATGTTGAGATTTAAAACAATTACGTGACTGCACAGCTCTGCAATTTTGACAATCAAGATCTTGTAAGAGGGATCTTGGAGCGTTTAAGAACAGCTCTGTTTACATGTTCAATCAGATGAGGATAGGCAGAAAGACTCCATAATTAGTGTTTGTTACTAAAAGCTTCTCCATGTATTAAACATTAACAGAATATTTCTAACTATGAAATGAACTAGACCTAACTAAACTTGTAGGAACTAGTACTATTCACGCTCTGATTTTTCAGATTAGTTACATTAATTTTAAATACTGTTTTCTGCCAGGAAGAGACTGGTAAAAGCACAATACTAAAAATTTACTGTGCCTAATTAAAACATTGAGAAAAGAATATACTGCTTGCATTTCTGTCTTTAATTTTTTTGGCAACTCATAATCCCTGACTTTCATTGGGATTGCTGGCATTTATCCTCTTTTATAACAACACCAACGATTATTTTGCTTTGTTTTTTATTGCTTCATAATATGAATGGAAGTTGTTTCCATTGCTTAGAGAAACACAGCTTAGCTCTAAGAGGTGTCTGTGGAATTGGCAATGGTCCCACTTCTCTACACAACATTACACAAGTCCTCTCAGCCCCTCAGATGGGACAACTTATCTGTGCTTTCCTCATTCCAGAACAGCAGTTGTTTCCCTTATCAAGGCATGTGGTTTGTTAGGGGGGGTTAGGGTCTGTTTTCCTTTGGGGTTTTTTTTGTTGTTTGGTTTTTTGGTGTTTTTTTCATTGGTTTGGTTTGGGGTTTTGGTGGTTTTATATTGTTGGGTTTGGTTTTTGTTGATTTTTTGTTTGGTTGGTTGTTTTTTTTATTTTCATACATTGTGTTTAGGATCCTGGTCTTGCAAGGATTGTGTGTGGGCAGAGCTGTGCATCCCTTCAGCTCCCCTGAAGTGTGAAATGCAAACTGCTGTTTGCCTCCTCACGTCCCATCCCAGTGCTGGCTTTTGGCAGGAAGGACTGGTTGTATTAATGTTGTGGGTTGCAACCACAGCTTTCTGCAAGTAGAACAAGCTGACAATTGGCTGGGTGGCAGTGGAAAAGCAACAGAAGAAATGTGGGAATTTTATTTCTTTTTTACATCCTGTGATAGTAAAGCATCTTCTTTTAACAGACCGTGCATTACATCTTTGCTGCTGCACGTTGCATTTATCCTCTGATGACTCACAGCATGATGACAAATCCTATATTTCTTCCTTAATATGGTGGTGTTTTTAAAAGTGAAAAAAAACCACAAAAACTCATGTAAGTTTTCAAATTACTTGAATAAGTTCCCAGGTTTTAAGCTGTTGCACAATATGTGTTAGCATTTGTTTCAGAGTTTCTTTGTAGATAAACAAAAGCTTTAAAGGCTCCGGAAAAAGGTTAGCCATCTTCCTTCTCTGGAGACACTGTCCTTTCCTCTCCACTCTCTAATTGATGCCTATCACCCAAACAGAAAACTCACCCAACAAAAAATTTTCTTGTTCTAGAAACATTTACATGCTGTTCAGCACAACAGAGTCCTGTTTTTAACCTAAAGCCTTTAGACGCCACCTCTGTGCTGATCAGTAAATAACCACCCGTAAAAATACCCGTGGACATGAATCTTGATTAAACACAGTATCTGGGTCTGCATTAACATTTCCTTTCAACAATTCTTCAGCTGTAACCCAGCATTTCCTCTGTGGTGTATTACAGAAGAACTCCCTGCTACCACCACCATGACTCAGCCTGCTCTGTCCAGCTCACTCCAGGACACTGCAGGGGAGGTGCAGCACTGGGGCAGTAATTTCATCTTCATTTTCTGCTTGGGGTCTGAAACCCAGATGAAATTGGTGTCAAAACGTCCTCTTGGTCTAGGTTTAAAATGATGCTTGGTGAGAACTGGGAGGGGCTTTGGTGTCTGCATGAATTTGGGCTGGCATGGGAAGCTGCTCTGGTCTGGCCGGGTGATGCTGAGAGCATGTGGGTCCCCTTGGCTCAGATTAGGGTTAGGCCAGAGCCACTCCACACTTGCCAAGGATTTAAGCACCACCCTAGGGGTGCATGAAGGAACCCTTATCCTTTATGAAGAGGAATTTACACTTCTGTTTCAAATTACAGGTTAATTGATCACAGTGCTGATTTAACATCTCATTTTCCCCATCCATGACAAAAGCTGCTTGTAAATGCACAGCCATCAAAACTATTAACACTGTCAGAATTTAAAACACTTAACCTCAAACTGAGTACAGTCTTTTCCCTTTTTAAAAGCATGCTCTTTATAAAGGAAGCACTGCCATAAATATTAGCTCTGTGTACAGAATCATACATGTTCACTGCAGGTGCCCACATGAAGAGTGAGCAGCAAGGCACTGCTGGGAGTGGCTGAGACTGAAATCCTTCATGAGCTGATGCTGTTGGAGCAAGGCTGAAGGCTGAGAGCTGTCAAATGCAGCAAGTGGGAACTGCTGCACTACAACTCACAGGCTCAGGTGTCTTATTAGAATTACATAACAGCCCTATGCAAATATTGTTTCAAGATGCAAGGGCAAGTAATCAGACATAGCTGAGGCCACACCTCAGCTGAAGGTCCAGAAGTCTTGAATGGTGACAAAATGTTACATTAGAAAAATAAAGGGGAAAAAATGGGTTATTTTAAATTGGTTAAAATATTTAAATATGGATGCATTTGAAATGTTTATTCCTAGTTGCTTTGTCAGTTAGCCACTGCATGCGGTTGTCACCATGTCTGTGGAAGGCCCCTGTTCAGTTTTCTCCTAGAGACATCTCTGTCCAGTGCAGAGGCAGCCAAAATCTCTATAAAATTCAGGGTTTTGATCATCCATGTTTTAGGAGCTTTCTTACAAGGATTAATCCATTATATAAATGACTGAAGCAGATGCACAGTATTCCCATTTTGTAAGGTGTGCTCCAGTTTTGAACACCTGGTGTTAATGCTCACTGTGATGAGTTTATATCTGTACCAGAAGCAGAACCCACTGAGGTCTGCAGTTCTCTGTAGCCTCTGAAAATCAGACCTCTGCATTTCCAATTACTGTGTTAAATCCGTGGGCTCGTGGCAGCTGAGCCATTATCAGTACACGCAGGACTTGGAAATCACAGCCATCCCCTCTAAAAACAAACATGGACCCAAGTACATTCTTATTGTTATAAAAACACCCAAAATCAACAGATGGGGTCTTAGAAAAAGTGGTTTGTTTAAGAGAGGAGAATTGATGAGGGTTTCCTGGGAAAGAGGGTCTGGGGTGCAGGCTGAGCTCACCAAGAACTAAATCAACTTTCAGCTTGTACCAGGGAAGTGGAGCAGCCTGGTGTGATCTAATGAGCTCAACAGCTGCTGGGTGTCAGTTTCCAACAATGCTATAAAAAAGCTAATTTGATACTTTGTCTCATGGGAAATTCATATTTAAAACACATATTTGGATGTTTATGTTCTCCAGACTGTTTCTGTCAAGAAGGTAAAAAAAACAGCACCCCTTTTCTGGGTTTATTTTTTGGCAAGTTACACCACTGGCAACTTGCAGATTTTGTAAGTAAAACAATATATAATGATTTTATCTTTTAGTTTACTTAGCATATTGCCAGGCCACGCGAAATACTGGCATCTTTGGCTCCTTTTTTGGATCAGAGGGTTTGAAGTGTGGTTGTCTTAATTTGCTAAGTACATTATCATAGATCCAAAATGATCCTGGCCCCGCACTGAGGTTTATTACCAGGCACAGGTGGCCCAGAGAAGTTGTGGATGCCCCAACCCTGCAAGTCTTTAAGGTCAGATGGAGCTCTGAGCAATGTGGTCTAGTGGAAGGTGTCCCTGCCCAGGACAGGGGAGTGGAACTGGGTGATATTCAAGGTTCCTTCCAACCCAAGCCATTTTATGATTCTATACAGGAAATGTACAACTAAGAGTACTTGGAAGTCCCCTGTTTTCCTTCAGTACTTATTTGGGCTGAAAATGTTTCTTTTCAGAGCACTGAAAGATGAATCTTGATCCAACTGAAATTCAGTGGTAGTCCCCTGTCGCTGTACCAGGGACGGAATTAGAAGAAGAATGACACAAAATTCAAGTCCGGGGAGAGAAAGCCATCATCATCCTTTATTTATTAATTAATTAATCTGGCCTTTTATAAGGTGATTCACAAAGATGGCAGGAGGCCACTGGTGCTTTGACCAGCCACCCCTCAGCATGATTGGCTGAGACTCGTTTCAAAATGTTTTTCTCAAATAACCATAACAATAGACTGCAGGTGTTAGATAAAGAACTCATTTACAAAAACCAGCTCACTGTTTTTCATAGTTTACGTGAGAAAGACAGAGTTCTCACAGAATGCTGCAGAGAGCTGGAAAATTTCTCTGCTAAGAGCTTTTGAGCATCCACAGTCCCCAGTCCTTTCAGCTCCTTTAAGGAGCCACCCTTCCCTGAACACTTCCCAAATCAGATTTCTGTTACATTTATTTGGGGCTACTTCAACGCTTTTATGGAATTGAGTCATCTTCTCTTTACAAGGATCTCACAAATTCAACCCAAGATGAGCAACTGCTTCCACAGCTCGGTGGGTACGAGAGCGGCGTTACTGGAGCACGGCGTTATGTGTCCTCCAGGATCATCAGATGGATAAATGCTGCTAAGCTGCCCAAGAGCAAGTGTCAGACTCCTCAAGCAAGGGCTTGACTGAACTCTGATGCCCATCTGAGACTGCAAAAAGGTCTCCAAACATTAAACAGAAAAGGCAGCTTGCCACGAGGATTGATTTCATCCCACCCCTCCAGCCCACTCGTGGGATATGGCCCCTGCCGGCTCCACCCAGGTGTTCTGACCTCTGGATCTTACAAAAGAATTCAAGCAAGGATCTCTGCTGAGAGAGACAGCGTTGCCATGAAAAGCTGAACAAGCTTTGCTCTGCCCTGTATCCCTGGCGCTCTCTATTTCCCCAGGCTTCTCTGGCTGTGTACACCACAGGGGCTAGCTCCAAAATCTATAAAACGAGATGCTCCCTAGATTTACAGCAAGATTTACTTACTGCTCCATATCCAGGCTGGTGTTTTCTGACGGGGACCCAGGAACTGGATTTCTCTATCTCTCTACTCACATATTTTCTCCATGTAAAACTGTTTGGAATTACATTTAATGCTCATTCAAAGGCATGAGGCCTTAGTCAAGCACAAGGTGTTGAAAGCCATTGTAGTCATGGTGCCTCCACCTCCAGGCAGAAAATGTGAGTATTAATTGCTCACCTTCAAGAAATTATTGCACACTTACTTCGTGGTTTGGGTCCACAGGAGGGTTGGTAAATAAGGACATCCAAGATTCTCGGTATTTTTAAGTTTTGGTAATCTCAGACTGCCTGCTTCAAGTTAGCAGTCAAAAGTCAAATGGAGAGAAATAATTACTTTCTAAAATAAGCCTTCCGAACTGGTTTTCTTGGGCTTCAGTTTTATGTAAGTTTGCTACTATTTCTTCAAGCATTCTTCCTAGAGTTTTGTAGCCCTTGAATAGTTTTGTAAATAGCAGTCCTCGTCTCTGGAGGTCCGAATCTGCCCACCAAAATGAACCAAAAATCTTACGTAAGCCAAGATGTTAAAAAAATTTCCTGCAGCCAGTACTTTGAAATTCTCTATTCAGAGAACCAGATGACTGAAAAGCATTAGAGAAATGGATTAAAAATATCATTAGCTGTTCCAGTTATCAAAATTATATTAAGTTCTTCCTTGTGGATGCAGAAACACCTACCACAACTCCATTTTTCTTTTAAGCCAAGTGGGATTTCAAGGCATGCAAAGCCTTTTATAAGAATTCAAATTTTCCAGCTGAGGCATGTGAAAACGTGGTGTTTTCATCATTTTTGCGTGGTCATTGCAGGACAAAAGGGCTCTCTTGAGTCCCTCTGCTTGTGTCACTGCTATAAATTCTTATGTCAGTGGCATTACCTTAACACAACGTGACTGATCTAATTAGACACAATGTGTCCCAGCAGCTGCACACCAGTCTGAAGGCTGGGAGAGGCCTTTTCAGGTGATGGCAACTTTATGTGTTCCTTCCACCCACGTTTAAAAATGCAGGTCTTTTCAGCCTGGAAGCCGAACCCTTTCCACAGCCCCCTGAGAGATGACAGTGACACAGAGCTGGGTGCAGGCAGTGCTGAGCCCCATGGGATGTTCACAGCTCCAGCCCTCACCTCCACCCCATAGCTGTGGGCACAGCTGGGCAGTTTGGGTGCATCCAGCTGTGCATCCAGCTGTGCACCTACACAGAGACCCAGCGCGGGGATGGGCACATCCGCCTGGCACTGGTGATGGAGCTCCAGGAAAGCTCTTCCAGCACCACTGTGGAGGGGATTGGGAAAGGGGCCAGCAAGTGCAAGCAGGTGGATCTCTACCCTGTCTGTGTCCTCAATCCTCCTCTGGTCCCAAAAAGCACATCCATGACCAGCATTGAGGCCACTTGGGTGAAGTGGCAATGTCCTGCCAGGACATGATGATGTGTGTGAAGCTCGGCAGAAGCTGAACCTTACATGGTACCTGGACAACCAGGTCTTCCACTTTGGCCACAACTTTGATTGTGAAGATTTATGGGAGTGAATTGTATGACCCTGTGAAATGGAAGAAAAGGAGGAGAGTGTGGGGAGATGATCCAAATGATGGGGCTGTCAGAGGAAGGAGTCACCAGTGTGGAAGATGTCATGGAGCAAATTGAAATGGGTGGCAAGTGTCACATGCCAGGCAAGACCTCTGCCAATGCTCAGTCCTCTCAGATTCAGGCCATCTTTCCAGACCATTCTCAAGGAGAGAAAATTTTGTATGCCGAGTTTTCCCTGACTGATTTGGCTGGGAATGAGTGAGGCGTGGACATCTCCACTGCAGACAGGCAAACCAGGCTGGAGGGGACTGATATTAATAAAAGCTTCCTGGCACTTGAAAGTAGGGGGTTAGACACGTAGGAAAATATTACAGTGTTGTTTCCAGTTATTTTTCATTGTAGAAAGTAAAATTGGGCAGTGGTGAGGATCAAACTGCAGGAAAAGGCAAGAATTTACAGAAAATGTATCTCACTTTATCTAGGCAGGTTTCCCCCTCGTGTCTGTAAAACGCACACACACCTCTCTAACTCCCTAGATGGGGCCTGCTCCAGGGCTGTGTCAAACTGCACCGAAATCAAAGTAGTTTTTCCAGGGCAGGAGGCATTTGGAGTGATTTAAAAAGGCGCTGGAGTGCAAAGCACTGTCATCTCTGAGCAAATACATTTGGGAAATCAGGGTTATTTTGTCATGGCATAAGCAATGGCTTTATCACAGCATCAGCTCACATTATTCTCTCCCTCCTTCTCTCTTTCTTTCTTAACTATGTTCTCATGAGACATTAAAGGATGCTAGAACCTGTCTTCAGAAAAATGAGACTAAAGATGATGGCAATTGCCTGGCCGATGGGGAGAGGATGTGCCTGCTTTGCAGAGGGAAGCAGGGGAGTCAGTGCCCTGTATCAGAGGCCTGATGAGAGGAGATTTGCCAGATCAAAGGGTCAGAAAAGCTGCATCCAAAATAGCACCATCTGATAGTGCTTATCAGTGCAAGGTCCAGACTGGGGCATCATTCCTGAAGGGAAACCCTGCAAAAAGTGCTCCTTGCAGGGAGGTCTTTCATCAAGGCACATATCTATGTGCCTGATAATTACTATTCCATTTGGAAATTAATTAGCATAAAATACCGAAAGGGTAAGAAAGAAGTGGATGAAGTTAAACTGTATAAAACATATCTAATTAACTGATTATAATCATCCTCTATTTCCTCACGCCCTGACTGTTGGTCCCATCCACCAGTTTGTGCCAGCAAATATTTAAATATCTGGTCTGAAGTCTGATGAAAACAACAAAAGGACTTCAGCAATCTTTGAACTAAACCAGAGACTTGTTTTCAGTGATGAAATTATGAAACAGCAAATATTGTTTAAATGCTGGTCATCTCCTATTAATCACACACCACGCTTTTCAGCTCCAATGCACTACGAGCATTTATTCATTGGCATCTTATCTGCTTTGGTAGTCCCAGCTTCAGCAGCTTGTGGTGTTCAGAGAAACAATGAGACACAGGTGCTACTTGCCAGATTGAGATAAAAATATGTTATTTCCAGGGGGGATTTACCATGAGAGGGTTTTCTCCTTTCCGGAAAGAAGCTTCCTTGAGGTTCCTTAGAGTTTTTCTTGGATTCTGCTGTATTAAGTGCTGGATGTAGCAGGGCACCACGGGGGCATATGCAAGCAGAGGGTCTTAGTCCCTTGCCTGGGACTCTCAGGGTGGCTCCTTTTTCCCTGGGTGCACGAAGTATTTTCCACACTCCCTGTGCTCTGGCCGTTCCTCCAGGTCTGAGTTCCTGCTGTTCTCCTGTTGTGGCCTCATCTGTAACTCCTGGGCACGAGCTGCTCTGGCAAAAAGGGCTGTGGATTAACTGAGTTGGACACAGCTCTAGAAGCACAGTGTTAATGAGCTGGAACAAAGTGATACCGGGGTGGGATAGTTTGCAGGGAGTAGGAAAATCACTTTTATTCTCTTCCTGTTGATACTCACACGTTCAGGCCGCTGTTTCCAGTGACTCTTGAGCACACCCTACTGCTTCCCACAGCACGTGCAAAAGGAATTAACTAAATCAGCTTTTCCCCCCATTTTTGTGTGTAGTAAAGTGTTGATTAACCTCTTTTCTTGTTCTGATGAACTTAATATACGTATTTTCCTTTGCTTTCTAAACATAAATCCTGTGTATGTAGAGAGTTCAGAACCCTTTCTTCCCATTACCTGGACTTATATGACTTCTGCCTGGTTTCCTTGAGTTTGTAGCCACAGAATAAACAGCCCTCTGTATTTTGGGTTTGGAAATGCAGTTTAACCACGTTTACATGTGACCACAGAGCCCAACCCATAAAGTTGCAGAGATTCAATCAAAATTCCTTCTAATTTTTACTGGCCTTTGGAATGAAACCAGCATCAAAGAATGCTGGGGTATAGGTTTGCATCGCTCTGGTGACCATAAATATTCAATTAAGTAAAGAACCTTGATTAATTATAGTGAGGTCATCCATTCACTTAGCCTGTTAAACAACTGAAACCCTTTTATGGGATGTGTTTTTGTTTATAACTGACTGTAGCTGAATGAATAAGAGAAACAACGGCTGTATAAATAGGACCTGGTTAATCTGATCATTTAATGCCTGATAATTAACCATAAATACTGCTATTCTGTTATGCTTCATGGACTTAAATCTGTTCTCTTCCTACCTGTGTCATTTCTAGGGGAGATTTCATTGCTAGTGAGATATTTTACTGAGGAGACTTACACATCCACAGTTCAGATGCCTCTGCTTGACTTCAGTGTCTTATAAGGACTGAACACAGACACTCAAAAAGTCAGAGCAGTTCCCATTGCAAAGACAGACACATAAATGTTGGTCTAATTTTCCAGCTGCTGCCTTCCTAGTTCTGACCTGGGAACAGCTTTGACTGTAAAATATACTCATATTTTCCACACTTCTCTGGTGTTTTCCACTTAATTTTGTCAGAGCAGCACTGCAGTGCCTCCACAGCTTGATTGAGTCTCTGCTGAACTCTTGGTTGGGTTTCCTCACCGCTGGTTCCAACTCTTGCATGTTCTCCCCATGCAGTCCTCAAGTACATGTAAAACACTGGATTTTTATATCTGCATTTCCCAGTGGCTGAAATTCCTCTGAGCTATCAGGCAGCATCACAATGCAAACCCTTCCATTTCCTACCTGGTACCAGACTCCCATGAATCTTTGAAATATGCACCTCAGCTATGATTTACGAGATATTTGTATCATTTGCCTTTTATTTGTCTACAGAAGCAGGTAATGCCTCACAGGGCATGTTGAAAGACTTTTAAGTTTTTAAGCAATTTGCCTGGCATTCTGCCTCACTCTCTCCTTTAACGCTGGAAGGAATATGCGATTAAGCAATGTTGTTACTCCTCAGATTGTTCCTTCAAGTTTTCTCTTGTTATTCCTCAGATTGTTCCTTCAAGTTTTTTCTTGTTTCTACTTTTTTATCGAGTTATTCTTCTTGTGACCTCCTAATCATTTCTTCAGCCAGAGGCTGGAAGGTGACATTAGGAGAGATGACTTCAAGTGAAGAGGAAATCTTAGACTTAAGGATCCTGGTTACATGCAAAACTTGCAGCTCTTGGCTAAATAAGCACAGAAATGTTTAAATCTGAATCACAATGTTATCCAAAGCAAGCACAGTTCTGCCTGCAAAATAGAAAATTCCTGATGATTCCCTCAGGCATTGGACTGGAGGTGAGAGTTGCCCTCCTCGCTGTAAGAGTGGGGTTTTACTGAGTAGGTCTGATCAAATCTGCATGGTGTAAGTTTAGCATCTTTTCCAGAGCATTGGTGGGTTTGTTTGCAATAACCCCTAATTGTGTGTGCAGTTCAGGTGTTCTCTATCACAAAATGATAATTGGTCTCCTTCACATTTTGGAGGAAAGAGGTTTGATGAAAATCTACCATATGGCTTTCATTTTTTTAAATAGACTTAGGTTTTGCTTGAAGCAATTTATGTTTCTCAAACTCATGGTAAGATGCAAAACATCAGGAGCCTCCTGCTCCTCCTGGGCACTGACTGGTGACAGTGCCATGCATCAAAATGCTTGTCCATCTTCTCTGACTGAATCAGCTGGTCACAAAGAAGCATTTTGTGTCTTGTGTTACGGCTACAAATGGGCTCCTACGACCACTGAGCACAGAGGTTTTCTCTGCGTGAACTGTGTTCTTGATATTAAGGAGTAGAGTGGTAGCTGGTGAACAGCTGCTGTGTAATAACCTGTCTTGCTTCCTCTGTGTCTCACCCTGAAATTGATGTTTAAATTCATTCTCATTTGTTAGACTTCACTGGTTTTGTTCATCACCCAAAAGTTGGCTCTGCACAGATCTTGCTTGCAGCTGAGCAAAAGGGTACCACGCTGCTCTGAAGCTTCATATATTGTTCACAGTCTAGTTTTCATATTTTTGCATCATTTCCAACAGTGTTAAGAATTTTGAAATAGAACTTCAGAGCCCAAATTTTGCTTGGATACCTAATTCCATCCTCCTGCAGACTGTCCCCATCTTTCACTGCTGTGGGATGTTGCCTATAATGCCTCTCCCTCATTTCTTTTCTCTCAGTCCTTAAAACCATGTCTTTTCCTTCTTTCCTTTTGGTCAGTTCCTATGGCCCACCCTCCATGTAATCATTCCAAGGAGAGAAGAATAAATACACTGCCCATCTCTTTGAAGAAAAGAAGTCTAAGCAGAACTGTTTCCATCTCTGGCATTTCCTCTGTTAAACTTTCCACATCCCTTTTGCTTTTTCTCCTAGTTATGGGCAGTGGTGCTATTCTTGTGTGACCAATTTGCATAAAGCCATAGCAAAATAGATTTTTTATTTTATTTAAACTGGCTTTTATTTTATTTTAGTATTTCTGTGTGCAATTTTATAGATGAAAAAACACAAGGAGGTACAGGATTCATGTTTAGAAAAGCATTGTGTGTCAGTGAGTGCTCTGGCTTTACTCTTTTGACTTAGCAGCTTTGTGCAATGGAGGTTGAAACTACCAATAACTATAAATATAACCCATTTTTATTGGCATAACAGTGACATCTATTGTTTGATATTATATACATCTGTGCCACTCTTAGCAACTACACACAGGTATTGAACTATCTCAATTTCATGAGGTACAAGCATGCGAAGTCAAATTATTGATTCATAGAATTAGGTAATGGCACATGCAGTAATGCCATTGGACAGCTATGCAAAATTAAACCTAACTTGTTTTGTCACAGCCTAATTTACAGATCAGTGTGGGCTGATGCACAGAGAGAGGTGTCTCCTGTTTCAGGGTGCCAGCAGATGTTGCTTTGCTGTCACACCAGCCGTGCTGCATCACCCTCCCGGAGACAGTCAGAGGCTGGCAGCACCCAGCAGAGGATTCTCCCAGGAAATCTGCCTTTGCATTGCCCCACAGTGCAGCTGCAGAACATCTGCCCTCTGCCATCCCCATACTGAACCAGGGGAACCTCAATATTGCAGGCACAGGCACAGGAGATGAGTGGGGAGGGCAAGCAGTGAACCCTGCCCATGGACTTCACTGAGCATCTGTTGCAAGGCAGAACCACAAACCAGGGCTGGTTCTTGCCCAGGCCAGCAAAGCTGAACCTTTCCAAGCCAGCCCTGGGAGAGTGTGAGGGCTGCACTATGCCAGGTAGCAGCTCCAGGTATTTTCAGAGCAGTTCTTGCACTGGAAAGAGAATTCCAAAGCATCAGGCTGGGGGAGTTAGGAGAGTTACTTCAACCTTTCTCTTATTGCCCTCATTTGATTATCTGTTATTTCTTGCTTCTTTTAATAGAGAATACAGACTTCAAATAGGAAAGGTTATAATATAGCAGTAATGAAATACAGGGACTATTGAGTGTGGCAGACTCTGTGGGTGATTAGACTTTCTGATTCGTGGGCTGGCACTCAAGGGAACAGCAACTGTCTCTTTTACTGCCTTGTCTATGAAAACAGCAGAAGGCTGTGTATGCTTGTTACTTTTCTGTGATTCTGAATATTAGAAGAGAAGCAGAGAGACCAAAGCTATAGAAAGATATTTTTAATCATTTTAATGGAATACTGTCTTTAATTCTTATATAAGCAAACCCTGGATAAACAATTACTCTCAGTAAAAATATTTGGTACTGGTAAGTGAAGCAACATAGTTCCCTTCTTTTTAAGCCATAAGCTGTAATATAAGGCTGTAGAATTGTAAGAAGGATGGGTAAAGGGAACACATTGCCTATAGACCACGCTGTGAAAATAGCACTGAAATGTGTGCTAAACATTCAGCTCACACTTAGAGTTCACTGGGGTACATGAATGTTGTCTTCAACAGCCATAACACACTCCTAAAATGAGGATATAAAGTTGGGCTGTTGTGTAACCCACCAGGCTTTCCATCCTAAGAGTAAATACTGTCATATTTAAAATCTTGGATAAAATCTACAGCCTTTTCTGTATTGTTCTCCACAGTAATGTAAACTTGCTTCTAATTTCCTACACTCCAGCCTCCCTTTTAAGACTGACAATGAAAGCTGAGTCTGTGCAGTGTTGGAGGGGCTGGAGATGCAGACAGGCACCAAACCCCAGAGGGACAGATTTTTTTTTTTCCCACAAAGCACTGAAAGATGCCTGTTCAAAAACTTGACGGTTCCGTGGGTGAAGAACTAAGACACCTAGTGGTGGCTACAAGGATCTGTGGAGGGGCCAAGGAAAATGGCTCTGCTCTCCCACCCACTGATGCCTGAGGGAGAGGACTCTGGGTTTGCAGCAGGCACAAAAGAAGAGCTGTAAGGTTTTTGAAAAAACCCAAGGGATGTGGGAGCCTTACTGAAATTCACAGGCCATCCTGCTGTTAATTCCCCACACATCCCCTTGAGACTCAAGTCCTCTGTATTTATTTATTGTCTCTGAAGTTGCATCCCTCTAAACGGCAAAAGCTGGGAGTGAGTGATAGTGGGTTCTGAAAACTCAGCGTTAGCAACAAGCAGGCAGCCCCCAGTCCGAGCAGAGGGCAGTAATTTATTATCCATTAGGTGCTCTGTCAGACAAAAAGGACTAACAGAGCAATAAAGTCTGAAGTGATCAGTTGAGCTCAGCCCATACCACTAAGCTGGCTATCAGAAAGGTCAGGGTGGCGAGATGGATGGTTTCCTCTTCTCCAGACACTCCATCTTTCTGCCTGGTGACACATGCAACTCTCTCAGCAAGTCGGGTATCTCCTGTGTGTGAAGCCAATTCCAACCCAACTGCGTCTTTTACTGTTCCAGAGGAAAGAATGCACAGTTTTTACATTTTGCTAAAACATTTTCAGATTAGGACAATGGGCCCTGTTCTGGTGGTGTTGTAAATGGGATGCAGCCTCCAGTCCCAAACCCACCCTCCTTGCAAGGCTGATGCTCCACAGCTATGCAGGGCTCCAGGCCAGCAGCCAGGTACTGATGCAGGGAAGTTTCAGGGAGACTGTCAGAAGTTTTTCTTTGTTGTTACACTATAGTCAGTGTGCCAGGGCCTAGACATGAGTCTTCTGACTCAGGACTCAAGGGGTGCAAGCTTGTTTCATGTCTTTCACCTGATCCATCAACCCGTGGGCTCCTCCAGGGTGAGGCCCTGATCATCCTTCAGTAAGGAAATTCTGGATTCATTAAGCCAGACAGAGAGAGATTCAGAGACTCCATCCCTGGGAAAGGGGAAAACTTAGATTTTGGTCCAAAACTGTGTAAAGTGTTTCATCCCCCATTTGTTCCAAGTAAAATAGGAGCATTCCTGGAGGCAACTAGTAATATGTGTTTTGAAAGGCGCCTCTGAAGCAGGTGCAGCTTTCCCAGCCTGCTGCCCTGACACATTAATATTTCCAACAGACTTCCCTAAACTCCAACCAGACAGTCTCGCTCCTGGGTGGCCAAGGAAACACATTTGTCAGTCAGATTTGTAGCTCATTGGAGGGCTCTCTCCAAGCACTGCACGCAGCAGCCTGGAGCACACTTGTGGTGGGGAATTAATCCACACTCTGACACTCTCCCTGGCTCCATCCTTCCCTCCTCACTCCGCATTGCACTGACAGTTGTTACCGGTGTCTGCCTCGCAGCTACAGGCAAAAGTGTAACCAGACTTCCAAGCCCCAGGGAGGGAACTGGAACTGGTCCCAGCATCAGATTCCGGCCCAAAATGCACTTCTGGTATTCCCCATCCTTACTGTCACTGCAATATCATGCCTATGTTTATTTGTTGCGCTCCAACAAGCTGTATGTGAACAGCCAGCTCTTTTGTTCTCAGAGGATAGATTAGAGCAGCCAGTCTCCTCCTGGAATAAGTGGAAGTTGAATTATTTATTTCCTTTTCTTCATAAGAAGCTCATAGCACACTGGATGAAAAGTCAGAAATAATTAAGAAAAATGTTCTGCATTCAAACAGAAGAAACACTCAGAGGACAGGTCACAGTTGGTCCGAGTGTGGGCTTGGGATGGGAAGGGAATCTCTCCTTGGTGTTTCAGGAATCAGCCTGGAAGGATGTAGTGATTCTGTGGACGACATTTTATCTGGAACAACTTCTCCTGTTCACTTTCAGCAGTAAATTTCTGAGTGAGGCTTTTTCCCAGGTGCTGTGGAAGTGTTTCACCAGACAGGCGACTGCTGTGATGGTAGGAGTTTAGAGAAGGATGACATCTGGGGGCTTGGAACATGTTAACCCTTTCATTATGCTGTCAGGTGTGGCTGTTTATTTTTAATATTTATTTATTAATATTTCTGTTATTTGTTTATTATATGGTTTACATCACAGCGAGAAAGTTTGGAAATACCCCTTCTCTTTATAGATGCAACTTCTTCCTTTTTAAAAACACCGATGCCTCCCTCAGAGGAGAAATTCTGCCTTTATGAGTTTCTGTTCATTGGTCCCACACCTCAAGTTGGAATTCTGAGTGAAAGACAACGTTCCCTAACAATGGAAGTTAGAATTGGTTTATAAAGGGTAAACTAACATCCCTTAAAAAAAAAAGACAAACCACTGTTGCTTTACTGATATTGAGTTGATTTTACATTGCCCAAATACAGGTTAGATGTGCCAGCTTGGGAGTATTACAAATACTGACAAGTCCTTTAGTTATGATTCTGATAATACATGGAATTGGATTTTCTGAAAGAGATTTAAGGAAAAAATAAATTTCAGGGACTAAATCATCAGTAACACCAATTGCTGGAATTCCATGTGGGAATAAACAGCCCAATATGCCCACTTCAGTTTAAGAAAGAAATACATTAGTGTAAAGGTGTTTTGAATGAAAAAGTAATCTCCTTTCCCACTTCAACACAAACTGAGTCTGGCCCACCTAATCATACTTTTTACTACATATAAATCTGTGATTACTCATAAAAATTGTTTCTTTAGGTTTAAAGCCAATTGCTGCTCATGTTTAAGTGAAACAGCTCTTTCACTTGAGGTATGGCAGAAAATATTCCTCTCAACCTATTACCAAGCCCTTTGAGTTTAATTAGTAGTTGTGAGTGCTTGGAGATCATCAAGAAAAGGTAAATATGTGATGATGACTGCCTTGGCTCCCCTGCCCCAGGGGTGGCTGAAGTTAAAAGCCTGAGCTGCTGCACTGGAGAGGGAAAAACTGGGCTGGATTTTAACACCTTCCACACACCCCCATGGATGTCACACAGCAGGGACCTCTAACCAGTGAATTACCTAAAGGGGTTATTCAGTGCCACAGGCAAAGTCCTACAGAATCCTCAGCGGGTAAGCAGAGTAAGCACCTATCCTTGGATTTGGATATTTTTGAGGTTAAAATCCTGTAAAAAATACTTGAAATACATGTGTTTTTCTAGAGCTGAGCAGAATCCAGCTGTTCAAAGAAACAGGGATTTGCCAAGCTCCCCAAGGTAGCTGGGTACCCAGCTTCTACTGAAGCTCACCAGATGCTAGCCCTAACTTCCTTGCAGTCCTTCGAAAATCCTGGATCTGGTAAAAACAGATTTACAAAGGTTTTTTAGATTTTTGGGAAATAATAAAGCATAGTCTGGATACTTCAAATGGAATCCACTCACAGCTGGGACAGATTCTTCTGTTTTTTCTCTTTCAGGTAAATCCTTCTGTATATATCTCAGGCTCTATAATTTATCATTTGTGAACTCCATAAATTGCCATTCTAAAATTGACTGAGTGCTTCCCAGGCAGTGCAGTATTCTTTGACCACCTTCCTGGGTATCCTTTTGCTGGTGGGTTTCACAAGTTCTTTTAAAGTAGGTCAGTGAAATGTCCTCTCTGCTGAGTTTTTTTTTCCTTTGGATCAACCTCTCTGGAACAGCCTTGAGCTGCATTGCAAAATCCATCCAGGACATAATGTATAGCAGTAGATGGGATACAAGATTCATTGACTTAGCTGGGTTTAAAAAACTAATCCTTGTTCCCTAAATCTTTGATGAAACATTATTTTAGCTTGAAATTTTGTGTTGTGTGGCATGTAGTAATTCTTCCTGGGGTATAAAATTTTATTTCTGCTTCAAGCCTGTTTTGGAAACCTTGGCACTTTCAGCTTACTGCAGTCAACTGCCACAGTATTGAAAGTCCTTTGTGATATTGGAAAAGCAAGGTGCCCCAGTGCTGTGTGACGTGAACACTCAATTAATTACAGGAAGGAACAATATATGATAATTTCAGAATTAAAACATTATCAGTGCTGGAAGCACAGAGGTAAATCCTCTGCTGAATCCAGTATTCAGAGCAGAGGAGTGACTGACAGATTCAGAGGATTGCTGTAATCCCAGGTTGCTGGGAAATCAGGCCACTGCATAGGTTAAAGGACCCCCGAGAACTGGCGTGACCTCCAGGAGTTGGATGCACCAAGCTGCAGGGACACAGTGTGCTCTGAAAACACTGTCAAACACTGTCCCACCCAGTGGAGACCCTCCCACCCAGGAATGTGGGCAGCTCAACAGCAGGAGGGAGCCTGGGTATTGTTAAGAACCCATCCTTATTTTATCTGAGCTGGCTTCTAACAGTTGGATCCCCTAATCTGCTTACAGCAGATCATATTTCCCTTACTTTGGAAGTTAAGTTTAGAAAAAAATTGTCAGACGTCTACAAGCTGGATATTTTGGGAGCCTTTTAAAGCTAATGCCATTCTAAATGCAAGGTTGGAGATTTGGAGACCTCTCCTTTCTCGTTTTTGTTTCCCACTTAATTGTTCAGCATCACCTATTTTTGATTTGCAGGCAGATGTCCTAAGCTCCAGTACATGTATTATCCTTATTACCTTTGCACATTCTTGTTTAATTATTTTTAAACATCCTGACCCATTATAGATTAAAAGTCATGAATGAGGTTAATGTATAATTAATGAGAAAGGATGTTCATGGTGACAGCTCAAAATAATGATGAATGAGCTGAACAAGAGATCTGGCGAGCTGTACAAGGTCAAATTGCACATGGGAGTGTTAATGTTGCCTGACACAGCTTTATTTCTTTCTGATTTCCTATTTTAAATGGATTTGTTATTCTTGCAGAGCTGTTAAGCCATTTAAAGCAATGGGAAGGTGACCTCTGACCTCTAAGTAAGGAGTGCTCCTTGCTGGTAGTCCTTTACACCATCTGCCATGAAGTATCAGATCCAAAATCCATTTTTGTCTCTTGAAAATATCCATTAGATTCAGAGGACAGATGATCAGGGAGGAGAGGAGGGAAGAAGGTAAGAAAAAACACCTGAAAAAGGCCTTAATTATTGACTTAAAGGAAAAAAACTCTTACCCATTTCCATACAGCAAATACTCCATCTACTGAAATAGTTATTTGGTGACAGACTGCAAACAGCATTCCTGACTGATTTTTCTCACAATTTTGGGGTTTCTGATACCATGAGAGTCTTGCTGTTTTCCCCAGAGAAATCATGACCAAAATCTGATGTGGAATAGTAGCTGACTGGTGAGAATGGTACAAAGATAGTATGTTGAAAATTGGAATTCAGGGAGCTGAGGTGTCCTGTGACCCAAATCCCAAGGCTGCAGAAAGAACCCTGTAAAATAAGGTTTTACAGCAGCAGCAATTAATTCTGCCCTTTCTCCTTCCTTAAAGGTGGGTTTCTTCACCAGTAGCTTTCCCTGGAAACCAAGGAGGATGGATAGATCGTGTGTCAGGATTGCTGGGAAAATAATTTGTGCCTGCTGACTCCAGGGTTTGTTGCTCTGGACCGTGGACCCAGCCTGGTGAGCGCCTTGGAAATGGGCAATTTGTCTCCTTGCCATGTTTTCCACCCAGTCTTAATTTACAGTTGCCTGGGGGAGGAAGGAAAGGTTTTCTGTCTCTCCAGTCATTTGCTATGTACATTGCAGCCACTTAATTTGTTTTCTTTGGTCACTGTTGTCCAAGTTTGTGCTCCTCTCTCAATCACACATGGAGTTAACTGAGTGCACTCCCCATCTTTTGGCCCTCAGTGTTCTGCTCTATAGGAAATAGCACAAAAATACTGAAGACTTCATTTTTTTTCCTGGCCAGTTGAGATTCTGAGGACACTGAGACATTTCAAGCCATTCGGGAATATAAATCCAGGGTCTTCATCAGCTTCCCTCAGCATTAAAAATGAAAGAGAAATCCCACAAGCCGTAGCCATGTATCAAATGTGAAAATGATTGTGCTAAATTGCTTAAGAAAAAAAATTACCACAACTGTGCTAAATTTAGAAATGGCTTTTATTTTGTCACATTCAGAAGTTCAGCGTTTGCATAGGTGAAGATGTATTTAGCAGAATATTTATCTGCCTGTTATTGCCCATAAATAAGATTAAGGCAAGCTAGAAACAAGCAACCCTTTTATGTCCCACTGCACCACATGCAAAGTGTGGTAAGTCACTCTGGACACACCGTATCACTGTGTGATTTTTTTCAGTTAAATGTTTAAAAGGTATCTGAAAACGGGCAAAGATTGCAAAATCCAGCACAACTGCAGCATTATGCAGGCTACATAAAAAGAGCAACCTGCTCAAGTCAATCAGAGCGTGTGAGCCCTGCCTCAGGCTGGAGCCTTTCCAATGACTGGGGCCCTCCAAGGAAGGAGAGTGGGCGCAGGGTCCTTGTGAGAGCAGGCAGCACTGGGATCACTGGGATCACAGCACACCAGGAAACTTTTTGTGTTAGAATTTAAAATCCCCTTGTCACCGGACTCTGGGTCACTTACCAGTTAAGCCACAGGACCACTGCAGGAGCTCTTTGCTGAGAAGGGCTCTGTTCATCCCCTCCCGTCATTCCCTCCGCACTTGGTATCCCACAGCCTCTCCCCCTCCATGCAGTGTCAGCCCTGAATAATTTTTTCCTATCCATCTGAGCAAGTTTGAGGCTGGTAAACACTTGTGGTTCTAATTCAGGGGCTGGAAGCTGTCGCTGTCTCTCCCAGCTCAGTACCTGGTGTGTTAATCCGAGAAGTAATTAACGGGATGGAGTGTGATGCTAATGGAATGAGCCCTGTGCCAGGACTTGGAACCACAGAGAAGGGAGGGGAACGTGATTCTGGCATGTTTTCCTCCTCAGCATATGTGCCAGATCCTGGGCTCTGCCTTGTCAGTAAAAGCCTGGCTTCTAAGTAACACTTTAGTGTATTTTTGTCATTGATGCTGTGAATATTTGCATCAGCCAAAATAATTTGGATAAGCCTGTATTGGTTAGTTACCATGGTCACCTAATATGCAGTGGCTTTGGGAAGCCTTTGGTCAGGTGTAAGGAAGGTTTTACAGTGCCTTCTCTTGGTAAATATGGATGGAAAGCATGTTATGCTGTTTCAAGTAGTATTTGTAGTTTTGCAAATAAAATTCCCTTAATCCAGACTGAATGTTAGGATTTCAAAGAGTTGTAACAGAGATACAGACAAAGCTGAAGCTGCTTGTCAGTGAAATGGCTTCATGTTAGACAACAAGACTGAATGTTTTCTCTTTCTTCTGATACTCAGTTTTGAGATAAAAGGCTTAATGCCCAAATTAGACAAGTCAAGTACTCTGTTTATGTTTGTCATCCTCAGCATTGAGTCACAGAAGCTGTAGAATGTGAGCACACATTTTTGCATTAAAATTTATTAAAAGCATGGTTTGGTTTCTTTTTTTTTTTTT